>BLBF01000049.1:5344036-5403725 GCA_015471245.1 Laticauda colubrina
ATTCATTCATTCATTCATTCATTCATTCATTCATTCATTCATTCATTCATTCATTTATTCATTGCCTTACTCTCTGGTGCTTTGGAAAATAGGTTGACTTCCTCTTCTTTGTAGCAGTAGCAGCCCTTCAAATATTGGAAAACTGCTATCATGTCATCCCTGGTCCTTCTTTTCACTAGACTAGCCATACCCAATTCTGGCAATCATTCATCATATGTTTTACATTCCAGGCCCCTAATCAACCATCTTATATCCCTGACATATAGCCATTTGTCAGGAATATTATAGTAGAGAGTTCCTGGACAAGGCAATAGATTTTGACTAGAGGGTCTTAGAGGTCTCTCCAGCTCTTCCATTTGATAATTCTATAATCTTGGGGGAAAGAAAGCCTATTAGTAAAAACTATTCCACAATGAAATAGATTGTCCTGGGAGATATTCAACTATTACATTCCATGAAACAAAATGGCCAGTTCCCACAAGATAGCCAAATCTCATGAGTTTTGACATTCTCTCCAGTAAAGAATCACACAATTTAATGTTCAATGCAATTTCGCCAGAATTCATGTTGGCATCACTGAAGTAAGTAGTACTTACTTCAATACTATACACATAGTAGTATCACAACAACTCTGCTTTGTTGTTAGTATGGGAATTGAGACTGGTAAGGAAGGAGCTGATTTCTCAGGCTTGAGAAGGTCTTTATATAAATGTATCTTGACCACCAGTGATTTGCCAACTGTTCCTGAATTTGAAAAGATAGAAGAGAGGGAAAAACAAAAACAAAACTAGAGTTTAAACTTTGACTTCTTTGGTCAATCAGCTGTGATGTTTAAAGCTTCCTTTTTGTTGGCAATAAAGATTCTAATCTAGACAAATTATGTCTTGGAAACCTTCTGCCAACTCTTAGAGAGGAACTGAATTAAGGGTTAAGTATCAGGAGACTGATGATTTACTGCCTAGCCCAGGTGTGAAACTAGACAATTTGTACTGCACATCTTAAGTATCTAGGCCTACATTTATTCCTGTGGTTTATCTGTGTATTTTTGGAGTAGTTATTTAAGATATTTTTGGAATTTCTTTGAGAAGAAAGAACAGTGCGGGAACTGAGACTTAGCTAGCAGAAATTTAGGGATTATTATTATTCTTTAAAAATCACACCTTTGTGGGGAAAATGAGTTGAGTCCTGATTTGCATCTTCTTTATTCAAAGCAGAATTGTTGGGTTCTTTTTGTTTCCTATTTTTTCCTCCTTTATCCACCTTTGAGATGAGTTTAGCCAAGACCTTTTACTGTTCTTCACTTATTAGTTGCTTTTATTTTTCCAACTGTTCATAGCAACAGTATTTCCACAATGACTGCATAACAGTGGCATTTATAATGTCATCTTGGATGTATATCAAACGAGAGTTAATAATATTGAGTCCTGAGGCTCCTTGGTGAAACTTGTAGCCTCTGGACAAGAAAGAAAACAATGCCAGAGGAATGAAATGTTATATGAAGTAACACATGAAATGTTAAATATTGATAGGAGCCCCTGCTGAACAAGAAAACAAAATGTAAGTGACTTACTGAGGAGAAGGGATGGCAGAACCTGAAGTGGAGTGAAAAGGGAAATCAACTTAGAATCCTTATATAGTTACATAGAACTAAGTCCAACCCCCCGTGAGTGTCATTGACCCTCCTATCCACCCATTCCAAAGCTTCCTAGCTATTCCCAGGATACTCCAAGTTTTCTCCTATTAATTAAAACAATCTACCATTGACATAATTAATGCAATTGGCAAATTAGATATATTTACTTGAAGCAGGAGTCAATTAATTTAGCATGTTGCATTATGGTCAAGCAACAACAGCCTAACTTGATTTGGTCCCATCCAGACAATTAGGTTATTCCTGTACAATGAAATTTCATCAGAGCATAGTAATAGTCAATGCTGGCAAATAAGGCACACCCTGGCTGAAAAACCTCTGCATGCACAGTTTCTCAAAAACACTGCAATCTAGTTTCATGCAGGAATATCTAAAGAACAAAAGCACTGATAGCTGCCAGCCTTCATGTACAGATGACACTAAAATAGGAAGAAAATAGTGATTTGCAGGTCAAAAGAGGTAGATGAGATGAAGAGGGAAAAGACCATCTGCAAAGTCAGACACATAGTTTATCAATAAAAGATAATCAGTCACTGTGATGAATGGTCAGGCATGAAGAGTCAGGACTACATGTTAAATTCTACTTAAGCTGATTTATTGCTCATGCCTATAGACCAGAATCTAGTCAACTAAGGGTCAGCACTAGAGTGAGGTTAGATAAGAATGAACAGAATTCAAGGGAGATTGGACCTGGATCATTTGTGGGAAAGTAACAATTCCAGGCTTATTCCACTCTTGACTCCACCTTCAGGCTGTGCCTCTCCTTCTCTTATGTGAGACCACTTTTACCCAGTCTTTCCATAGATCTTCACATGCACTCAAAAAGGTGCCTATATGGATGTCTATAGGGGAAGGGGAAGGGGAGAGGATAGAAGAGGAAAGATTCATCTGGTATAGCTGGTACATATACTTGACCCTCAGAGGTCCTTCTTTACAATTAAATAACACCAAACTGTTTTATACCAATCCATTTCTCAAATTATGTTGATTCTCAGATGATACAAATTCCTTTTCTTGCAGATATTCAAGATCCTAAGCAAAAGAAAAAGAAAAACAGATTGTCCATTTAGTCTGAATCACTCAGCCTGAGACACATCTATTGAAGACACAATGCAAATACCCTATATAATAACCATGTCAGATATTGGCATCCAATGGCAGTGCTAGTGTCAGGCCTGCCTCCATTCAAAACCCAAGAAAGAAAACCCTCAACTCCATTGAGGTAGAGACAAGATACTTTTACTGAGTTTGAAATGATAGCAGCAAAAGCAAGGCAAGATCTGAGTCAAACCGCACAAAAGTTACAGATTGAAAGCCTCCCCAAACCCCTCCCCCCAAGGTCCCTTGCTGAGTGTCCAACTAACATACAGTTATTTCGCCCATTTGGAGTCCTAGGACGGTTGGCCTTGACATGGTATAAACAATTCCACTCAGCGGTGCAGTAATTCTTGAGAGCAAACCTCCCTTTTAGTTCACGTGGGACTTCACCTCACCAGCCCACTTCCCCAACCCAAATGCCATGTCCCTCCCCTCCCCATTACTATGGCAGCCAATAGCAAGCATGCATCAAAGTAGAATCCCATGCTGGAGACTGGCTGACAGCTGGGATGTGTATGTATGTGGAATGATGAAACACAATCACTTCATCATTCAAATGCAATGCCACGAGTTGCATATTTGCATTAGATACTAGGATGCAGGTACATCATGGTGGCATCTAATTTTGGTTTCTGATTTACTGGAAAGACTGATGCTAGTGGTCCATTTACTGGTCAAGTATACTGAGTAAAAGTATTGAATAAAGAGAAATGGCCACAAAACCACCACTTTGTCTGGTCTGTATTGCCCCACGATAGTTTTAATAAATTTAGATTATTTTACCAAAGATTGTATCACAAATCCAAATGGTTGTGAGCCATGATCCTGCAGCAATTTCCCATTTTTTTTGCATCTGTTACTGCAGTAAAATCAAATCTGAAAGTTATATGTATCCCTTGGCAATAAAAAAAATCATAACTGGAAATCATTTAGAAATTTATAGCAGAGAAAATATACCAAAGGCATTTGGTCAACTGGTCTCTGGGTTCTACTCTACCACTTTTACTCACACAAAGGGCTTATTGCATTACATGGGAGAAACATTTTTCAAGGGCTTTTTGGAAAATTGCAATTATTGATAATTATTTGAAAATAAAATACACGTCAAAGCAGATTTGCAAAGGATTTATAATTTGGTCACTGCGATGATGGAATTAATTGGTCATTTTGGAGAGCTGCAATATGCAGAGTGGGAAGTAGACATCAGGAAAGTGTTAATCACATGTGATGCTAATTACATCCCATGAAATCACCTTGTTGAGTTATTTTTTTGAAAAATAAAATCACATATATATTTTTTTCTGGTAACTGCATTAATAAGGGAGGAACAATCCAAGTCTTTCTGATCAGCTCCTTGAACAGATATGTTTTCCAATATTACAGGGGCTCCCACAAAGAAGAGGGAGTCAAGCTATTCTCCAAAGCACTTGAGGGTAGGACAAGAAGCAATGGGTAGAAACTAATCAAAGAGGGAAGCAACTTAGAACTAAGGAGAAATTTCCTGACAGTTACAATAATTAATCAGTGGAATAACTTGTCTCCAGAAATTGAAGTTTTAAAGAAGAGATTGGATAACCATTTGTCTGAAATGGTGTAGGGTTTCCTGCCTAAGCAGGAGGTTGGATTAGACCTCCCAGGTCCCTTTCTACTCTGTTATTCTATTCGATTCGATTCGATTCGATTCGATTCGATTCGATTTGATTTGATTCGATTCAATTCTATCCTCAACACTCAAGAGTCCCTTTGAATGTAAAGTTAGATATGTCACCAAGAATTGCATGACTGTTACTGGTGGAAAAATGGGATATAAATGAAACAAAAAAGGAATTGAGTGTAAATTTGATAATGGCTGCTAGATTAGTGATGGCTAAATATTGGGGACAAAATTGGGATATTCAAAGAAATGAGTGGTGAAATGAAAGTTAGAGTATGGCAACAAATGATAAATTAACAACAGAAATAAAATTTTAAAAAGGGATGATTGAAACAAATAATTTTAATAAAATATGAGGGTTTTTTTTTTTTTATAAAAACAATGTTGGTGGAAGGCAAAGGGAATAAACCTATTCAAGAACATATGTCATTCTGAAAGGGATAAGGGCACAATTGAATATATAGTAAATCTTTTAATTGTTATAGAAGAAGAATTATAAGAAAAAATTGGTCTCTGGGAGTAAGGTACACCATAATATTTGTATTTTTTTTCTATTTAGATGTATATGTACTATTGTTTGTATTGTTTGTATTTAAAATAAAAATATAAATTAAAAAAAACACTCAAGAGTCCCTTCACCCTCAGGTTTGTTAGTCTTCCTCCACTGCCTTTTTTCTCCTTGTGACCAACTAAAGTAACTCTGAAGCTGGCCTGAGGGAGGTCATCTTGGAGGCTTCCATGTTGCCACAATAATGCTGAGGAATAGGGAGGGGGAGAATAGTGATAGCTGGGGTTTTGTAGCCACAACAAAATAATTTTCCATGAGAACCAAGGACATTCCCAGGTGGCTGAAAAGAGGAGGAGTGAAGTTTCCAAGCAACTGGGCATCACCTTGATTGGACCATGTGACTGATTGTTTGGGAAAGGGGGGAAAATGTTTACTTTTAATTAGGCGAAAACCATGGGAAGCTTTAGAGTCAGTTTTCAGCAGTCTCTGCCAGTATGAAATATCCATTAAACTTGTTATTTGAGGAATCTGTTTGTGTGTATTTATCAGGCGGAGCTCCATTCAAAATCCAGGAAAGAAATACTTAGACTCTTTAGTTTAGGAAAAAGATATCTTTTACTGAAAGTGAAGTGGTAGCAACCAAAGAATTCTGAATCTGAGAAATTAGGCGCGCAATTCACATATAGAAAGTGATGGAAATGTTCCCACCCCCAATAGTTCAAATGAAACTTCCAATTAGAAGTTGTGGATATGGTCATGTGGGCATCTTCAGGTGATGATGAGGCCTCTGTCCGTTGACCTTGGCATATTTTGATAACGGGTTGCAGTTGCGCAGAGAAAAGAAAGCTAAGCGAGAAATAGAAACCTAACTCTATTTTATGCTCCCCCCTCCCATTTATACAACAGATGAATGTAACACCTCCAGCTCACTTCCCCAACTTATTGCTACCTCCCCTCCCCCACCCCCCGTTACTTATGGCAGTCGAAAAGATGCAAAGCAATAGCAGAAGATCTTGAAGACTGACATTCGGCCCTCCTAGAAAAAGGAAAATCATCAGTCCGATGAAGAGAGAGAGAGAGGAGAAAATATAAAGACAATTATTAATCATTAAAAAATTACAAAACAATACACTCCTAAGGCTTATCAGGATACTTGGAACGAAATGCTTTGATCAACTTAGGGGCTTTAACATCGGTTTCATTTACCCATTCGGCTTGTGAAGAAGGGAAATGTTTCCAGGCTACAAGATACTGGAGTCAACCCCTCCATTTGCGAGAGTCCAGAATTTCTTTAACTTCAAAATGTTGTTCACCTTCAATCAGTATTGGTATGGGAGGGTCAGCTTGGATGGGTCTTAAGTCAGAAGTACGTTCAGGTTTTAGCAAACTAACATGGAAAACCGAATGAATTCGTCGAAGAGTTTTGGGTAAGTTTAGCTGGCCTGTTACAGGATTTATAATCCGTTCAATTGTGAATGGACCAACGTACTTAGGAGCAAGCTTCTATGACTTTTGAGTGGTCTGCAGGTATCTGGTGGACAAGAAAACCTTGTCGCCCACTTTATATTCTTTCTATGGGGATCTTTTCTTGTCTGCAAATTTCTTATGAGCTTCATGGGCCTCATCTAATGCTTTGCGTGTTACTGGCGAGTTAAGTTGGAGTTGAGTTATCCATTCATCCAACGAATGGATGTTAGGTTTTTCACGAGGAAGTTCAGGTATGGGAACGAAATCTTGTCCCGAAGCCACTTTAAATGGAGTAAATCCAGTACTACTGTGTATGGAGTTGTTATATGCCACTTCGGCAAATGGTAGTAATTCGGACCAGTTATCTTGTTGATAATTGATGTAACATCTGAGATATTGTTCTAACACGGCGTTAGTCCTCTCACAGGTCCCATTGGTTTGGGGGTGATGGGCGGAGTTTAACCCCTGGGCAGAGCCTATTAACTTCAGGAAATCTTTCCAAAAATTTGAGGTAAATTGGACCCCTCTGTCAGAGATTATGCATTCTGGGACACCATGTAACCTATGGATATGTGAAATAAACAGTTTAGCCAGTGTCTTAGCAGAGGGAATCTTGGAACAAGGTATGCAATGTACTTGTTTGGAAAACAAATCAGTCACTACCCAGATGACCGTGTTTCCACCACTTTCGGGTAATTCTACTATAAAGTCCATAGAGATTTCCTTCCAGGGAGCCATTGGTCTAGCTACATTTTGTAACAATCCTACTGGCTTACCAGGAGGTCTCTTTGCCGAAGCACATATTGGACAGCTAGCTACATAAGATTCAATGTCCTTCTTTAAAGTAGGCCACCAGAATTGCCGCTTAACCAGATGTAAGGTCTTCACAAATCCAAAATGGCCAGCTGCTTTAGAATCATGAGCCTGTTGTAGTATTCGGCTCCTCAGTACCTGTGGCACATACAACTTGGCCCCCACCCAAGCCAAACCATCTCTAATTGTATAGTCACTTGAATGAGCCAGGAACCATTCGTCCAGTTTTAAAACTTCTTTTAATTGTTCGGTTAGGTCATTCGATAAAACCACTTCTTGGTTCTTCCTTTGGGCTCTGGTGATCACTGAGGCAGCTAGGTGTTTGGCTGAGACAATTGGGCTTATCACCTCCTGGCGCATACTATTATATTGAGGTAGTCTAGAGAGAGCATCCGCCATGAAGTTCTTCCCGCCTGGAATGTACTTCAATGAGAAATTGAATCGCTTGAAGTACTGGGCCCAGTGAACTTGTTTAGGGGACAGCTTCCGGGGCATTTTTAAGGCTTCCAGATTCTTATGATCAGTCCATACCTCAAACGGGTGTTTTGCTCCTTCCAGGAAATGTCTCCAGGTCAGCAAGGCCCAACAAACTGCAAAAGCTTCTTTCTCCCAGATGGCCCATCTTCTCTCTTCAGCTCTCTTCAGACAGCTTACGGGAGGTATACGCACAAGGCTGTAAGGTCCCTTTCTCATTGATTTGAAGTAATACCGCTCCAATAGCCACATCACTTGCATCGGCTTGAATCACGAAAGGAGTGTCCATATCCGGGTGTTTCAGCACTGGTTCTGCAGCAAACAGTCATTTTAGCTTTTCAAAAGTGGCTTGGCACTCCATGGACCACTCCAGCGGCTTTCCTGGCCTTGGCTTCACCTCCCCTTTTGTTTTCAAGAGATTTGTGATGGGCATTGCTATCTTAGCAAACGTCGGGAT
Organism: Laticauda colubrina; assembly: GCA_015471245.1. NCBI lineage: Eukaryota > Metazoa > Chordata > Lepidosauria > Squamata > Elapidae > Laticauda > Laticauda colubrina. The sequence continues at coordinate 5,352,159 of BLBF01000049.1, forward strand.
GAATTGCTGATAAAAATTTGCAAATCCCAAAAAGCTTTGAAGTTGTTTTCTGGTGCGTGGTGGAGCCCACTCCAGAATGGCACGCACCTTCTCTGGATCCATCTCTATGCCTTCAGATGAAATGCGATATCCCAAATAGTCAATTTTGTCTTGGTGGAATTCACACTTTGACAATTTAGCATACAACTTAGCGGCACACAGTTTCTGTAAAACCGACCGCACTAACTTCACATGTTCATCCAGGGTCTCCGTGTAGATAAGGATATCATCAAGATAAACCAGAACCCCCCTGTATAAATGTTCATGTAACACTTGATTGATCATTTGCATGAATACAGCTGGGACCCCTTGTAAACCAAAAGGAAGAACGTTGAATTGGAAGCAACCCATCGGGCAGTTAAAAGCGGTCTTCCACTCATCCCCTTCCTTAATTCGAATCCGGTAGTATGCTTCTCTCAAATCCAACTTCATGAAAAATTTTCCCTTCGCTAAATGGGCCAACATGTCCTTAATCAAAGGAAGGGGGTACACGTTTTCCACAGAAATAGCGTTCAAATTTCTGTAATCCACCACCAAGCGTTTGGGACCATCTTTCTTTTCACGGAACAACACTGGGGCCGCTACTTGGGGTCTAGCAGGTTGAATGAAACCACATTACAAATTTTTATCAATAAACAGTCTTAGCTCTTCCAATTCCCGTGGGGTCATTGAGTACAACTTTGATTTCGGGAGCTTCACCCCAGGCAAAATCTCAATAGCACAGTCTGTTGGCCGGTGAGGTGGAAGCTCATCCGAGGCCTTCTCACTGAACACTTCTTTTAAATCCCAATACTCTGTGGGAATTTTCTCCTCATCTTTCATGGGCTCAGTACCTGTGGAAGCTATTTCAAGTAGGTCCTCAGGCTTCATCTGGGATCTGGCCCCTCCTCTTGGTCGCTGCTTTGTGCGTATGCGCAACAACCCCTTTCTCCAGTTAACCTGGGGGTTCCATTTCCAGAGCCATGGCAATCCCAGTATTAATGGTTGCTCCATCCCAGGGACCACAATAAAACACAGGGTCTCATCATGCTCTCCAATGACCATTTCTATAGGTTCCGTGACAAAATGGGCGGGGCAACCTCCAGCCACTGATCCATCTAGTTGGCAAAAGGAAATGGGCATCTTCAAAGGTTTTAGCTTTAGGCCCATTTTCTTCACTAATTCCGTGTTGATTATACATCTTGTGCACCCAGAATCTAACAGGGCTAGCATTTCCCCTTCGACCCCTGAACTGGGTACCCTCAACTTCACCGGAATGGTCATAGGGCCCATGCTTGGACTTACCAGGAAGTCGTCTTCCGAGTCAGAATCCTCCTCCTCAGGGGTCACTGGGGCTTCTGATTCCTCTCCTGCGAGAGGGGCGACCTCTGCTGTCTCTTTCGACTTTAGTGCCATTTCATGAGGCTTCACTGGGGACTTTTCAGGTTTCTTTCCTTCCTTTGGCGCCCCCTTTGGCTCCAGCTTGACTCTGCAGTTCACAGCCCAGTGACCTTCCTTCCCGCACCGAAAGCAGGCTGAGGGGTTAGATCTTGCCACCACTCCTCCCTTCTGAGGTTCAGGAGCCTCTTGAGGGCATGTGGGGGAAAACTTGCTCCACCCATAACCTCCCCGCCGTTTACTTCGGATTAAATCAATCTCCACTTCTTCTGCCAGCAAGTACCACATCTGCAAGTCATTGGGGTCTCTTCTAGCAATGCATCTCTGGTACACATCTTCATTTAAACCATCTTTAAGCAGTTCTATCAGGGCTTCTTAGGGCCAGCCTCGGAAATGGCCTGCTAACTGTCTAAATTCTTGGGTGTAATCAGCCACAGACCTCCGCCCCTGTTTTATGGTTTTCATCCTAATTCGGGCCTTGCGCTCTGCCAGTGGGTCCTCAAACCTAGCACGCAGTGAGCCATAAACAGGTTATAATTCAGCAACTGAGGAGCATTATCATTATGCAAAGTCACCATCCACTCTGCCACTATTCCCTCCAGAGCCCTGGTAACACACCTCACTTTGGCTGCTTCTGAGGGAAAATCCTCCCCATACTCTTCCATATGGCTCCAAACTTGAGCTAGGAAAAATCCCAAGGCTTTGGAATCCCCTCCGTATTTTACTTCTAATGGAGGCAGCCTAGGAACTCTATGCCTTCTAGGAATCACACCTCCCACTGAAGGCCCCGGGGCTGCTGCTGGATCGGGTTGATTTATGGGAGAGGGAGCTGTTCTGCTTCTTCTGGCTGGGGCTACTTCCCCTCCCCCTTCATACCTTTGTGAAGCTTGGAGTTGTTCAAAGGCTTCATCAAGGAGTTTCCTGGCTTGATTCAGTGAGAGTTCCCTCTTTTCCTTCTCTTGCCATGGCTCCTCTTTTCCACGCCGGCGGGTAGTTATGACCCTGGGGGGGGGTCCTTCTCCAGATCTTTCCAACCAACCCCCACCGACCATCTGGGCTTCACAGCTGGATCCTCTTCCAGACTGAGCTCTGCTAGCGATTGGGCTTCCTGCACCAGCAAAGAATCTTGCCCTCCAATGGCTCCCAGATCCTCCTGGTCACTATTTGAAGATGACATGATGTCCAGGCCCCCTCAGAAGAAAATTGGGTATTCTCTCCGGGTGGGCAGGTGGATGAGATTCAGAATAATGTCAGGTGGAGCTCCATTCAAAATCCAGGAAAGAAATACTTAGACTCTTTAGTTTAGAGAAAAGATATCTTTTACTGAAAGTGAAGTGGTAGCAACCAAAGAATTCTGAATCTGAGAAATTAGGTGCGCAATTCACATATAGAAAGTGATGGAAATGTTCCCACCCCCAATAGTTCAAATGACACTTCCAATTAGAAGTTGTGGATATGGTCATGTGGGCATCTTCAGGTGATGATGAGGCCTCTGTCCGTTGACCTTGGCATATTTTGATAACGGGTTGCAGTTGCACAGAGAAAAGAAAGCTAAGCGAGAAATAGAAACCTAACTCTATATTATGCTCCCCCCTCCCATTTATACAACAGATGAATGTAACACCTCCAACTCACTTCCCCAACTTATTCCTACCTCCCCTCCCCCCACCCCCCGTTACTTATGGCAGTCGAAAGATGCAAAGCAATAGCAGAAGATCTAGAAGGCTGACAGTATTACTTGGAACCCTGACAATAACATTAGGATTGGGGTGGGGTCTTGTCTGAGCCACCCAGATAGGCAGCTTGTATGTCATCCAGAACTCACCGAATCATGTAGGAATCCCTTGACCCTCCCAAGCATAACAGTGGTTTTCTTGCCCTCTATTCACAGGTTCTACTACAGGAATGTTCCTTCTGATCCCAAAGATGTTTCTAACGGTTGTTGTTTTCTTAAAGGACAAACATTTCCCTAAGGACTCTCTTCTCAGGGACATGTGGCTCCCTGGATCAATTAAGACCTGTATGGTGGGGTTTTTGAACCTAGTGAAGACCATACTCATGGATTATACAGTTTCCTGAAGCATTGCAAAACTAGCAATAACAATAGCACTTTAGACTTATATACCACTTCATGGTGCTTCACAACCTTCTCTACAGTTTACAGAGTCAGCACATTGTCCCCAAGAATCTGGATCCACATTTTACTGACCTTGGAAGGATGGAAGGCTGAGCCAACCTTGAGCTAGTGAGAATTGAACTGCCGGCAGTTGGCAAGAATTAGCCTGCAATACTGCATTCTGACCACTGTGTCATCATGGCTCTAGCTGTCTGCATCTCCTTTTTTTGAGTATATTTTGTCTGCATGTTTAGACTTCAAACATTTAAAATATATGATGAGGGGGGTATCCTACTTGAATTCCTTGACTCCCTTCTCCTTTCTTATGTCTTTTTGGAGGGAGATGGTGGCTAGCGCATTTGCTTCTGCCCAAGTTTCTTTCTTTTTTTATGGAATATATTTGGCACCCATCTCATATCCAATGACTCTGGGTGGCTTACAACATAAAAGTAATAAAAAGCCATTAAAATCATCAATGATAAAAACACAGTAGATTTAAAAAAATCATCAATTGCTCTGATGATGTTTCCTAATTTTGGTTATGAAATTTCTACAAGAAAATGAGCAAGCTCAGAGAGCACCAAGGTTCCCCAGATAAAATCATTAACACCAGAGTGAAAAGGATGAACTAGACACATGGGGAGGGGGGAGCAGGGGGGGTTAAGTTTTAATAAGTCAACCACTTCCAGTATGAAGCTCCCCCATTGGGTCCTCAAGCCATCCAACAGAGGCAGCTCTTAAAGCTCTTATGAAACATCAGGAAGGTAGAAGCCAATCCCACCTCAGGAGGTAAGATGTTTTAGGGGGCAGGATCTATAGTTCTTCTGGATATCGCCAACAAAATTTCTTAGTTGATGGGATCTGCAGTTTGTCAGGAATTCATTTTTTTTAAATACTGGTTCTGTGGGTGTGGCTTGGTGGGGGTGGCAGGGAAAGGTTACTGGAAAATCCCCATTCCCTCCCCACCCCACTAACCTGCTTTCCAACTCCGTTCTCCTGTGCAGGGCAAGAAAAGAAGACCCAGCCAATCAGCTGGGACTCAGGAGGCAGAGAATAAATGGGGGCAGAGGTGGTATTTGCCAGTTCTCTGAACTACTCAAAATTTCTGTTACCGGTTCTCCAGAACTGGTCAGAACCTGCTGAATACCATCTCTGCAATGTACCCCCTCTATTGGCATGGGATAGGGTGGGCCAGTCCCATCAGAATGAGATGGTTCTTTAAGTAGCCTGGACCTATGCCAAAACCATTTCTGGTTGGTTTTCCTGCACCCAGAAACAAATGAGTTTGAGTAGGATCATTATGAACTGTTCTGACCCACTAACAAAGCAGTGTACACTTACTCTTACAATAAGTAGAATAATTCACTTACTTTTAACTGGGGTACTCTGTGGAAGCTATTAAATAGTGGAGAACTTCCAGGCCATTGACCAGATGGTGCACAGCAGGACTTCTCATTTTATCTACTAACACAACATGAATGCAGCCTATAATACTGTTGTTTTCCAACAATACAATACAGTACATAGTAAAGGGACCCAGCTCTCAAGCCTCAAAGGTAGGGTGAAGTTGCAGTTTTGCAGCATCATTTCCATAATGTTCTCCTTGTAGGCTTCCTAAAAGCATCTACTGTTTCCGAAAGCTTATCTTTTGTTCCTGTAAGACTTGTGCACATTAAAGCAGTTATTTGATGCCACCCAAGAAAGGCTTCCTGCATCCATTATCAAACAGTTATGTTTACCAGAGAAGCTGAGGATTGAATTATTAAAACCTCCAGAGGTTCATAAGTTGTCCATCCTCGAATTAAAAGGTTTGCTAGTGTATTCAGAATACCACAAAACATGTTCACAAACTATGCTATTCTGCCATGGATCTCTTGGGAGTAAATTTCAGTGTTCCACTCCTACTGGAACTCCAAGGGAAGAAACATTTTCCAGGATGCTTCTCCAGTTATTGTTTATCCTTCTGTCCCTTACACTAGACCAGTCATCTCTCCTGTGTAAAAGTTTTTTTTAATAGCACCTCATTTATGAAACCTGCTCCTCAGAAATAAGTTCCTATATTTGATACTCTTTGTCCAAAGCACACACTCATATATTTTAAGATCTCATTTTATATTACTGCTACAACATCCCTATTATTATCTTTGAGATAGTAAGTGGAACACAATTTCTCCTCCTCCTCCTCCTCCTCCTCCTCCTCCTCCCTTCTCCTCCAGGGAGCTAACTGGAATTTTCTAACTCCAGCTGAAAATGTGAATTATTAAATAGAAAAAGGAAAAAACAAAGTTATTTTCCTTGATGGTTATCATGTTATGATGAATAAATACAATTTGGGAACTCAGTTGAAACATTGCAATCAGTGATATAGGTCACTGAATAAATCATGCATTTACAATAATCTTATTTTATTAGCAAATTAAAAGCTCTGCAACCTTGATTAAATTGCTGCTAACATATACATTTCTATTTTAAAAAATGGGGAGGGGAGTATTGCATCTTTGGAAGATAACCTTGTGATTCATGAGTAGGGACCTACATACAGGCATACATGCATACATACATACATACATACATACATACATACATACCCTTTTCACACCTATGCATGACATGTATCTTCCTCAATCTCAAGTCCTCTACCAGAGGCCAGGAAGTCTGAGAATTCTGCACATATCTTAGCTGTTCCTACCACTGAATCAGTAGTGGGATTCAAAATGTTTTACTACCAGTTCTGAGGGCGTGGCTTGGTGGGCATGGCTTGGTGGGCGTGGCAGGAGAAGGATACTGCAGAATCCCCATTCCCACCCCACTCCTGGGGGAAGGTTACTGCAAAATCCCATTCCCTCCCCACCCCATTAACCTGAATTACATCCCAGAGTTTTAAAGGAGCTGGCAGAGGTCATCTCAGAACCACTGCACCATATCTTTCAAAAATCCTGGAGCAGACCAGAGGACTGGAAAAGAGCTGATGTGGTTCCCATCTTCAAAAAAAGGAAATAAAAAAAACAGACCCAGGAAACTATAGACCAATCAGCCTAACATCAATACCCTGGAAGATACTGGAAAAGATAATAAAAAAACAGATCTGCCAACATCTAGAAACAAGTAAAGTGATAACTAGCAGTCAGCATGGTTTTGTTAAAAACAGATCATGTCAAACCAATCTTATTTCATTCTTCAACACAGTGACTAAATTAGTAGACCAGCAAAATACTGTGGACATAATATATTTAGATTTCAGCAAGGCATTTGATAAAGTAGACCACAACCTACTTCTTAGTAAGCTAGAAAAAAGTGGAATAGATAGCACCACCACTAGATGGACATGCAACTGGCTGGCAAACCATACTCAACGAGTAGTCCTTAATGGGTCTAAGTTTACAAGGAGGTAAGTAAGCAGTGGGGTGCCACAAGGTTCCATCTTAGGCCCAATATTCTTCAATATCTTCATTAACGACATAGATGAGGGAATAGAAGGGCAACTTACCAAATTTGCAGATGATACTAAGCTGGCAGGAATAGCTAACTCCCAAGAAGATAGGCTCAAAATCCAGATGGATCTTGACAGACTAGAACACTGGGCCATATCTAATAAAATGAAATTCAATATAGAGAAAAGTAAAGTCCTACACTTAGGCAAGAAAAACCAAAAGTATATATATATAGACTGGGTGAAACCAGGCTCAATAGCAGTAACTGTGAGAGGGATCTTGGAGTCTTAGTGGACAACCAGCTAAATATGAGCCAGCAGTGTGCAACAGCAGCCAAAAAAGCTAATGCAATCCTAAGTTGTATTAACAGAGGGATATAGTCAAGATCAAGGGAAGTACTAATACCACCCTTTAAAGCCTTAGTAAGACTACACCTAGAATAGTGCATCCAGTTTTGGTCACCACACGATAAAAAAGATGTTGAGGCTCTAGAAAAAGTACAGAGAAGAGCAACCAGGATGATTAGGGGACTGGAGACTAAAACATATGAAGAACGGTTGCAGGAACTGGGCCTGGCTAGTCTCATGAAGAGAAGGACCAAGGGAGACAGGATAGCAGTCTTCCAATATTTGAGGGGCTGCCACAGAGAGGAAGGGATCAAGCTATTTTCTAAAGCACCCAAAGGCCAGACAAGGAATAATGGATGGAAACTGAACAAGGAGAGATTTAACCTGAAAATAAGGAGAAACTTTCTGACGGTGAGAACATTCAACCAATGGAACAGAAGTTGCCCTCGGAAGTTGTGTGAGCACCATCAATTGAGACTTTCAAGAAGAGATTGGACTGCCATTTGTCAGAAATGGTGTAGGGTCTCCCGCTTGGGTAGGAGGTTGGACTAGATGACCTACAAGGTCCCTTCCAACTCTGATTATCTGTATCTGCTTTCCAGCACTGTTCTCCTGTGCAGGGCAACAAAAGAAAACCCAGATGATCAGCTGGGACTCAGGAGGCACAGAATAGATGGGGTGGGGCCAGTGGTCGGTTCTCTGAACTAGTCAAAATTTCCACTACCAGTTCTCCAGAACTGGTCAGAACCTGCTGAATACCATCTCTGCACTGGGTCTGGACAGAGAGCTCTGTTGCTGTTTCTGTGCTCCTCGCATTACTGGGGTTGTTTGGTTTTGACTTTCCACATCCTTTTCAGTTCCTGTTTCAGGCCCTGGTACTTGTCCAGATTCTCATACTTTTTTCTTCTTGATATTGCGGGCATTTGGCTCTGCTACATCTATCACCAATGTCTTTTAGTCCTTGACTTTTACCGTGATATCTGGTTGACTGATCAATAGCTGACGTTCCTAGTTTTGCATCCACCCAAATCTCTGAAATTTAAGCCATGAGTTTATAAAGTGTAAGCAAATAAGAGCTTTAGAGACCCAAAGAGCTTATTAAAATCAACATGGAGCCATGGAAAAAGTAACTAGGAGCATATGAGTACAAACAGAGTTACATGCCTATAAACAATGTACCATATGAGAAATAATTATTTCTGTAGGAAAAGAGAGAGGACCAGGTATTACAATTGAAACAGAAATTAACTATTACTAAAAAAAAAAAAAAGAAAGAAAGATTTTGCAATATTTTTATTCTAATGAAACTTTTAGGGAAGGAATGCATCTCAGCACTTTTTTTTCCTTGCCACATCCTGTGCAAATGAAACCTATACATTGCTTTATGTTTTAATCATCAAGATTCAGAGTTCCAAATGTAGATGTAGCAAAAGCAAATTAACAGTTCAGTCTTAAGAGCTGCTAGTCTGCAATCAGATGTAGAGGAACTGGGGAACGTACTAGCTTCATAAGTCTGTACCTCTTGCAGGATTATGTGCACGATGGAGTTACAATGGAGCACAGTGGGTCATGAGGTTAGGTTCAGAGGTGAGATTCTACAGGCTAACACCTATTCTTTACAACCGATTATTAACATTTGAGCAGTTCGGAGAACCGGTTGTTAGACGAAATTACCGGCTTAATCCTGTAAGGAAGGCAGGAAGGAAACATTCTGGTGTTGCTTACAGAAATTGCCTCTCCATTAACCCTCATTACATTCTTGGCAGGTCTAGACTTCCTGTCTCAGAAACGTCTCTGGTTTTTTCCCCCTCCTTTCCTGGTACTTTTCTTGTGTGGTGTGACCATTCAAAGTTACAATGGCACTGAAAAATGTGACTTATGACCGTTTTTCACACTTACAACTGTTGCACTATCCCCACAGTCATGAAAGGCCAGGCAAGGAGATGCGTGCCTCGATGTGAGTGATGTTGAGTTTACCACACCCAGCCAGTCACATGACCACCAAGCCATGCCCACCAACTAAGCCATGCCCACAGAACCGGTTGTTAACAAATTTGAATCCCACCCCTGGTTAGGTTGGAGGTTAGCAAGCCCACATTTGAAACCTGAGAGCTGCTATGTGTCAGAGTGAGCTCCCAGTACTTGCTCCAACTCCTTGCAGGGACATGAAAGGAACCCCCACTTACATCCCCTGGGCAATGGTGATGTCACCAGCTAATCCTTTCAATCTGGAGGCATTGTGTGTTCTGCTCAAGGCTTCCTAAGACACCAACAAACATATAAAATCCAAACCTCTTTTATTTTAATTCAATGGCTGTGAATTATTGTCATTCACAGCCTGGAATGAGTTTCAATCAGTTATAAATAAAACAAACAATGTTGCTTCCTGCAAAGGTTTTCCTACCTTTGCACTTCCTTTACACCTTATGAGAGGGGCAATCATCTCCAAGCCTTACTCCTGAGTTGCCCCTTTTGTCTCAGCTTCTCTTGGCTTCTAGCAGCTCTGTGCACACATATACTGGGAACAGGCTCCCCTTGCTCCTCTGCCTCACTGCTGCCAGATTCAGGAGGCTCCAGAGTCAGCACATAACTCCCAGATGGTCCTGGCCACATCTCTGTATTGACACAGGACCCTCGTCTGAGTCCTCCCCAGACTCCCGGACTGGTCCATGTTCTTCCCCACTGTCTGATTCTGCTGCTGTCTGCACAGACTGCCTGCGAACCACAACACTATGCTTCCAACATGAACAGGAATGGAATTCATACATTTAGCTCTCATTGGCTCCCTAGATGAGGTTCATCCAGCAAAACATCCTTACATCAGGGAAAAAGATCAACAGTTGAGCTGATTATTTAGACTGCATCATGTAATCTACTATAGGCCTTATGGTGGATGGAGATAGATACATGATTAAAAAGTGATCACTACTCCCTAGTACTAGCTATATGACATCCCTCTGAAAACAAATAACAGAAGCAGTGTGCACGACCCATGCTGGGAAAATACAGGGAGTCCTTCACTTACAAGAGTTCATTTAGTGACAATTCAAAGTTACTATGGCACTGAAAAAAAGTGTCTTAGGATCGTTTTTCACACTTAATGACCGTTGCAGCATGTCCATGGTCACGTGATCAAAATTCAGACATTTGGCAAATGACTCATATTTATGACAGACACAATGTCTTGTTCTGAGCCACACCCTTTTCCAACAAATCAAACACAATTCAAAAGAACAGAAACCTTGTAATGGTTTTACAAAATAATTAGCTGTGGTAAGCACAAGCCTTGCCAAATTATGAAAGACTTGCCAAAAGATAACATACAAAAAATAATTTGCAAAATAAGAATTTTCAAATGTGAAGCATTTTCTTCTTCTATAACATACAAAAAGGAACAAACAGTTAGATATGTTGAAATATTGAATGAAAAGGGTGAACTTAAATCTATGCAAAAACTAGAGGAACAAGGTATAAAGATGAATTGGTTTTCATACGCGCAAATACATTCAAGGTATGATAAAGATTCCAAAACAGAAGGTTTCTATGATAAACTGACTGATTTAGATAAGATTTTGACAGGTACTGATGAAAAGGTGATTAAAAAACTGTATGGATATTTATTAGAAACTAAACTAGAAGAAGAACAAGTTAAAGAAACTATGATTGTTTGGGGGAAGAATTTTGGATATGGGATTGACCTAAAGAAATGGCAAAAATTGTGGCCTCAAAATTATAAAATGACAATGTCAACAGCATATAAAAAAAATTGTATAAGATGTTTTAGAGGTGGCATTTTCCCCCAACACGAATAGCAAGAATGTTCAACAACAAATCTGAAAAATGTTGGAAGTGTCATCAGATACCTGGCTCATATTACCACCTGTGGTGGACGTGCCCGGATGCCAAAAAATATTGGACTAAAATCCATACATGGTTGGAAAAAATGACAAAAAAGTATATAGACTTGAAACAGAGATATTTTTATTGGGAATTTTACCTGAAATATATAATAAAGAATTGAAAAATTTGATTGTAAATGTATTCACAGTGGTTAGGACTGTATTTGCTAAAAACTGGAAAAATGAGAAAATACCAGCACAGGAGGAAGTTATTAAGAAAATATTGGAATGTGCTGAAATGAGTAGATTGACATTTGAAATCAGAGATCAAGAAAAACAATTTTATAAAATTTGGGATCTATTCTATCAATCGTTTGACAATAAAACATGGTAATGAAATATGTAGATTTTTAGAACATAATGAATATATAAAGATGTATTTTTTATTATATCTTCAAAATGATTATAGGATAGATTTGAGATGGAAATATGAACTGTCATAAAATAAATTAAGTAAAATATGGATTATTTTATAAAACATGAATGAATAATAGCATAGTCAAATGATTGATTAACAATGATATCAATGTATTTAGGAATATTTGATTGACAACATGAAAACATATACAATGTAATTTTAATTGAAGACTATGAAGTGGAAGCACAAAACAATTTGTAAACTGACCGACACTCTGTATGTATATATATGAAAGATAGTTTGATGTTTTTATGTTGTGTTTGTTTATGTTTGTCTTAAAAAAACAATAATTTTTTTTTTTTAATTATCTTCAAATAGAAACTCAGGATAATGGAATGTCCACGAGGCTGGAGTTTCAAAACAACTTTGCCTTTTGCAAAGAAAGATAGTTTCACAGCTAGCTTTTATCTTCTTGAAGGAGAAGCCATTACCTTGCAGCCTTACTCCTGAGTTGCCCGTGCTGTTGTGACTGCTCTTTCCTATGAGCAATCCTATGAGAACAGGCACTTGGCACAGGCTCCCCAGGAAGATCCTCATCACTACTGCTAGCCCCCACAATCTCTGAAGGCAGCAGTCCACTCCCAAACGGTCCTCACCCCTCATCTGAGCCCTCGGTCTCCTCAGCCATCCTCACCTGCTGCAAGCTAACCACAACATGTCTCAAAGTTATGTGGTCAACTCTTGTGACCTTCTGCCAAGTAAAGTCAATGAGGAAACTAGATTCACTAAACAACCATGTTAACCCCATGTCCCACTGCACCAACGGATGCAAAAAGAATGTAAAACGGACAAAAAAGCTTGCCATCCATTGGAAAACATGATGCATCCGTTGTGTTCTCATTGCATACGTGTTTCATACGCTCTATCTGTCGAGCATCCATCCACTGAGATTTCATCCATGCAAGAAGTTATGAGCTGCACAAAACTTTTTGAACAGATGAACTTTCCGCCGCGTACGATATACATTGGTGGCATATACGGGCAACAAACATTCTATGTCCGTTATCATCCATTAAACGTCCGCTGTATCCTCTCGGCATCCTCTGGCCATCCCCTCAGCTCACATCCGCTCCAGCTGAAAACATAAAGAGGGAGGAAATGAAAGGTGCATGGAACGTCCACACAGCATTAGTAGCATGGAAATAGAAAGGATGTAAGCGGATGCATCTCGTATATAAAGCATTAAAACAGACAAAATGTTTGTATATGGGATGTATCTCAGATATTTAGGATGTCTGCAGTATGTCTAGAGTATATGGAAGGACACCTAGCGGAAAATTGATATTTCCTATAAAAAGGGGGAGGAAATCACCTGGATCTCAGTATGAGTCCAGCAGCCGTGGTGTACAGACCTCTTCACCCTTGGTCTTGCTCTTCCACATCATCCATTGTTCCCCACCATGGATCATCATAGAGTCCTTATGGTACCTGCGATCATTCAACACCAGAACCAAGCCCTGTTCAGACTGTTTCACCTTTTCTACACAAGAAGAAGAAGGAAATGTTCAAGAGCTGTGTGGGTCCAAGGATGGATCAGGAGAAGAACGGAGTTTGGACTGTATGACAAGCTGATGGTGGAGCTGAGGAATGAAGATACTCATGCATTCCAGCACTTCATGAGGATGCCATCAGCCATGTTTAACGAAATTGTAGAGCATCTGAGACCCAGGATGACCAAGACTAGCACCAACTTCCATCCCAACCTGGACCCTGGACTGAAGGTGGCACTGACTCTGTGGCACCTGGCCTCTGGAACCACATATAGAAACATGCTGCATGCATGGAGGGTGCCACACAACACCATCAGCATTGTGGTCAGAGAAGTGGTGCAGGCCATCATCTAAGAATATGTGGAGGAGCTCCTCCATTGTCCCACCACTGAAGAAGGCTGGAGGAAAGTTGCAGAACAGTGGTATCAGAGGTGGAACTGCCCCCACACTGTTGGAGCCATAGATGGGAAGACGTGGCCTGCAAAGCTCCAGCCAACTCAGGGTCCAATTATTACAACTACAAGGGCTTCTACAGTATCATCCTCTTTGCCATGGTTGATGATGACTACAAGTTCATCTACATCGATGCTTCAGTCAATGGGTCAGCTTCAGATAGCCAGGTATCCAATGCCAGTGACCTCAAGGATGGGCTGGAATGCAACCTCATCATGGGTTTTCCAGACCCCCTACCCCCTACCCAATGACACACAAGATGTGCCCTACTTCATCATTGGTGATGATGCCTTCTCCCTCAGAACCTACCTCATGAAGCCATACAGTTCAAGATACCTCACCCGTGAAGAGAGGATCTTCAACTACAGGCTGTCCAGGGCAAGATGGGTGGTGGAGAACACCTTTGGCATCCTGGCCAACAGGTTCCAGGTACTTCTCACCACCATGCAGCATCACCCAGAGACTGTGAGGAGCATCGTGGAAGCTTGCTGCATCCTGCACAATCTCATGCGCACCCGCTACCCAGTGTTGTAGAACAGGCTTGTGGTCCGTCACCAAGGCTATGGGGACATGGAGCCTGGTGAATGGAGGCAAGGACGAAACCTGATAGACACTGTGGATGTACAAGGCCCCAACAGAGCTTCATGTGAATGGAAGAAGCAGTGCAACCTCCTGAAACACTGGTGCAACACCCCAGCTGGAGCAGTGGAGTGGCAAGACAGGATGATAGATGGTTAATGGATGCTTCCTTGAGCCTGTCTCATAACACTGATGAGATTGTGCCATGTATGTTGAGTGGCCCTACAATGAATAGGGCATTAATAAAGAGCTTTGTTTATTTTGAAATGTGTTGCTCAATGAATAAATTGTTATTGATAAAAAAGGGCCATCCATGTGGCAGCTGGGAGGGTGGACCATACAGTCCCACTATGCTTGCACTGGAGGCTTATCTATCCCACAGCTATCCTTACCTATCCCACAACTATCCTTACCTATCTCACAGCTATACTTATCCACCCCACAACTATCCTTACCAATCCCACAGCTATCCTTACCTATCCCACAACTATCCTTACCCATCCCGCAACTATCCTTACCCATCCCACAACTATCCTTACCTATCCCACAAGCATGTAAAGGCTTAACCATTTTTTCAAAGTTTTCACCAACACTTTATTAAGTAAAAAAAAATGAACCAAGTGTGTGAAGCAAAGATAACCTTTATTAATAACTTTCTTAAGTAAACTGTATGACTTTATTAAAAAAAGCAAAATGAACCAAGTAAAGTATCTTAAGCAAAGATAAAGTGAACAGGTAATAACTCAGTCTCTGGCACTATTCTCAGTCACTCTGAGGCATGTCCATGGTCTCAGCTGTGAAGTGGCCAGGGACTGTGGAGGTGGCTGTGGCTGGACTGCTGGTCTAAGGCACCATTGGGGTGCTTGGCCCCAAGAGTACAACAGGGGATGGTGTATTCAGGAATCTCTCAGAGAACTGACTCAGTCCTGTGAGATTGAGAGGCCCTTCATCAAGTACCTGGGATGTCAGGCACAAGACTGATGACAGATTGTCCATTGAGGGGCTTGGCTGTGGGGTGGAGGAAGGAGGAGTGTAGTGGGGCTGTCTGGTCTGCAGCTCGGTGAGGACTGGCGTCTGTGGCATGCGATGAACCTGGGCCTGGATTGGGAAGTTCTGCTTCTGCTGTGGGAAGTCCTGGTAGTTGTAGCCTTGGTAGGTGAGGGGCTGTTGAAAGCCGTGGAAGGGTTGTGACATTGCCTGGGGTGGAGGAGCAGACCTGGATTGGGTCAGAGTAGCTTCAGCTGGGCCTTGAGGGTTGTGCAGAAGTGCTGTGATCTTTTGCTTCATCACCTGGTATTGGGCCTCAGGCAGGTCCATGAGGGTCTGGCTCACGTAGGGGATGAAGGGCTTCCAGTCCGAGAATGGTATGTCGCGGTGGACCAGCTGAGAGATACGTTCTGTGCTGGTCTTGATTGTGTCCCTGATCTCCAACAGGACAGTGTGGCTCTGGCCCTCCAGTCTGCCTCTCTGCCTGCATCCTGTGGAGCTGGGGGTGGGGATGGGTTGGTCTCTGGTGGCTGCCGCTTCTTGCTCCATTTGTGACATGGGATCCTCCAAGTCCTCCAGCATGGGGAGTGCAGTTGTCAGGGGGGTCTCTGCCGTGGGGCCCTCCAGACACCTGCCTGGACAGGGCAGCTGTCTCCTGGCTGGAAGAGGACTGGCTGTCTGTGGGCTGTCTGAGGGAGAGGGGTGTCAGAGGGGCTGCTCCTCGTGGCGGACCTCACCCTCCAGGAAGCTGCACTTGGCCATGACGTACATCTAGTGGTCAGTGAGTTTGACAGCGGCCTGCCCAGATTTCTTGAGGTGTAGCTTGCCATACCAGGAGTACATCTGCAGTGTAGCCCAGGCTCTCTGCCTTGTCTCTCCAAGCTGCCTGTTTCTTCTTGGTGTCACGAAAGAGTCTGTGGCCCGTTCTCCACAGGTACTCGTTCTCCCTCAGCCATTCCAGCACCTCATCCTCATGGTCCTCAGAAACAGTGTACTATTTCCTCTCTCCCTTCTCCTTCCCTTCCCTCTTCCTCCCTCTGGCATGGGCTTCAGCATCAGGGCCTTCAGGGGCTTGAGCAGCAGGACTTTGAGGACCTTGGGACTTTGAAGGCCCACAGCAGCAGCAGCAGTAGCAGCAGCACCAGCAGCACCAGCTGCAGGAGAAGCAACAGCAGCAACAGCACCACCACCACCAGCAGCAGGAGAAGCACCAGCAGCAGCAGCAGCAGCACAACCAGCAGGAGGAGCACCAGCAGCAGCATCACCAGCAGCAGCAGCAACAGCAGCACCAGCAGCTTCAGAGTCAGTGCCAGGGGGTGGGATGATGGTTCTGTCCTTCTTGCCAGGGCTGGCAGGAGTAGGCACAGGCTTTGTCTTCTTCCCTGACTGACAAACCATGGTGTTATTCGAAGATGTCTGTGGCAGCACATCTTTCCTCTGAATGCTGACTGCTTGTGATCTGCATCCTGTTATATCTGCGGAGCTGACGCAATTCATACTCTCCACATGCACAGTGAATGCTTTGCATCTGCTATGCATCCGCTATTAATCCGCTTTGCTTCCTATAGGCATCCGTGATGCATCCGCGTCATCCTCTATGCATCCACCCCTTCCGCTATACGTCCACTTCGCTATTCTCCCCCGGAACCCCTGCAGATGTGTCATCCACTTCCATCTGCTTCCATCCGCTAGGCTTCCTACAAACATCCATTTAACATCCCCGCTATGTACTACCCCCGTCTGTTCCTTTCCATTTTTTTCCATTTATTTCGTAATTATTTCTGTTCTTTTCTGTTTATGCAAATTTGGGCCATGTTTTGGAGCGGACAACAATGGATGGAGCCACCCCCGAAATTTTGCTCATCCGCTGTGTCCTTTTTGCATACGTTTTGCATCCGTCGGCCAGTGGGACCTAGCCTTTACTAACTTAACAATTGCACTTCACAAGACAAGTCATAAAATGGGTCAAAACTCACTGAACAAATGTTTCACTAGCAACAGAAATGTTGGACTGAGTTGTGGTCATAAATTGAGGATTACCTGTATGTGGCAGATGTATGAATTACATGGAATGAAAGTAGTGCAAAAGCAGCCTTACTATTTTTCCTTAACCTATCTAGGATGGATATTGTAAAGCCCATGTCACACTGCACCAACAGATGCAAAGAGGATGTAAAATGGAGAGAAATGCTTGCCATCCGTTGGAAAATGCAATGCATCCGTTGTGTACTCACTGCGTCCGTGATTCATACTCTCTACCCGTCCAGCATCCATCTACTGTGATTTCATCCGCTCAAAAAGTATTGAGCTGCACAAAACTTTTTGAGCGGATGAAGTATCCAATGTGTCCATTCTACATCCGCGACGCATATGGGGAACATCTGTTATACGTCCGTTGTCATCTGTTACGTGTCTGCTATATCCACTAGGCATCCGCTGCATATCCGCGCAACTCAAATCCGTTCCAGCAGAAAACGGACACAGGGAGGAAGTGAAATGGACGTGGAATGGACACACAGCATTAGTAGCATGGACGTAGAAAGGATGAAAGTGCATGCAGCTCAGATATAAAGCATTAAAACGGAAAAAATGTTCATAGAGGGGATGTATCTTGGATATTTAGGATGTCTGGAGGATGCAGAAGGACACCTAGCGAAAAACCGATATTTCCTATAAAAAGGGGGAGAAATCACCTGGATCTCACTTCCAGACCAGCAGACGTGGGGTGCACACCACTTCAGCCTTGCTATTGCTTTTCCACAGCATCCATTCTTCTCCAACATGGATCATCGCACGCTCCTTTTGGTAGCCGCCATCATTCAACACCAGAACCAAGCCCTCTTCAGGCTCTTTCACCTTTTCTATGGGAAGAAAAGGAGGTGGCCAAGAAGTATCTGGGTGTGCGACGATGGATCAGGAAAAGAGCGGAGTTTGGACTGTATGACAAGCTGATGGTGGAGCTGAGGAACAAAGACACTTGTGCATTCCAGAACTTCATGAGGATGCCACCAGCCATGTTTGACGAAGTTGTGGAGCCTCTGAGACCAAGGTTGACCAAGGCGAACACCAACTTCGGTCCCAGCCTGGACCCTGGGCTGAAGGTGGCACTGACTCTGCGCCACCTGGCCTCTGAAACAACATACAGAAACATGCAGTACGGATGGAGGGTGCCACACAACATCATCAGCGTTGTGGTCAGAGAAGTGGTGCAGGCCATCATCGAAGAATACCTGGAGGAGTTCCTCCAGTGTCCCACAACTGAAGAAGGCTGGAGGAAAGTTGCAGAACAGTGGTATCAGAGGTGGGACTTCCCCCACACCGTTGGAGCCATAGATGGGAAGCACGTGACCTGCAAAGCTCCAGTCAAGTCAGGGTCCACTTATTTCCACTACAAGGGCTTCCTCAGTATCATCCTCTTCGCCATGGTCGATGCTGACTACAAGTTCATTTACATTGATGCTTCAGGCAATGGGTCATCTTCAGATGCCCAGGTATACAACGCCAGTGACCTCAATGATGGGCTGGAATGCAACCTCATCATGGGCTTCCCAGATCCAGAACCCCTGCCCAACGACACACAAGATGTGCCCTACTTCATCGTGGGGGATGACGCCTTCTCCCTCAGAACCTACCTCATGAAGCCGTACACCTACACCAGATGCCTCACCCGTGAAGAGAGGATCTTCAATACAGGCTGTCCAGAGCAAGACGGGTGGTGGAGAACACCTTTGGCATCCTGGCCAACAGGTTCCAGGTACTTCTCAACACCATGCAGCATTGCCCACAGACCGTGAGGAGCATCGTGGAAGCTTGCTGCATCCTGCACAATCTCATGCGCACCCGCTACCCAGTGTTACAGAACAGGCTTGTGGACTGTCAACAAGGGAATGGGGACATGGAGCCTGGTGAATGGAGGCAAGGGAGAAACCTGATAGATACTCTGGATGTGCAAGGGCCCAACAGAGCTTCACGTGAAGGGAAGAAGCAGCGCAACCTCCTGAAACACTGGTGCAACACCCCAGCTGGAGCAGTGGAGTGGCAAGACAGGATGATAGATGGTTAATGGATGCTTCCTTGAGCCTGTGGCATAACACTGATGAGGTTGTGCCATGTGTGTTGAGTGGCCCTACAATGAACAGGGCATTAATAAAGAGTTTTTTTATGTTGAAATGTTTTGATCAATGATTAAATTGTTATTAATAATAAAAGGCCATAGGTGTGGCACCTGGGACGGTGGACCATATCGTCCCACTATGCTTGCACTGGAGGCTTATCTATCCCACAGCTGTTACCCATCCCACAGCTATTACCCATCCCACAGGTATCCCTGCCCATCCCACAAGCATGCAAAGGCTTAACCATTTTCTAAAAGTTTCCACCAACACTTTTTTAAGTAAAAGAAATGACCCAAGTGTGTGAAACAAAGGTAACCTTTATTAATAACAGTTAAGTAAATTGTAGGACTTTATTTAAAAAGCAAAAGGAACCAAGAAAAGTGTCTCAAGCAAAGATAAAGTCAACAGGTAACAACTCAGTCTCTGGCAATGTTCTCAGTCACTCTGAGGCATGTCCATGGTCTCAGGTGTAAAGGGGACAGGGGCTGTGGAGGTGGCAGTGGCTGGAGTGCTGAGGCGCCATTGGGGTGCCTGGCCCCGAAAGGACAACAGAAGTTGGTGTGTTCATGAAGCTCTCAGAAAGCTGGCTCAGCCCAGTGAGGTTGAGAGGGCCTTCATCCAGGACCTGGGATGTCAGGCACAGGACCGATGAAAGATGTTCTGAGGCCGGGCTGGGCTGTGGGGTGGAGGAAGGAGTGTAGTGGGGATGTCTGGTGTGCAGCTGGGCGAGGTGAGGCGTCTGTGATGTGCAAGAAAACATCTGCGGCATCGGTGGCATCTGTGGCATCAGTGGCATCAGTGGCATCGGTGGCGTCGGTGGCATCTGTGGCGTCTGTGGTATCGGTGGCAACGGTGGCATTGGTGGCATCAGTGGCATCGGTGGCATTGGTGGCACCTGTGGCATTCGTGTAACCTATGCCTGGACTGGGAAGGGCTGCCCGTGCTGCTGGAAGTCCTTGTATCCATAGCCTTGGTAGGTGAGAGGGTGTTGAAAGCCTTGGAAGGGCTGTGACATCGCCTGGGGTGGAGGAGCAGACCTGGAGTGGGTGGGAGCAGGTTCACCTGGGCCTGGAGGGTGGTGCAGCAGTGCCGTGATCATCTCTTTCATGACCTGGTACTGGGCCTCGGGCATGTCCATGAGGGGCTGGGTCACGTAGGTGAGGAAGAGCTTGCGGTTTGAGGATGGAATCTTGAAGTGTACCAGCTGAGAGAGGAGATCTGCACTGTTCTTGATTGTGTCCCTGATCTCCAAGAGGACAGTGTGGCTCTGTCCCTCTGGTCTGCCTCTCTGCCTGCTTTCTGTGGAGGTGGAGGTGGGGGTGGGGGTGGGTTGGTCCCTGGTGGTCACTGCTTCTTCTTGCTCCATGTGTGTGAGAGAATCCTCCATGTCCTCCGGCATAGGGTATGCAGCTGTCAGGGGGGTCTCTATCGCAGAGCGCTCTGTGGACACCTGCCCGGACACAGTAGCTGTCTCCTGGCCAGAAGAGAACTGGCTGTCTGTGGGATGCCTGAGAGTGAGGATAGACAGATGGGCTGCTCCTCGGTGGTGGACCTCATCCTCCAGGAAGCTGCACTTTGCCATGACGTAGCTCTCCTGGTCGGTGAGCTTGACCGCGGCCTGGCCAGACTTCTTCAGGTGCAGCTTCCCGTACCAGGTGTGCATATGCTTCCACCACCCGAGGAGGACTTCAGCAGGCTCTGTGCCTTCTGTCTCCAAGCCACCTGCTTCCGCTTGGTGTCTCGATAGAGCCTGTGGCCCTTCCTCCATATGTACTTGTTCTCCCTCAGCCACTCCAGCACCTCCTCCTCACGCTCCTCTGCGATGGAGTACTGCTTCCTCTCTCCCTTCTCCTTGCCTTGCCTCTTCCTCTGGCAGGGCCTTCAGCAGCAGGGCCTTCATCATCAGGGCTTTCAGGGCTTTGGGACTGGTTCACCACAGCAGCAGCAGGAGAAGCAGCAGGAGAAGCAGCACTAGCACCAGCAGCAGGAGAAGCACCAGCAGTACCAGCAGCAGAAGAAGCAGCAGAAGCAGCAGAGTCAGCGCCAGGAGGTGGGATGGTGGATCTATCCGTCTTGCCAGGGCTGGCAGAAGATGGCACAGGCTTCCTCTTCCTCCCATGGGGTTCTCTCGAAGATGTGTCTGGCAGCAGGTCTTTCCTCTGAATGCTGGCCTCGTGTGAGCTGCCCCCTTTTATATCCATGGGGCTGATGCAATGCATCCTCCCTGCATGCGCAGTGAACGCTACGCATCCGCTCTGCATCCACTACGCATCCGCTCTGCATCCACTACACATCCACTCTGCATCTGCTATGCATCCGCTCTGCATCCGCTCTGCATCCGCTCTGCATCCGCTACGCATCCACTTCATCCACTACTCATCCGCTCTTTCTGCTACGCGTCCACTTTGCTATGCTGCCCCAGAAGCCCTGCGGACATTCCATCCACTTCCATCCGCTTTCATCCACTAGGCTTCCGTTGAACATCCGTTTTACATCCGTGCTACGTCCTCTGCCCGTCCATTCTTTTCCGTTCTGTTTATGCAAAATTTTTCCCCTTTTGAGAATGGATAAGAGCAGATGGAGCCACCCCGGTTTTTTGGCCGTCCACTGTGTCCTTTTACATACGTTTTGCATCTGTTGGGCGATGTGACCTAGCCTTAAGTTTTGATCAGGGAGTCTTGGCAGCCCTGGCTGAAACTGAGACAATGTCTAAAATAAGTAAATGACATGTTCATAAAACTAAGAGGAATATTTATCTGATGCAACAGTGAAGTCTGAACCACAAGGAAACCCCTCTTCCATATTTTTTAATTCATCCTTCATTCCACAAAGGTCCCTATCTGGATATAACCAATTTGAAATAATTACGGTACAAATACTGTAGGTATCTAGAAAAAGGGAGCTTGGAAAGTGAACTTTAACCATATTTCACAATGGGTCCCTCCCTCTCCATTCTTTATTTCTCCTTTTGATCCTTTCATGGTCTCAACCAATTTAAGAAGACAACAAATGACAATCCTGTTTGATCAGGAGAATCTTACTCCTTGTCAAACAAAACAAATTTTCCTTACTTCTTATATGTTCAGCCTGAGCACTCAGAATGTCAACTAGTGCCAGCTATAATATTCCCACATTGAATTGGAATATTTTAAAAGAAAATGCAATTGTGTTCAAGTGGATGGAGATACATTCCAGTAAATGTTTAGGAATCCAATCCAATCTTGATTCTTTATTGCATGCAAGAACATATTCAACAGAATGACTTTTTCCCCATAACCTCCAGTTCATTATTAGGAAGCTGCCAGTAAAAGAAATAACTTGTCTTCCATGATTAGATTTCTGAAAAGCTCCCAGAGATACATAGATAGGTTTCCTTCCCCTTGCAAAAAAAAAAAAAATGGATAAGACCTGGAAAGCAAACCAAGTACCTATATTTCATGTTCTCTTTTATTCACATTTTGCAATATTACTGACAGTCTGAACCAGTTCTTTCCATAGTTTGAAAATCCTCATGAAAAATTCTTAGTACGATTCACTTCTCTTCCTGAACTTCTAGGAAATGATCAGTACCAAAAAATGGATCATGATCATCATAGCAACATGATTTTGTTTTTTTTCTCCCCCCTTCTATTCTAAAATGTAGTAAAGGATAAGAAAAATTGTGCTTCTGTTTTCAAATTCCTACTCAGTTACATACAGAGGCATCTGTCACACTGTATTCCCTTTCTAGGCAATAGTATTATACAAAACACAGATAAAGAGTAAGTAGTGTATTGTGAAATGAAAAGCATGCAGAGAAGAAAGGGTATGATAGGATAATAACAGAGTTGAAAGGGACCTTAGAGATATTCCAGTCCAACCCCTTGCCTAAACTGGAAACCCTAAACCCTTTCAGACAAGGGGCTGTCCAATGTCTTCTAAAAAAAATGCCAATATTATCATTGTTTCTTTCACTTGTTCATCTTCCATTTTAAGGCTTAGTAAACTATATATTTTTGTTATTAATTTTTCATCTAACACTAATAATATCTGATCAAATACAGTCTAGATATGAGAAAGGTGAGAAGACATACAGTTTTTTTAAATACATTTTTTTTTATTTCTGGTAACTGAGGGCATAATACCTTAAGTTCTGTTACTCTGTAAAAATCTATCTCTAAATATCTCTTTCTCTAAATTGTTAAGAGTTGACATTGGCTTTATGGCACATAAGCAATCAATCAGTCTTTTTATTGACCAAATCCTCTTTATATGACCAGACTATTTCAAGTTCCTTCTTTAATACTGATCATTTATTTTTGCATTAAATCCACATTCCTTCATCATTCATTCTTGACCTTGTCTCTTTTCACTTTATCACAGATTTCTTAACATCTCCTTCCCATTGCTTTTAACTTGCTTTGAAGTTACTTCCAAATTGGTGAATCTCACTTTCATGTAATAATTAAATGGAAATACACTTTTACTGATGATGTTACCTAGCTGGGTAATGAAACGTCTGCAAGCAACAACCAAGCTCAGAGACCACTGTTGAGGGAATTCCCCATTAGGAGAATGAGTGCACACAGGGAGACGTAGTGAGAGCGGTGTTGAATAACACATGACCAGCACACAGATACACTGAATAGTAAAATGTAGGTTTTACTTCCAGTAAACAGTTAAGCAAAGTCCAACAAACAGTCCAAGTCATTCACAGTTAAAGCAGTCAGTTTTCAGTCCAGGGATAATCCAAATAACAAAGTCTAGTATCATGAACAGTTCAGTAAATAGACTCACAGCAATCCAAGAAGAACGACAATCAGCAACAGTCAATAGGGAAAACTGCAGGAACCAAAAACAGCTAACATCAGAACATCAAGCAACAACAGAACAGAACAACCCAGGTTTCTGTCTCCATCTTATGGCTATTTGAGGAACCATACCCAATTACAATTTTAGCATTCCCTTAAAGAGACAGTATTACATATCAATCCTGGTTTATATATTTCCAACCCAACTGTTAGGTGACTAGCAATTCCTAACAACCATCAAGGATTCCGCACTTCAAACCTGAGCTTCAGATATTCACTTTTACACAGTTTTACATGGCTTTTTGTTACTTTTAACATTCACTATTCACAATAGGCCAAATATTCCTCACTCATTTTCTGCAGATTGCGCACATCTTAATAATTATCCATCCATTCTTCTTCTTTCATAAACTTTGCTGCCAGTTGCAGACATTAGCAAAAATTCCCAGAATAATCTATTTGCTTTAATATTTCAACATGTTTAATATTATTTGCAATTATTCACTGCATTTTTCCTGACAAATATGTTGGCCTTTAATATATTCAGTTTCAGAATCATGTTCTTATTGCATCATACACTATATTAATGTTGACTGAAAATTATTTAGATTATCAGTTAATGTGTGCATTCAAAACTGCAGAGATATTCATAATTTCAGCCAATAGGATATGCATTCTTTAAATATGTTTTCCATCAATACTTAATCAAGAAACATTATAACTCCTTGTCTAACTCCCTGGTACTATATCATGCACAAAGCATCACATTCATTCTCATATTTTATTTTCATCACATACCATTCTTATTACATTCAGCAACGAAATATCAACTCCAGATTCACATAGCATGTTCGATAATTTAAGTGGATTCATTTCATCATATGCTTTCTCTAAATCAACAAATGTATAGTAATGTTTCTCACATTCATACACTCCCAAATGGGCTGCTGATAAATCACATTTTATGGTTACCTCTTGTACATTTGCACCTCTTGTACTCAGCATTTTGCCAAACAACTTCCTGAAAAAATTAAAAATTAGATTCATTTATCATAATTACCCACTTAAAGATGTTTTTGCTGTCCTTCAGTCAACTTATAATCATTGATTTGATCTTAAAAGAATTTCCATTTCTAAAGAAAACTTTCTCCATCTATTGAAAAAAATGTAAATAAACAAATACTTAATGTGTGTATACATCATTTAATAAATTAAAATGAGTGTTCTTCATTAGAAGGGAAGACATTAATATTTTATTCTCACTTACACTAAGAAGCATCAAAGATCAAAAAAAGATTCCTCATTTTAAATTTAATTCCCCCTGGTTTATCAAGTAAAGCTTTTGTTGTTCAGTCTAGTAATTAAACTATGGAGCCCTTCAAGCATTTCCCTTCCCCATTAGAAGTTAAAACCAGTAACTAGCATGCATATCATATTTAGGTAGGAGGTGTGGTTCCCACCAAAAAATTGTTTCCTCTGGCAGGAACTTAATTAACACATTCACTCTTGCAATTTCTTGAGCTGCTTTGCATATGGTTCAGAATTTCTTATGCTGTTCTACATATGCTGTTCTTCACTTTTTCATGCAGAGAGTTCACATGCCCAATCAGAAAGTAGAACCTAAGGGGATAATGTTAGGTTTGACCAAAAGCCCATCTAATTTTTCCTCCTGTTCATTGCTATAATTTATCAGGAGAAATCGAGAGAAAACCCAAAGGTGCTTTTTCTGGAGGTAACTGGACTTACTTGTTTTTTTCTTTTGAAGATATTTCACTTCTCATCTAAGAAGCTTGTTCAGCTCTGACAGGATAGTGGGGAATGGAAGGACTAATATTCCTTGCAAACAGAGGAAATCTACATCCTTTTAATATTTAGTATTTATTTGATTTGTCAATCACTTACAAGATACAGGTATAAAAATAAATATAGTTTTGAATACATGAGATAGATACTTATAAGAAAAATAAAAAAAACCAATAGGACAGGAACGGTAGGCACGATTGGTGGGCTTATGCACACCCCCTACAGGCCTCTTAGGAAGGGGTGAGGTCAATAGTAGACAGTCTAAGGTTAAAGTTTTTGGGGTTTGGGGAAGAAACCACAGAGTCAGGTGGAGTATTCCAAACATAGACCATTCTGTTGCTGAAGTCATATTTTCTGCAGTCAAGTTTGGTGCGGTTAACCTTGAGGTTATATCTATTGTGTGCTCTTGTATTGTTATGATTGAAACTGAAGTATTCATTTGCAGACAGGACATTGCAATGTATGATTTTATATACTATATTTAGATTGCACCGGAGGCAGCATAGTTCAAGGTTTTCTAGGTCTAGAGTTTTAAGTCTGATGGCATAAGGTATTCTGCAATGAGCAGAGGAGTGGAGAGCTCTTCTTGTGAAATATTTCTGGTCTTTCTCAATTGTATTAAAGCCCATGACACACTGTACCAACGGATGGAAAGAGGATGTAAAACGGAGAGAAACACATGCCATCCATTGGTTAATGCGATGCATCCGTTTTGTACTCACTGCATCCGTTTTTCTTCCTCTCTATCTGTCCAGCATCCGTCGACTGAGGTTTCATCCGCTCAAAAAGTTTTGAGCTGCTCAAAACTTTTTGAGCGGAAAATGTATCCAATGTGTCCGTTCTGCATCCGCTACGCATATGGGGAACATCCGTTCTACATCCGTCGTCATCCGTTACACGTCCGCTACATCCTCAAGGCATCCGCGGTGAATCCGCGCAACTCAAATCCGCTCCAGCAGAAAGTGGACACAGGGAAGAAGCGGAACAGACGCGGAATGGATGCACAGCATTAGTAGCACGGACGGAGAAAGGATGAAAGTGGATGCAGCTCGCATACAAAGCATTTAAAATAGAAAAAATGTTCGCAGAGGGGACCTATCTCGGATATTATGGATGTCTAGAGGATGCCTAGAGGATGCAGAAGGATACATAGGGGAAAACCTATATTGCCTATAAAAAGGGGGAGGCAACTCACCTGGATCTCACTTTCAGAACAGCAGCCCTGCTGTGCAGACCTCTTCAGCCTTCATCTGGCTCTTGCTCTTCCACAGCATCCAGTCATGTCCACCATGGATCGTAACACAGTCCTTTTGGTAGCCACCATTGTTCTGCAACAGTGTGAAGTCATCTACAGGCTCTTTAAACTGTTCTACGGGAAGAAAAGGAGATGGCCAAGAAGCATCTGGGTCCGAAGATGGATCGGGAGAAGAGCAGAGTACTGACTGTAAAACAAGCTGATGGTGGAGCTGAGGAACGAAGACACTCGTGCATTCCAGAACTTCATGAGGATGCCTCCAGCCATGATGTTTGATGAAGTTGTGGAGCGGCTGACACCCAGGTTGACCAAGCAGAGCACCAGCTTCCGGCCCAGCTTGGACCCTGGAATAAAGGTGGCACTCACTCTGCGCCATCTGGCCTCAGGGACCACTTACAGGAGCATGCAGAACGGCTGGAGGGTGCCACACAACACCATCAGCACTGTGGTCAGAGAAGTGGTGCAGACCATCATTGAAGAATACCTGAAGGAGCTCCTCCAGTGCCCCTCCACTGAAGAAGGATGGAAGAAAGTTGCAGAACAGTGGTATCAGAGGTGGAACTTCCCCCACACCGTTGGAGCCATCGATGGCAAGCACGTGGTCTGCCAAGCTCCAGCCAACTCAGGGTCCACTTATTTCAACTACAAGGGCTTCTTCAGCATCATCCTCTTCGCCATGGTCGATGCTGACTACAAGTTCATGTACATCGATGCTTCAGGCAATGGGTCATCTTCAGATGCCCAGGTATACATCGCCAGTCACCTCAAGGAGGAGCTGGAACGCAACCTCATCGTGGGCTTCTCAGATCCAGAACCCCTGCCCAACGACACACAAGATGTGCCCTACATCATCATGGGGGATGACACCTTTTCCCTCAGAACCTACCTCATGAAGCCCTACACTTCCAGATGCCTCACCCGTGAAGAGAGGATCTTCAACTACAGGCTGTCCAGGGCAAGGCGGGTGGTGGAGAACGCCTTTGGCATCCTGGCCAACAAGTTTCAGGTACTTCTCACCACCATGCAGCATCGCCCAAAGACCCTGAGGAGGATCGTGGAAGCTTGCTGCATCCTGCACAATCTCATGTGCACCCACTACCCAGTCTTGCAGAACAGGCTTCTGGACCTCCAACAAGGCAATGGGGACATGGAGCCTGGTGAATGGAGGCAAGGGCGAAACCTGATAGACACTGAGGATGTGCAAGGCCCCAACAGAGCCTCATGTGAAGGGAAGAAGCAGGGCAACCTCCTGAAACACTGGTGCAACTCCTCAGCTGGAGCAGTGGAGTGGCAAGACAGGATGTTCAATGATTAATGGATGCTTCCTTCAGCCTGTCTCATCACACTGATGTGATTGGGCCATGTATGTTGGGTGGGCCTACAATGAACAGGGCATTTAATAAAGAGTTGTGTTTATGTTCAAATGTGTGGATCAATGCTTACATTATTGATAATGAAGGCCCAAAGGTGTGGCACCTGGGAGGGTGAACCATACAGTCCCACTATGCTTGAACTGGAGGTTTATCAATCCCACAGCTATCTTAACCCATCCCAAAGATATCCCTGCCCATCCCACAGCTATCTTAACCCATCCCACAGGTATCCCTGCCCATCCCACTGCTATCTTAAACCATCCCACAGCTATTACCCATTCCAAAGGTATCCCTGCCCATCACACAGCTATTACACATTCCAAAGGTATCCCTGACCATCCCACTGCTATCCTTACCCATCCCACAAGCATGCAAAGGCTTAAACCATTTCTAAAAGTTTCCACCAAGACTTCATTGACAAAAATAAATGAAGCAAGTGTGTGAAGCAAATATAATCTTTATTAATAACAAGCTGTAAAAGAAAAATGACCCAAGTCAAGTGTCCAAATAAAGTGCACAGGTAGCCACCCAGTCTCTGGCACTCTTCTCTGTCACTCAGAGGTGTGCCCAGTCTCAGGGGTGAAGGGTCCAGGTGCTGTGGAGGTGGCTGCTGCTGGAGTGCTGGTTTGAAGCACCACTGAGCTGCCTGGCCCAGAGAGGACAACAGGGGACGGTGTGTTGAGGAAGCTCTCTGACAGCTGGCTCAGCCCCGTGATGTTGAGAGCTCCTTCCTCCATGCCATGGGGTGTAAGCCCCAGTACCAACGACAGATGTACTGAGGCTGGGCTTGGCTGTGGGGTGGAGGAAGGAGCAGTGTAGTGGGGCTGTCTGGTCTGCAGCTGTGTGAGGACTGGCGTGGGTGGCATCTGTGGCATTGGTGGCATCATTGGCGTGGGTGGCATCAGTGGAACCAGTGGCAACGGTGTCGTCTGATGAACCTGTGCCTGGACTTGGAAGGGCTGCTGCCTGTGCTGCTGGACCTCCTGGTAGCCATAGCCCTGGTAGATGAGGGCCTGTGGAAAGCCTTGGAATGGGAGGAACATCACCTGGGGTGGAGGAGCAGACCTGGACTGGATGGGACCAGGTTCATCTGGATCTGGAGGGTTGTGAAAGCAGATCGGTGATCTTGTCCTTCACCACCTAGTACTGGGGTTCTGCCATGTCCATGAGGATCTGGTTCACATAGGTGAGGAAGGGCTTGCGATTGGAGGATGAGGAGTCAGTGTGTACCAGCTGAGAGAGGATATCTATGCTGCTCCTGATGGTGTCTCTTATCTCCAGCAGGACAGTGTGGCTCTGTCCCTCCTGTCTGACTCTCTGCCTTTCTGTGGAGGTGGAAGCTGGGGGTGGATGTGGGTTGGATTGTGGTGGAAGTGCCATCTCCTTTCTCCCACTGTGCCAGGGAGTCCTCCATGCGCTCCGCCACAGTTAGAACAGCTGTCTGCAGGTTCTCTGTCATGGCACGCTCCACAGACACCTGCCTGGAGACAGGAGCTGACTTTCAGCCGGAAGAGGACTGGCTCTCAGCAGGCTGCCTGAGAGAGAGGGTTGTGAGAGGGGCTGCTCCTCGGTGGCAGATCTCACCCTCCAGGAAGCTGCACTTTGCCATGACGTAGGTCTCTCTGTCCGTCAGCTTGACCGTAGCCTGGCCAGATTTCTTGAGGTGCAGATTCCCGTACCAAGTGTGCATGTGCTTCCACCAGCTGAGGAGCACCTCCGAAGTGTAGCCTATGCTCTCCGCCTTCTCTCTCCAAGCAACCTGCTTCCTTTTGGTGTACCTATAGAGCCTGTGTCCCTTCCGCCATAGATACTCATTCTCTCTCAGCCACTCCAGCACCTCATCCTCATGTTCCTCCTCGATGTTGTATTGCCTCCTCTCCCGTTCTCGCATCTGCCTCTTCCTCCCTTTGGCAGAACCACATGGACCCTCATCAGAGGGGCTTCCAGGTTGTAGAGGCTGCTCCTCCACACTACCACCAGCAGCAGCACCAGCAGGACCAGCAGCACCAACAGCACCAGCAGCACCAGCAGCACCAGGATCAGCAGCAGCAGAGTAAGCACCAGCAGAACCAGGAGCACCAGCAGGACCAGGAGCACCAGCAGGACCAGCAGGACAAGGAGCAGCTTCAGCAGAGTAAGCACCAGCAGAAGCACCACCGCAAGAAGCAGCTTCAGCAGAGTAAGCACCAGCAGAAGCACCACCACCAGAAGCAGCATCAGCAGAGTAAGCACCAGCAGAAGCACCACCGCCAGAAGCAGTAGCATCAGCTCCTCCAGAAGCAGAAGCAGCAGAAGCCCCAGCCCCAGAAGAGTGAGCCCATGCTGCAGAAGCCCCAGCAGAAGCAGAGTTAGAGCCAGGGGTGGGAGGGTGGCCCTGTCCCTCTTGCCAGGGCTGGCAGCAGATGGCTGAGGCTTTCTCTTCTTCCCCATGTTTGTGGGGTTGCTGGCTGACAGGCTGGCAGGCTGGCTGGCTGGCTGGCTGGCAGGCAGGCTGGCAGGCAGGCTGGCAGGCAGGCAGGCAGGCAGGCAGGCAGGCAGGCAGGCAGGCAGGCAGGCTGGCAGGCTGGCAGGCTGGCAGGCAGTCGATGTGTCTGGAAGCAGGTCTTTCCTCTGAATGTTGACCTGCTTGGGAGCTGCTTCCCTTTATATCCACGGGGCTGACACAATGCATCCTCCCCACATGCGCAGTGATTGCTAGGCATCCGCTAGGCATCTGCTAGGCATCCACTAGGCATCCGCTAGGCTTCCGCTGTGCATCCGCTTCATCCGCTCGGCTTCCGCTGTGCATCCGCTTCATCCGCTCGGCATCTGCTCTGCATCCGCTCTTTCTGCTGCGCATCCGCTTTGCCATGGTCCCCCGGAACCCTTGCGGATGTACCATCCGCTCCCATCTGCTTCCATCCACTAGGCTTCCATGGAGCGTCCACTTTCCATCCGCCCTGCGTCCTTCCCCCGTCCGTTCCTTTCCGTGTTGTCTGCTCTGGTTATGCAAATTTTTGCCCCTTTTGAGAGCGGACAACAACAGATGGAACATTTTTCTCGTCCGCTGTGTCCTTTTTACAAACGTTTTGCATCCGTCGGCCAGTGTGACAGGGCCTTAATATCAGATACATAATGTGGGTTCCAGACTGATGAGCTGTATTCAAGTATTGTTCTAGCAAAAGTTTTGTATGCACTAGTTAGTAGTGTGATATTTCCAGAGAAGATTAACAATTCTTAATGCCTTTTTGGCTTTGTAGTTATAGTGGGCTCTAGCACTTAGATCATTAGAGATGAGTACTCCATGGTCCTTGACAAAGTTTGGATCCTCAGCAAGGTCTTGACTATTCAGCCTGTATTTTATTTTCTGTTTTTTTCTGCCAATATGTAAGACAGAGCATGTATTTGTTGAGATTTGAAGTTGCAATTTGATTGACCATTCTGATACATAGTCAAGGTCTTTTTGAAGGGTAGCAATATTGTCTGTGGTGTTGAATAGCTTTACATCATCAGCAAAGAGGATGCAGTTGTTCTTAATATGATCACAGAGGTCATTTATGTAGAGTATGAAAAGAGTTTGTCCTAAAACACTGCCTTGGGGGACACCACTGTTGACAGGTACAGAATTTGATAGGACGCTTCCAATTTTGACCATTTACAGATACAGATAATCAGAGTTGGAAGGGACCTTGTCGGTCATCTAGTCCAACCCCCTGCCCAAGCAGGAGACCCTACACAATTTCTGACAAATGGCAGTCCAGTCTCTTCTTGAAAGTCTCAACTGATGGCGCTCCCACAAGTTCTGAGGGCAAGGTGTTCCATTAGTTGATTGTTCTCACTGTTGGAAATATTCTCCTTGTTTCCAGGTTAAATCTCTCCTTGTTC
The DNA here is from genome assembly GCA_015471245.1 of Laticauda colubrina. NCBI lineage: Eukaryota > Metazoa > Chordata > Lepidosauria > Squamata > Elapidae > Laticauda > Laticauda colubrina. Next base: position 5,384,495 of record BLBF01000049.1, read on the forward strand.
AGTTTCCATCCATTATTGCTTGTCTGCCCTACAAGAGCTTTAGAAAATAGCTTGACCCCTTCCTCCCTGTGGCAGCCCCTCAAATATTGGAAGACTGCTATCATGTCTTCCCTGGTCCTTCTCTTTACTAGACTTGCCAAGCCCAGTTCCTGCAACCGTTCATTGTATGTTTTATCCTCCAGTCCCCTTATCATCATTTGTTGTCTGTTTGACAGGAATCCTTCTATCCAGTTATGTAGGTGTCCAGAGAGACTATAAGATTTTAATTTTAGGAGTAGTTTGTTGTGTTCCACTGAATCAAAGGCTTTGATTCAGAAAATCTATGTAGAGTGCATCTATTGTTTTGCCCTGATCGAGTTGTGTAGTCCATATGTTTTTGTAGTGTAAGATTTGCAGATTACAGGATAGTTTTTTTCTGAAACCAAATTACTTATTAGAGTGTAGGTTGTTTGTCTTTAAGTGGAGGATAATGGATTGGTTAATAATTGATTCCATGACTTGACATGACTACAGGTGATGCAGCATAGGGAGATTGGTCTGTAATTTTCAACTAGGCTGGGTTCTCCCTTTTTGAAGATGGGGATGACCGTGGCTTGTGACCATAGGTTTGGCAACTGGCGAGCTGGTCCTGAAAGATTTTTCAAAGATTATGCTTTGAGGTTCAGCTATGGCAGTGGATAGCTTTTTTAAGAAGTAGGCACATATTCTATCCAGTCCAATAGATAGGGATGGTTTTAGACTGCATAGTGCTTTTTCAACATTGTCTTCTGTAAAATCGATATGTATTAGATCATTGTAGTTGTCTGTGGTTCGACTAGGAAATACTGGGCATGATCCATTGCTGTTTACAAATACTGAGCCAAAGAATGTGTTAAAGAGGTTGGCTTTGATAGTGTTGGCGTTGCAGTTAAGGATGGACCTTGAGTCTTTTAGTTTGTTGTTTACAAAATTGTAGAAAACACCGGTGGAATTGTGCATAGAAGATTTTCCTCTTCTTTAATGTGATAATTAGTGCATTCAGTTTTTATCTGGTGGCATAGATTTTTGTACTGGCTTTTGAAGTTGGCAACGTGACCAGATTTGTTTTTTCACCAAAGTGATCTCTTGTTGGATTGAAGCTTGCTTATTGTTATGGGTAATCTCTTTTTCCTGGGTTTGGGAGTTGTTATTAGTACATATAATTTGATAGCTCTTTTGATTTCTAGTAAGAATAAGTTGTAATGGTCTTCAACAGTATTGCATCCAGTGAATAGAAATTAGAGTTTAGAGCAGGAGTGTCAAACTCGTGTTGTTATGGCAGTGTCACATGATGTATTGGAACTTTTTCCCCATCCCTAACCTGGGCATGGCCAGTCCACGACACATCCAGTCCACAGGTTGTAAGTTTGACAGCCTTGTTTTAGAGAATCATTGAAGCTCTTGGAGCACTTCCATTCCCCACTATCCTGACAGAGCTGAGGAAGCTTCTTTGATGAGAAGTGAAAAGTTTTCAAAATCAAAAACAAGAAAGTCCAGTTGCCTCCTGAAAAAGCACTTTTGGGACAACCATGACCTGGAATCTGAGAATCTCTACAGAGTTTTAGCTGTACAATTTGGGATGAACACCCTTTGAATGGTGTGGGAGAGTAGGAATGGATTTCCAGAGCAAAAATTACAGACTACAGGAACCAGGAGCACCAACTCAGGTGACCCTGAGGAAAACAAATAAACCTCCAAGTGGCCTCAACAACCCTCTAAAAGAATGCAAATTACCAGCTGTCTGCAAAAAATATAAACTCTTCCATTTCCCATCATCTAGTCATAGCTGAAGAAGCTTCTTGGATGAGAAGTGAAATGTGTTCAAAAGAAAAAATAAGAAAGTCCATTTGCTTCTTGAAAAAGCATCTTTGGGACAACCATGGCCTGGATGACTGAGAATTTCTACAGACTTCTTTCAGGAGAAATCTTGAAGCAATAGTTGACTGTAAAGTGAAATGAGTCAGTAGTATGATGTGGCTGCAAACCAGATAAATCCAATTCAGGGTGCATCAACAGAAGTTTAATTTCCAATTCATGAGAAGTAATAATTCAGCATTATTCTCCAAACAGTATGTCACATTTTAAGTATTGATGCAAGGTTATAAGAAGGATTTGGAGAAACTGGAACACATTCAGAGAAATAAAACAAGGTTGATTTGAGGGATTCACAATTAAGTCCTATAAACATAGATAGAAGGAGCTAGGAATCTTGAGAAGATTGGAAGGACTACAGTAGTATTCTTCTGGATTTTTTTTTTCTTGTAGGAAATAATGTCAAGTAAAAGAAAATCAATAACCGTTCTCCAAAGTACAGAATACAGGACTCAAAACTATGGAACAAAGTTACAGAGAGGCAAATTCCAATTAAACTTTAGAAAATCTATGGCTAACAAACAGGGAATGCTGTGAAGGCCAATTTAGACAGAGAGAATTTGATATGAAGGAAGCTGCTCAAGGATGAATACCAGCCTTAGGAAGAGTCTAGTAGCACCTGAGGCTGAAATAACCAGTGGACTTTCAGTATAGCTATAGATAGCAGAAGATGGGAGTCAGAAGATTAAGTCATGTTCAGTTTGGGACCTTCCTCTCAGCCCTAGAAGACACAGAGCCAAACACAGTGTCAACTCGTAAAGCATTCCTATGCCTCTTAGAGTTGCCATAAATAGGCAAAGGAGAGGGAGAATCTGATTTATGATACACCCAGGAGGGAGGGGGAAACAGGGTCACAGGTGACTGTAAATTATGTATATACAGGCTAATGGGACATGTTGCTTCTGATAAATCTTCTGAATTCTTTTGAAGCTTGGCTTGAGGCTCATGATTTAATTAGGGATCCTGACACTTTTAAGATAAGTATGGAATGTACTTCTGGTTTTAAACTGCTGCCCTGCTCTTTCAGATTTCTACCTCCCCCCCCCCACCCTTGTTTATGGCAACTGTAAAACAGGGAATGCTTTACCAGTTGACACACAGAGCAGAACAGAGGAGTTCTTCATGGCTCCACACACGGCAAGAGAGTTTCTACCATTGATTGTCTGAATTCTACTTTGTCATTTATTTCTAGTTTGTTTATTTCTTGCCTTTCTTATTTTACAAATAACTTAAGACAGTGACCCTATCCAACAAACCGGTTATATCCTTCTCAATTTTCCCCACAATAACAACCCTGTGAGATGGGTTGGACTGAGAGACGGTGACAGGTCTAAGGTCACTCAGCTTGCTTTCATGGCTGAAGAACTCACTGTCTCCTGGTTTCTAGCCTGGTGCCTTGATCACTAGACCAGGCATGTCAAAGTCAAGGCCCAGGTGATGTGGCCCATGGGGTACTTAGACCTGGCCCACAGGGCTACCCTGGAAACAGGGAAGGACTGGACCACAGTGCCTCTGCCAGTAATAACGGCAGAGGGAGGGCTGTGTTTGGCCCTCCTGAGCTCCATTTTTGCTGGCAAAGGGTTGTAGGAGGCCATCACAGCCAAAACAAAGCTTGTGAAGGCCAGGGGTGGCACTCCCAAGTTCCATTTTGACTGACAGAGGGCTGCAGGAGGTTGTCACAGCTGAAACGGAGCTTGGGAGCCTGTTTTCACTGGCAGAGCACTCAAGCCACCACTCAGGCCACCCCCGACATGAATGATGTTGAGTTGGCCATGCCCACCCGAGCCCCCCAAGATCAATGCCGCCCTCAATGAAATTGAGTTTGACACCCTTGCACCAAGGGTGGGATTCAACCAGTGTTACTACTGGTTCGGTACATACGTTTTGTGCGCGCATGTAATACAGCGAAAGCTGTGCCTCCCGGACAACTGATAAACACTGCGCACAGGTGCGCAACATTTGAAAAACCACTTTTTTCAATCTCATCTGTGCCATGCAAAGCACCTGAGGTTGAAAAAGCAGGAAATAAAGGTCAGGTAATTGCCCAAGCAGGCAGGTGGGCCAAACAGCAGCAGACACAGAACCATTTCTGTGTCTGCTGCTCTTCAGAGCTACCGGTTCTATAGAGCCGGACAGAACCTGTAGCATCCCACCCCTGTCTTGCACAAGGCCAAACTGGCTCAGTATGTATTCAATATGGACTCCATTTAAGAACCATTACTGCACAGCAGATCATCCCTGAAAACAAATGCTTTATTTTTCAGAAGGTTGTGCATTTGCCTTTTGAACCTGTTGCCTGAGAAATCTCTGCTTTTTGAAACCTAATGATTCATTTTTGGATTCTTAGATCTTGGGCTTTGACCTTGGGCTTTGACCAAATGCTCTTACTCATTGCTTTGAACCTTGACTTCTGGAAGTCATGCAGGCAAACTTACATCTTTGTTTGGAACTTTATTGCAGTATTTGAACTCATGACCTGCCTTCTCCTGTCCATATTAATAAAACTCAGAGGCAAGACTCCACAACTCAGAGGTAAGGTAAAAGTCAGATTTAGAGATGTTGTGGAATTGCACAGTAGCTGTCCAGATGAAGTAGGAGATACTGACACAAACTTGTAGTTTTTTATATAAATATAGGTGTTCTTGACTTATGACCACAATTGAGCCCAAAATTTATGCCACTAAATGAGACATTTATTAAGTGAGTTTTGCCCCATTTTACGACCTTTCTTGCCACAACTGTTATGTGAATCATTGTTCTGACCCAGGCTTTGTCAAATGTACTGAAACACAAAATTATTTGAAAAGCAAAACCTATTTTAATGCAACACTGGGAATTACTTTCATTTCCAGCCAGAACGAATTATACACAGTTCCCCGAGATAAGCCCATGCTTGTCAGTGCTGAGGAATGCTGCCAAAAGCAGAAGTCTCCAAGTAATGATAACAGAACCCCTCCCCTTGCCCCAAGTATCAGAAAAAACTGACTAGAGTACGCAGAGCTTCAAGAAAGACTTGGAATCTAATTGAACTACTTTGCTTCCTGCAAAGCTTTTGTCATTTAAGTCTCAATTTTATTCCTTATAGGAGGGGCAATCACCTCCCAACTTTACTCCTGAGTCACCCCTTCTGCTTCAGCTGCTCTTGCCATTAGCAGCTCCGCGCACACACGCACTGGGAACAGGCTCCCCTGAGTCCTCTGCTTCACTGCTGCCAGACTCCCAAGGCTCCAAAAGCAGCACCCCACTCCAAGATGGTCCTGGCCCCATCCCTGCATCAGATGCAGGACCCTCATCCAAATCCTCTCCAGACTCCCTGATTGGTTCCCTTTCTTTCTCACTGTCGGATTCCATTGCCGGCTGCATCGGCTGCTGGCAAACCACAGCAATCATTGCAGTTGGAAGTGAATTTGGTTTACCCTTTGACATTGCTTGTCAGAAGGTCACAAAAGGTGATCACATGAATCCAGGACACTGCAACCTTCATTAATGTGAGTCAATTGCCAATTGTCTGAATTTTGATGACATGACCATGGGGATGCTGCAATGGTCATAAGTGTAAAAAGTGGTCATAAGTCACTTTTTTCAGTGATGTAACTTTGAATGGTCACTAAATGAACTGTTGTCAAGGTCCACCTGTTTAAATATAGTTGACACTCAACCAGTAAAAAGAAGAACATAAGATAGCCAGGAATACAGGAACATCATAGCAATAGCAATAGCACTTAGACTTATATACCACTTTACAGTGCTTTACAGCCCTCTCTAAGCAGTTTACAGAGTGAGCATATTGCCCCCAACAATCTGGGTCCTCATTTTACCCACTTTGGAAGGATGGGAGGCTGAGTCAACCTCGAGCCTGGTTGGATTTGAACTGCCAAATTGCAGGCAGTCGGCAGTTGGCAGAAGTAACCTGCAGTACTGCATTCTAACCACTGCTCCACTGTGGCTCATGAGGTAAATCTCATGAAATAAATCTAAAATAGTATACAGAACACACTGAAGAAAAAGGTGGGGCAAAAAGGGAAAATCCCCCCTTATACCCACAGCAACCAATCATAGCATAGAGTGCCTCATGTGTGAGTCAGCACTCTCTAACTAGTCAACTACAACTGTAGGTTCTGGTTTAGTGTATACTTTACTGTTCCAGCTACTAAATTTAATATCCTTACAAGATATTAATGAAAATTTCAATTCATTAGTCTACATATTTCCCATTAATTATTATAATATCTCCAAAAAGCTTTGCCCCTCGGGTCATACAATTTAACATGTTCATTTTCCAAATTCAGTTTCAATGTCAATTTCTAAAACTTAAGCCCATGTCACACTGGCCAACGGATGCAAAACGGACACAACGGACGAGCAAAATGTTCCATCTGTTGTTATCCTCTCTCAAAAGGGGCAAAACTTTGCATAACCGGAGCAGATAACACGGACGGGGGAAGGATGCAGGGCGGATGCAAAGCGGATGCGGAACGGAAGCCCAGCAGATGGAAGCAGATGGGAGTGGATGGCGCAACCGCTGGGCTTCCGGGGGGCCTCAGCGAAGCGGACGCGGAACAGATACAGCGGATGCACAGCGGATGCCGAACGGATGAAGTGGATGCACAGCGGATGCACAGCGGATGAAGCAGATGCACAGCGGAAGTAGAACGGATGCCGAGCGTTAATTGCACATGCGGGGGGGAAGTATTACGTAAGCCCCCCGGATATAAAGGGAAGCAGCTCGCACGTGGCCAGCATTCCGAGGAAAGACCTGCTGCTGGACACTTCGAGTTCCTTGCCTGCCCTGCCAGCCTGCCTTCCAGCCAGCCTTGGTGCCTGCCTGCCTGCCTGCCTGCCTGCCAGGCTTTCTGCCAGGCTTCCTGCCAGCCTTCCTGCCAGCCTTGGTGACTGCCAGCCTCCCTGCCAGCCTCCCTGCCAGCCAGCAACCCCACAACCATGGGGAGGAAGCGAAAGCCTCAGCAACCTGCCGCCATCCCTGGCAAGAGGGACAGGGCCACCCTCCCGCCCCCTGGCCCTGACTCTGCTTCTGCTGGGGCTTCTGCTGAAGCTGCTCCTGGCGGTGGTGCTTCTGTTGGTGCTGGGGCTTCTGCTGTTGCTTACTCTGTTGAAGCTGCTCCTGGTCCTGCTCGACCTGCTTGACCTGCTCGTGCTCCTGGATTTGCTCGTCCTGCTCGTGCTCCTAGTCCTGCTCGTGCTCCTGGTCCTGCTCGTGCTCCTGGACTTGCTGGCCCTGCTGGTGCTTACTCTACTGTTGCTGATCCTGGTCCTGGTGTTCCTGCTGCTCCTGCTGCTGCTGCTGCTGATGATGATGATTATGATCCTGCTGGTGAGGATGATGATGCTGATTATGATCCTGCTGGTGAGGATGATGATGATGATGATGATGATGATGATGATGATGATGATGATCCTGCTGGTGCTACTGCTGCTGGTGGTGTGGAGGAGCAGACCCTACCACCTGGGATCCCCTCTGATGAGGGCCCATCTGGTCCTGCCAAAGGGAGGAAGAGGTGTATGCGACAATGGGAGAGGAGGCAATACTCCATTGCGGAGACGCACAAGGATGAGGTGCTGGAGTGGCTGAGAGAGAATGACTAACTGTGGCGGAAGGGACACCGGCTGTACAGGGACACCAAGCAGAAGCAGGCTGCTTGGAGAGAGAGGGCAGAGAGTATGGGTTACACTTCAGAGGTGCTCCTCGGCTGGTGGAAACATATGCACACCTGGTACGGGAAGCTGCACCTGAAGAAATCTGGCCAGACCACTGTGAAGCTGACAGACAGAGAGACCTACGTCATGGCCAGGTGCAGCTTCCTGAAGGGTGAGATCCGCCATCGAGGAGCACCAGTAGCCCCTCTCACTACCCTCTCTCTCAGGCAGCCTGCTGCCACCCAGTCCTCTTCCGGCCGAGAGTCAGTCCCTGTCTCCAGGCAGGTTTCTGTGGAGCGTGCCACGGCGGAGAACCCATGGACAGGTGTGGTAAGCATGGTGGAGTGCGTAGAGGACTCCCTGGTGCGGTGGGAGAAAGGAGACATTGAGTCCACCACAGTCCTAGCCGCATCCACCACCACCCAGCTCCGCCTCCGCAGAAAGGCAGAGAGCCGGACAGCTGGAGGGGCAGAGCCACAATGTCCTGCTGGAGATCAGGGACACCATCCACACCAGCATACATCTCCTTTCTCAGCTGGTCCACACCGACTCCTCATCCTCCAACCGCAAGCCCTTCCTCATCTATGTCAACCAGACCCTCAAGGAAATGGCGGATCCACAGTACCAGCAGGTGAAGGACCAGATCACCAAGCTGCTTCACAACCCTCCAGACCCAGAGGAACCTGCTTCCACCCAGTCCAGGCCTGCTCCTCCACCCCAGGTGATGTCCCTCCCATTCTAAGGCTTCCCACAGGCCCTCACCTACCAGGGCTACGGCTACCAGGAGGTTCAGCAGCACAGGCAGCAGCCCTTCCCAGTCCAGGCACAGAGTCATCGGGTGACACCGTTGCCACCTGTTTCACTGATGCCACCAATGCCACCCACGCCACTGATGCCACTGAGGACAGCATTGCCACCCACACCAATGATGCCATCGACGACAGCGATGCCACCCATGCCAGTCCTCACCCAGCTGCAGAGCAGACAGCCCCACTACAGTACTCCTTCCTCCACCCCACAGCCAAGCCCGGCCTCAGTACATCTGTCATCAGTACTGGGGCTGACACCCCATGGCATGGAGGAAGGACCTCTCAGCATCACGGGGCTGAGCCAGCTGTCTGAGACCTTTCTCAACACACCATCCCCTCTTGTCCTCTCCAGGCCAGGCACTCCAGCACCACCCACCACCACAGCACCTGGACCCTTCACCCCTGAGACTGGGCACACCTCCGAGTGACCAAGAAGAGTGCAAGAGACCGGCTAGTGGCTTCCTGTGGACTTTATTTGGACAGTTGACTTGGGTCATTTTTTTTTTACAGCTTGTTGTTCAATAAAGTTTATCTTTGATTCACACACTTGCTTCATTTCTTTTTTTCAATAAAGTCTTGGTGGAAACTTTTAGAATAAAAAACTTTTAGAACTTAAGCCTTTGCATGCTTGTGGGATGGGTTAAGATAGCAGTGGGGTGGGAAGGGATACCTGTGGAATGAGAAGGGATACCTTTGGGATGGCTAATAGCTGTGGGATAGATAAACCTCCATTGCAAGCATAGTGGGACTGTATGGTCCATCCTCCCAGGTGCCACACCTATGGCCCTTTATTATCAATAATAATGTAATCAATCATCCACACATGTCAACATAAACACAACTCTTTATTAAACACCCTGTTTATCGTAGGCCCACCCAACATACATGGCCCAATCTCATCCGTGTGATGAGACAGGCTGAAGGAAGCATCTATTAAGCATCTACCATCCTGTCTTGCCACTCCACCGCTCCAGCTGAGGAGTTGCACCAGTGTTTCAGGAGGTTGCGCTGCTTCTTCCCTTCCCATGAGGCTCTGTTGTGGCCTTGCACATCCTGAGTGTCGATCAGGTTTCGCCCTTGCCTCCATTCCCCAGCCTCCATGTCCCCATTGCCTTGTTGATGGTCCACAAGCCTGTTCTGCAAAACTGGGTAGCGGGTGCGCATGAGATTGTGCAGGATGCAGCAAGCTTCCATGATGTTCCTCACGGTCTCTGGGCAATGCTGCATGGTGGTGAGAAGTACCTGGAACCTGTTGGCCACAATGCCAAAGGCGTTCTCCACCACCCGCCTTGCCCTGGACAGCCTGTAGTTGAAGATCCTCTCTTCACGGGTGAGGAGTCTGGAAGTGTAGGGCTTCATGAGGTAGGTTGTGAGGGAGAAGGTGTCATCCCCCACGATGAAGTAGGGCACATCTTGCGTGTCGTTGGGCAGGGGGTCTGGATCTGGGAAGCCCATGATGAGGTTGCCTTCCAGCCCCTCCTTGAGGTCACTGGCGTTATATACCTGGGCATCTGAAGATGAGCCGTTGCCTGAAGCATAGATGTACATAAACTTGTAGTCAGCATCGACCATGGCGAAGAGGATGATGCTGAAGAAGCCCTTGTGGTTGACATAAGTGGACCCTGACTTGGCTGGCGCTTTGCAGGCCACGTGCTTGCCATCTATGGCTCCAACGGTGTGTGGGAAGTTCCACCTCTGATACCACTGCTCTGCAACTTTCTTCCAGCCTTCTTCAGTGGAGGGGCACTGGAGGAGCTCCTCCTTGTATTTTTCGATGTTGGCCTGCACCACTTCTCTGACCACAATGCTGATGGTGTTGTGTGGCACCCTCCAGCTGTACTGCATGCTTTTGTAGGTGGTCCCTGAGGCCAGGTGGCACAGAGTCAGTGCCACCTTGAGCCCAGGTTCCAGGCTGGGCCGGAAGTTGGTGTTTGCCTTGGTCAACCTGGGTGTCAGGCGCTGCACAACTTCGTCAAACATGGCTGGAGGCATCCTCATGAAGTTCTGGAATGCCCGAGTGTCTTTGTTCCTGAGCACCACCATCAGCTTGTTGTACAGTCCGTACTCTGCTCTTCTCCCGATCCATTTTCGGACCCAGACGCTTCTTGGCTGCCTCTTTTTCTTCCCATAGTAGAGTTCACAGAGCCTGTAGATGGCTTCTCACTGTTGCAGAAGGATGGTGGCTGCCAAAAGGACTGTGGTACGATCCACAATGGACATGACTGGATGCTGTGGAAGAGGAAGAGTCAGATGAAGGCTGCAGAGGTCTGCACAGGTGGGCTGCTGGTCTGAAAGTGAGATGCAGATGAGTTGCTCCCCCTTTTTATAGGCAGTATAGGTTTCCCTTTGCATCCTCTAGGCATCCTCTAGGCATCCTCTAGACATCCTTAATATCCGAGATAGATCCCCTCTGCGAATGTTTTTTCTGCTTTAAACTCTTTGTTTCCGTGCTGCATCCGTTCTGCATCTGTTCCGCGTCCGTTCCGCTTCCTCACTGCGTAAAGGCGGATGCAAGTTGCGCGGATGCGCAGCGGATGCCAAGCTGATATAGCGGATGCAGAACGGATGCGTAGCAGATGCAGAATGGACGAACTGGATACATTTTCCATGCAAAAGTTTTAGCCAGCCCAAAACTTTTGGAGCAGATGAAACGTCCATAAACAGATGTTGGACGGATAGAGAGGAAGCAAAACGGAGGCAGTGAGTACAGAACGGATACATCGCATTAACCAACGGATGGCAAGCTTTTTTGTCCGTTTTACATCCTCTTTGCATCCATTGGTTCAGTGTGACATGGGCTTTAGCAATAGCATGTTGATCACTGACACACAATGCAATTTCAAACTCAGTTTTTGAGTATTCAAAATCATGGCTTTTCTTATCTAGGTTAAATAATCCTTTTAACTGTAAATATATGAACCAATGACAAATACATCCTTTCAACTCCAATTCTTCTTTCAATTTCAAATTGAGTAAAATGAAATATCTCACCATAGATTCAGGTTCATCAGATTGGTTTGAGGAGTTGAGTGAAACTCCAAAGTACTTTTAATTTTCCACAACATATTTTCTTTAATTAGATGAGCTAAAATGGAGACCAGTCAGACATCTTATGGAAATGCTTTAATGTGGATTTCTGCACTGAATAGGGCTTGAATTCAATGTCATTCACAGACCTTTGCAACTCTATTTTATGACTCAAGGAGATTTCCAAGGATGATAAATAATATCTTCCAATTATTCTAGTTTTTTAATAACTAACAAAATGATGCAGCTGATGCCCACGTTTTCAAGATTGCATTGATAGATATATTTACAATGCGATTTTAACTCATGCCCTAGAACCACATCCAACATCAGCAATTTAATTATATCTTCAAAACTACCTCTAGAAGTAGATTAGCGCAGGAAAAAAACATATTCAGGAATTATAATAAGGATGAAACTAAGATAGCACAACCTGAGTGCACCATGGCCACATATGATCCACAACAGGATTTGACTTGGCTTCTAGAGCCCCTTCAAAATTGTGTATATTTTAATGAGTCTAAAAACATTCAATGCATTGAAAACAAATCATGTAGGATCTACTTGAAGATTAGGCATCCAGTGAGCTGAGATTACATTGATTCAGTTGGTTATAAAAAATAGTATTTCTCTGCCACCCCCTCTGTGTGTGTGTGTGTGTGTGTGTGTGTGCATGTGTGTGTGTATGTGTTGTAAAGCAGATTCTTTTTAGAGAGTTTCCAAAAAAGTCAAGATAGTTATTATAACTGTGCAACTGAAACTCTGGCTCCCATTTTCTACATGTATTGCACAATGCACAATAAAAGAGAGAAGTTTGGTCTTATTGGTTAAGGCACCAGGCTAGAAAACAGGGGACCATGATACAGATAAATAGAGTTGGAAGGGACCTTGTAGGTCATCTAGTCCAACCCCTTGCCCAAGCAGACCCTACACCATTTCTGACAGATGTCAGTCCAGTCTCTTCTTGAAAGCTTCCAGTGATGAAGCTCCCACAACTTCCCACAAGCTGTTCCTTTGGCTCATTGTTCTTATTGTCAGAAAGTTTCTCCTTATTTCCAGGTTGAACTTCTCCTTGTTCATTTTCCATCCATTGTTCCTTGTCTGGTCTTTGGGTGCTTTGGAGAATAGCTTTACCCCTTCCTCCTCTCTGTGGCAGCCCCTCAAATATTGGAAGACTGCTCTCATGTCTCCCCTAGTCCTTCTCTTCACTAGACTAGACATGCCCAGTCCCATGTCCTGCCTTAGTCATGAAAGTCAAGGAATGACTTTGGGCCAATCATTCTCTCTCTCTCTGCCCAATTGACCTCACAGGGTTGTTGTGGGGAAAAGAGGAAGAGGAAGATGGGTCCACTACCTTGAGTTGGATATGTTCACTGCCTTGAGTTATTTGTAAAATAATAGGGGTTCAAGACCTGAATGCTGCATACTAGGGTGAGCTCCCATTACTTGCCCCAGTTCCTGCCAAAGTAGCAGTTCAAAAGCATGCAAATATGAATAGATAAATAGGTACCACTTCAGTGAGAAGGTAACAATATTCTGGGTGCTTTCAGTGTATAGCCATGTTGGCCACATGACCATGAAAGCATCTTCTAACAACATTGACTTCCTCAGCTAAGTAACAGAGATTAAAACTGCCCACAAGAGACAGACACAACTGGACAGGGAAATCCTTCACCTTTAAAGGAGGGGAAAAATTCAAAGGAATGAATGAATAAATGAATGAATAAATGAATGAATGAATGAATGAATGAACCATAAATAAATACAAAGTAATTGCCTACATCTTGGCCTATTTTATCCCATCTTCAGATACTTTTATGTTGAGTGTACATACCTACTTCACATAACTTCATTAAACATCGAATTTACTTCAAGGCCTCCAATTTGATCTGTCAATTTGATTTAAAGATTCATTTCAAAGATTTTGTTCCACTAAATTCATTTTTTAAGAGAAGATGACTTGATCTTCAAACAGCCCTGTCCATCACATTAATTGCAGTTAATTATGTTTTAATTACACGGGAATGTAAACTAGATTAAATCAAATCTGGTGCGGGGGGGAAGGGTTGGTCCTTACTCTTCTTGAAATGTGATCTCCTATCATTTTACTTAATATTTAAGTGTCGCCCTTACTCTAGTGGTGGGATTCAAATTTTTTTACTATCGGTTCTGTGGGTGTGGCTTGGTGAGCATGGCAGGGAAGGATACTGCAAAATCTTCATTTCCACCCCGTTAACCTTCTTTCCAGCTCTGTTCTCCTGTGCAGGACAACAAAAGAAGATCCAGCCAATCAGCTGGGACTCGGGAGGCAGAGAAGAGATGGGGGTGGAGCCAGTCAGAGGTGGTATTTGCTGGTTCTCCGAACTACTCAAAATTTTCACTACCGGTTCTCCAGAACTGGTCAGAACCTGCTGGATACTACCTCTGCCTTGCTTCCTCTGTAAAGGAGATGGGCAATCTCCTCTGTGTGTGTGTGTGTGTGTGTGTGTGTTTTCTATAAGAAAAGCAGCAAATGGACCAGGGTGATATAGAACCAGTGCCAAAACACCCTGGTTTACATTGTCTTATTTAATTAAATAGTATGATAAGATCTTATTTAGTTTCATGGAGAAAAAGGAGGCACCTCCCAAAAATGTGGCAAGAGCCACTTCTGTTGAAAATGATGTTGAAAATGATGGGGATTTGGTTAGGGAGATGGGACTGATCATGAAAGCTTCTGGAGGGGAAATGTATTTATTTAATAATGTATTTATTTTTATTAAATGAAATAATGAAATAATTTAAATAATTCAATTAAATATCAAATTATTAAATTTATATTTAATAAATCAGTGTATGTAAAAAAAGGGTTTAAACTCTGCTGTCCTGGCTGCCATCTTGATTTTTACACACTCACACATGCCTTTCTGTATTTATTGTTTGTTTGTTTATTCAATTTCTATTAAAAATAAATAACATTTTGGGGTGGGGAAAATTCCATAGATTCTGTCACTTATAGCCCATATCTGCTTGTTAAATTTAACCCTCTTGTCTGAACATAGATATTAGAAATGAGAAGCTTAATTCCTCATCAGCTATCACATCACCAGGAGAAGGTTTGAGATATGAGGAGCCTGACAGGTGGAGGGAGGAGGGAGAGAGAGAGGGACAGAGAGAGAGAGAGAAGGAGGGAAGAAGAAGAAGAGAAAGCATCTTTAGTTTCAAATGAGGTGTTTTATTCTTTGTCACTCTTCAACTCTTCAAACTACACTCTGCCGCCTACGTAGGCCAGCCATTGCTCCAGAGTAATCCCAGTGGATAATAAAGAAACTGCAGCTGCTGATTCTTCTGGTTTTTCAGCAGCCAATCTTGCTATTCACCTGAAATCTGTAGGTGTGTGTCTTAACTGACAAGTGAGGACACCCCCAGCCCTGTTTTTCTTGTCTCCCTCATATTCAAACCAGCCCTTCAAACTTCATTGACAGGAGATATTCCATAAACAATGAATCAGCCTTCACTGTTGGTGACAGCAGAAATGCAGAAATGGGTTTCAATTCAAATTGTCAAGAAAGTGCAACAGTATTCATCACATGTTGCTCTCAGCATGCTACTTAACTATATATGGATATATAAAGGTACAGCTTTAAGCAGCTAATGCTTTCCATGTTTGTTGCAATCACAAATTCCACAATTTCCAGTGAGATGTTGGGCTGGGAATTTTGGAAGCTGTGGTTCCAGCTGAGTTGGAGGGTAGCCATCAAATTCATGATGAGGGTAAACATAATCACCGGTCCCACAACCAAGCTGGAAGAAGGCAACAGGTTCACAAGGGTTGAATGAGATAGCTGGTGGAAGATTAGGTTATTGGAATTACCTGGAGCATCTGAATGTTTTAGAGCAGGGGTCTTCAAACTTGACAGCTTTAAGACTTGTGTACTTCAACTCCCAGAATTCCTCCTCCAGTCATGTTAGCTCAGGAATTCTGGGAGTTGAAATACACAAGTCATAAACTTGCCAAGTTTGAAGACCCTTGTTTTAGACTGATAATGGTGGTGATGAAAATCATTAATGTATTGTATTTATATTTCACATTCATTCCAGGAGCTCAAGGTAGCTTGCATTTCTTCCATTGAAGCTCATTTTATCTTCACAGAGTTCCATAAAGCAGGTTTGATTACAAAATGGTGTTTGCCTCACATTCATAGTTTGTCTGAATTCACACATAGGGGTGGGATTCAACCTGTGTTACTTGGATGAGAAGTGAAACATCTTCAAAGAAAAAAACAAAGTCCAGTTACCTCCTGAAAACCTTTGGGATGAGAATCAGATGTTTAAATACATTTCTTGTCAGGTTCTTCAGCATGAGAATCAGATGTTTTGCTACTAAGTTCTGATCCCTCCCCTTATGAAACCGAGCATGATAAATGTAGTGAATAAATGAAGCTATATCAATGCCAGCTTTTCCAAGTGTGATTTCGTTGGCTCCGAGCAAGGAGCTGAAGCTAGGAAAGAGCAGCTAAAGGTGATTTTTTGGTGGTGACACTTCAAAGCTGAATGCCTCTTCTCCCCCCCCCCCAGCATACCACTTTGCTACTTAGGGTGGGCCATGGGGGGAGGTGGCTGAGGGTTTGAAAAGGGAGCATCCTCTTTCAGATGCCACCATTTCTCAGTTATTCCACTTCTGTGCATCCCTTGTTTGTCCTTTGGATCTTTAGTGCTGGATTTCAGGGTGGGCAGAAGAAGCAAATGATTTACACAGTTCTGTTCAGTGGCAGCACAAGTGGAGATATTTATGTGTGGGGAGGCTGTCAGAGAAGTGAGTGCAGAGTTGGAAGTCAGCTGTGCAGATTAATGACATGGGTCATTAAAGCAGGCCAGGCAGTAGGCTTGAACCTCAGCTAATAAGACATGCAGACACACACACACACTGTTGCACACCCATATACACTGCAAAAGCTTAAGGCCCTGTCACACTGCCCAACAGATGCAAAAGATTTGTAAAAAGGACACAGCGGATGAGAAATATGTTCCATCCGTTGTTATCCACTCTCAATAGAGGCAAAAATTTGCATAACCAGAGCAGATAACACGGAAAGGAACGGACAGGGGGAGGAAGCAGAGTGGATGGAAAGTGGATGCAGAACAGAAGCCTAGCAGATGGAAGCGGATGAGAGCGGATGGCACATCTGCAGGGCTTCCGGGAGGGGCCTCAGCAAAGTAGACGCAGAATGGATACAGCGGATGCACAGCAGATGAAGCGGATGCAGAGCGGAAGCCTAGCGGATGCACAGCGGATGAAGTGGATGCAGAGCGGAAGCCTAGCAGATGCACAGCGGAAGCCTAATGGATGCCTAGTGTTAATTGCGCATGCGGGGAGGATGCATTGCGTAAGCCCCGCGGATATAAAGTTCACAGAGCCTGTAGATGGCCTCGCACTGTTGCAGAACGATGGTGGCTGCCAAAAGGACTTTGTTACGATCATGGTGGACATGACTGGATGCTGTGGAAGAGCAAGAGTCAGATGAAGGCTGCAGAGGTCTGCACCGCAGGGCTGCTGGTCTGAAAGTGAGATCCAGGTGAGTTTCTTCCCCTTTTTATAGGCAGTATAGGTTTTCCACTATGTGTCCCTTTGCATCCTCTAGGCATCCTCTAGACATCCTTAATATCCGAGATAGGTCCCCTCTGTGAACGTTTTTTCCATTTTAAATGCTTTGTTTCTGTTCTGCATCCGCTAAGCATCCGTTCTGCATCCGTTCTGCTTCCGTTCCACTTCCTCCCTCTTTCCATTTACCGCTGGAGCGGATGGAGTTGCGCGGATGCCCAGCGGATGCCTAGCGGATATAGCGGATGCGTAACGGATGCAGAATGGATGCCTAGCGGATGCCTAGCGGATGCAGAATGGACGCATTGGATACATTTTCCGCTCAAAAGTTTTGAGCAGTTCAAAACTTTCTGAGCGGATGAAACGTCAATAAACGGATGCTGGACGGATAGAGAGGATGAAAAACGGAGGCAGTGAGTACAGAACGGATGCATCGCGTTAACCAACGGATGGTAAGTGTTTTTCTCTGTTTTACATCCTCTTTCCATCCGTTGGTGCAGTGTGACAGGGGCTTTAGAATCTGTCTGGAGGAAATGCCTTTGTTGTCTTCTCTCCAGGAACACATACTAATTGCCTCATACATTGTGGCAAAATCCAGGATCCTCTCTATGAAATTGTCATGTGCTGGCTCGTCTTCATAAATCTCTCTCTATCATGATGATTTTGCTTTTTAAAAGTTGAATGATCCAGCCCGAAACCATACATTAGCCACTTAAAGCAGTATAATGGGTAGAGAGACTCCAATTGCCTGCACTGGTGATTTGTCTCCAAACAGCATGTTGAGATGGCTTCTCATCTTCTGTCTGGCTAAGAAAACAGTTACCCTGGATACTACTTGTTCATCCTCCTAGCATCATAGCTCCTTCTTGGCTGCATTTGTTGCTCAGTGAAGAATCCTTATTTTTCTTACAGAAGGAAGAGGAGAAGGAGAAGGAGGGAAGGCCATTGTTTAGTTAGATAATAATACCTAGCTGATTTGGCTGATCTTGAAAATCTAAGCAGGAACACCCCTGGATATATTTGAATGGGAGGACCTGAAAATCTCAAGGCTGTAGGCTAGGAGTGTGCAGCAAAAATGACAGGGCTTGCAGTACACACTCCAATGCCATTTTTGTCAATCTGATTTCCTTTTCTCCCCTCTGCCTGCCCCATGGATTCTACCACAACAAAGAGAAAATAAATGCATTGGGAAAGTTAGTCATAAGAATAGAAGACTGAAGGTGATGGTGATGGTGTCTCAGTGGCATTCAGTGTGTGTGTGTGTGTGTGTGTGTGTGTAACATTCAAGATGGTAGTCCAACAACACAAAGATCCACCCTTTTCAACACATGTCAATGATTGTCTATGGAAATTTTCATGGTTGTCCCAAAGGTGTTTTTTCAAGAGGCAACTGGATTTCCTGGTTTTTCTTTGAAGACAGTTTACTTCTCATCCAAGAAGTTTCTTCAGCTCTGACTGGATGATGGGGAATGGCAGGATTTATATTCCTTGCAGAAAAATGGTCATTTGCATTCTTTTGGTCATTTTGTTCTGACTTGAAGCTTCTTGGATGAAAAGCAAAATGTCTTCCAGAAAGAAACAAAAAAAGTTCAGCTGCCTTTTGAAAAATCATCTTTGAGACAGGACAATGACAGCTGTATATACAAACGTCAGGACCTTGATCATATTCTTGCAATTATTATCTTGCCCCACTCTTAAATCCCAAATGCTCTCCAAATGCACAAGGGAAGGAAAGACCTATTATCCATCATTGCAAAATGCAGGACACCAGATGGAAAGTTCAGAGTAGGGAAAACTGGCTAAATGTTACATTTAAAAAAAAATAAAAATCTAACTACCAGGAATTGCCAGAGCTGCAGGCTAGATTGGGTTGTCAAAAATGTTCCAGCAAAAGACAAAAAGGAAACAGGAGTGGAATGATGACTCTCAATTATGTTAGAAAATACACCTTGGATGTCATAGCAGTGACTTTGGATTCTTGCACTGAATAGATGGATTCAACTGCTTCAACACAGCCTCTTCCAGATCAATGGCTGTATGATTGTAGGATAAATTCAATTTGTGACATGAATCATGTAAGCAGAGACTAGCACCTCTCTAACTCCCAAGATCATGCCATAGAAAATTCTAGGCCAAAATGACAGTTTTCTGAAGTGAAACTTTAGAAAACCCCATACTAATATGTCCATGCATACATTTATTTCAAGCATTTACTGTACATGTGTTAGGGATAACATTGTTTACCCTAACTGGTTTAGGTGAAATAATA
>BLBF01000049.1:5413231-5429930 GCA_015471245.1 Laticauda colubrina
AACCCCAAAGACAAAATTGACCTGGAAAACCAAGGCATATATGAAGTTCCTTGTACATCATGCACGGCCACATACATTGGACAGACCAATAGAAGAATAAGTACCCGCCTGGATGAACACAAAAATGCAGTAAAAAAGCTGGAACAAACCTCCTCACTAGTCCAACACATGAAAGCCACAGGTCACAAAATCAACTTCTAAAAATCATCTCTTCTGTCCAATGTATGTGGCCGGGCATGATGTACAGGGAATTTCATATATTTAAGTTTTCGTGGGTACTTACATGTGTGCTGTTCAGCTTCCTTCGGGTATTATCCCATGTCATTGTAGTTGTGCTTTTGAAGTTGGAGCAACGTTTCGGCAAAATCTCATCTGCCATCAACTGGCTTTTGTATTGTGTTCATCTGTGAATCAGACTTTCACAGCTCTTTCAGTTTTAAATTTGGGGCTAGCCTACTGCTGTGCCAGAATGGTTTTTGTACATTTTCACAGGTACAGGTAAGCAGGTCTTGGTGTATTAGGGTCATGCCCACCTAGCCACACCTACCCAGTCATGCCCATCAAGCCAATCATCAGTGCAGAGAGCCCCTTGCTAAAAAATTTGAAGCACACCCTGTCTCTATGGTTATGTGATACCAGTTCAGGCATTTGGCAATCAACATATTTTTTATGATGGTTGCCCATTCCAGAGACAAGTGATTGCCATTTTCTAAGACAGCAGCTGACAAACAAAGTCAATGGTGGAACCTGGATTCATTAAATGATTGTGACTGGTGTCTCACTTAACAACTACATCACTTCGCAACCTCTGTTTGGTCCCAACTGTGGCTGTAATTTGAAGATAAGACAGGTGGCCATACAAATCAAATAAATAACAATAAGAGCCCTCAATAGCAATTGCTTGTGAACACAGACAGAAGAGTCTTGATTCTTACACACTTTTGGTAATATACAACTGAACCAAATAGTCTTTTTACTGGATCTCATGGGTCTCTTATTATTAACTTTAGTTCCTATAGGTGGGTGGATTTTAGTTTCTATAGGTGATTCATTTCAGCAGCAACAATAGCAACAGCATTTAGACTTGTATAACTTTAAGTCTATACAAGTTTTTAGACTTGTATAACTTCAAGGCACTTCATAGTGTTTTACAGCCTTCTCTAAGCAGTTTTACAGAGTCAGCCTCTTGCCCTCAACAATCTGGGTCCTCATTTTACTGACGGAAAGATGGAAGGCTGAGTCAACCTTGAGCCGGTCAGGATCGAACTGCTGCCAATTGGAAGAGTTAGCCTACAAAATTGCATTCTAACCACTGCACCTCCACAGCTCTTATAATTATCGGTTTTTAAGCAGCTATCATTCCTCACAAAAGCAGCACAGAATTTTTTTTAATTTCCATAAAAAGAATGCATGAATATCATAGATTGTGCGTTATTAAGAAATAGCAGAAGCAGGATGTAAGGATCAGAGCAATATCCAAACAAAACAATTGTTCCTGCTCTTCCTTTGTTTGTGTGTGGTCTGTCCATGTGCTGAAATGATGACATCAGCAAAATGCTGTTCTAAAATCGTAAAATCCAACTGTTCCCTTAGCAGTGCATTTTCTAATAAATGCAGTAAAAACATCTGATTCCTTTTTTAGTTACTCCCCTTTTAAATTTGACTCTTCGAAGCCTCACAATAGTGAGTCCTCCAGGACAAAATGCCCATTATGAAAGAGACTATGCACCAAACTTTCTCTGATATGAAACAATGGAGATTCAGGATGCACCATTTTGACCCCTTCTATATGTCAAGTGCAGTCAGTGCTAATTCTCTTACTTTTCTAATTCTAAATGGTGTGTGACCCATTTTTTTCTGGAACAAAGCTCAGGATGGTAATCAGAAGTGTTCAGCATTTTTTTTGTTGCATTTCAGAGTGCAATTAACCTGCTTGACAAGGAAGAAATGCCAATTAACGTCCTTCAGATCTACTGAGCATCACTCTCTTAATGCTTCAACATTATTTTTTTTGCATGGTATTCTTCATCCTTTTATATTCGTACAAATAAGGTTAGTATTTTCCCTGCCCATCCACCAGTCATACCCTTCATTTTCAGGACTTAGGTTGGATAGAAAAAGATACAGAACAGAACAGAATAGAACAACACAGTTGGAAGGGATCTTGGAGGTCTTCTAATCCAACCCCCTGCTCAGTCAGGAAGCCCTCTATCATTTCAGATGAATGATTGTCCAATCTCTTCTTAAAAACTTCCAGTGTTGGAGTACTCACAACTTTTGAAGGCAAGTCATTCCACTAATTAATTGTTCTGTCAGGAAATTTATCCTTTGTTCTAGGTTGCTTCTCTCCTGCATTAGTTTCAAACCATTGGTTCTTGTCCAATCTCTTCTTTAAAACTTAGAGCATCAAAACTTGGAAGATTTGCATCTTCTGGAATCAAATTGTTACTTCTGAAGACAAATTGTTTTCTTATTTCAGTTGTAGGTCAACATTATTTCTCTCTCAGATGTTCTTTCGAAGAAGTTAGCCCTCCCCAATGCTTAGTATTTCCTTCCAAATACAATTCTGTATTGTCTGAACTTGCTGGTTACACTTTTTTTTTGGGGGGGGGGGGGGGGGGGGGGGAGAAGCCACATAGATGTCTGTGAGAGTTGGACCTTGAGGAAGGCTGAGCACTGAAAAATGGATGCTTTTGAATTGTGCTGCTGGAGAAGACTGTTGAGAGACCCCCTGGACTGCAAGGAGATCCAATCATTGGATCCTAAAGGAAATCAACCCTGACTGTTGTTGGAAGGCAGATACTGAAACTGAAGCTCAAATACTTTGGCCATCTAATGAGAAGAGAAGACTCATTGGAGAAGACCTGATGTTGGGAAAGATGGAAGGAAAAAGGAGAAAGGGACGGTAGAGGATGAGATAGTTATATAGTGTCATTGATGCAATGAACATGAATTTGGACAAACTCCCGGGAAACAGTGGAGGACAGGAGAACCTGGCGTGCTATGGTCCATGAGGTCACAAAGACTCAGGCACTATTTAGCAGCTGAACAACAACAACGGATTTCATGTGGAAGGGGGCAGAAAGCAATTTTTGCATGTTAATTATTACAGAAGAAAACTATCTGATTCCCTACACTACAATAGAAATTTCCTAAATCCAGTACAATTTTTGTCATATGTTTACCTCCTTTATCAACATCTAAGGGTTTAGGGAGGAGCCAAACCTGCCAGTATTGGTCCAGAAACAAGTATATTTTAATATGGAACACAATCTATCAGGAAGCTGCCACTGTAAGCACTGTGGAATTAAGTGGGAGCCTTTCAAGAGATGTTATGTTTTCCCATGGCATTCTTTCATGTCAGCAGTGATTGTAGATGTTCCCAGTCAATTCTAACAATGACTTTGGACTAGTTTTGGTTTTGGCTTCCTTCTTTTTAACGTGTTTAATAGCATCCACTCTGCTGACATCTCTCCTGTGCAAAGTATTTTTTAAAAAAGCCATATTACATGCTTTGCAATCTATCTGGCATTTGTCCAAAGCTTCTTGGTATACTGTTATTCATGTTTTATGTCAAAAGGTTGAGATAGAAAGATGCATCCCAAATATGAATAAAAAGTTATGTGGTTTTCTGAAAGTTATGGGGTTGTTAATATTAACATATGGGGTTATTACACTAGCCAGGAGACCACAATGCTATTGCAGATTAATAGTTTGGCTTGCCAAGCTACCCACTCTGTTATAGGATATGCTTGCATGCTTTCCAAGGGTGAGCTGGCTTTGCACCAGAGAGAAGGATAAGTGACTCTTCTTGCTTCATCACACAAGGCCCCCTCTCTTCCTGGAGCTGCCTCACAAGTGGGTGCCACAACCAGGAAAGTTTGGAGCCATTAGTAATCTGACTGCCTGTACAGAGCAACCAGCTTGTATCTCCACTGAAGTGGTACTTTATCTACTGGCGTAGAATATGTTTTCAAACTGTTAGGTGAACAGAAGCTGTGGCAAGTGATGGGAACTCACCCTGTCACACAGTGCATGGGCTTGAACTGCTGGAGCTGAGACCATATCCAGCATTGTTAAACCACTGAACCTCTGTTGATCAGGAACCCAACAATTCTAATGACAACCTTGGAAAGTTGTCATTGGGTGTTTCCAATGTCCCTGAGGTACCATCTGCTGTCCTTCTCTGTATATTGAGGTAAATAACTTAGCAAGTATATAAATATGAGTATGTTCAGGGTTTCTTCTTCCTTTGAGTCAAAAACTTCAACTACGCAGCTGAATAAATGCATATAGCTTATCGACTCATATATCTGGAATCTGTCTTTATTTCTGCTGAGCCATCCCTGAGATAGGAAAAAGACCTCTTAATTCTGGGGTGTGTTTTATGGATTGGGGAGAGGAATGAGTGAACTAATTGCAACCTCAACATTTTTTTTGCAACTGGATTTTCAAAATCTTTGGAACATTACAATTCATTTCATAAACATTGCTGGAGCATTATTAATTTACATACATACATACATGTATGCATATTATTTCTAGACTGCCCATCTTCCTTAAGTAGGGTCTCTATAGAGAGACCTTTCACATGGGATCTCCTTACTGCATTGAGGAATTAAGATGTGATTGCTGCAAATTGTTCAAACACATTAATTTTTGTGCTATTGGAGCATAAAAATACTTGTACTCCTGAGTCAAATTCAAGTCCAGGTGACTCCATAGCTACAGAAAATCTTCACTAAATGACCAATCATTCAGCAACTCTTTGTACTGAAAGAGAGAAGAATGCATGGTATGTGCTAAATTCAGTTCTAAAAATGGTGTAGTTTGGGGTGAGAATGCCCACAGTTGTTGTCGTGGTGGGCTGCAACTGGTTTAACAACTGGTTTTGTGAGTGCACGCACAGCATTCAAAATACACCAATTTCAAAGTCTACAGCTTACCTTCTAGGGAAGCCGTGGTAAGTAAAACAGCTAAGGTGTGGAAATCCACTGTGCTGTGCAAATCAGCTGAGCTGAAATATATGGAAATATAGAACAGGATATGGCAGGGGTAGGTGGGCAGAGACAGCTGATCATCGGAACTACAGGTTCACTAGAACCAGTCCAATCTGGCAGCACTCCACTGACAATAACTATGGGCATTCACTCCATCTGCCCCAAACCGCCCCATTTTTACAACTAAATTCAGCACACACCATCAATTTTTCTCTCTCTCAGTACAAAATGGAATAAAAATGCTCACAGCTCACCTGTAATGCTTCATCCTTGCTTGTACTCCTATTAAAAGTCATGCCTGCTTAGCTGAACAGTGTAAGGAGATGAATGGAAACCTTAACATGGGCAGAGTTATGTATGTGTTTAACTAATTGCAGGATAAGGACCATAGAGAGCAGCTGAATTGCTTGTAAGGAAATTGAAAACATATTCTTTCAATTTAACCAAGGCTGCCTAGAGTAAATTGTATGACTATGCTCCAGAGGCATTAAATAAGGACTCTGACTTGCTGCTGTTTTAAAATGCTATTTATATCCCCATTGTATGTAGTCTGCAGCTATAATTATTTCCTTAATGCATTATTTTATTGCAGAACTACTACAGCAATGATTATAAGGTATCGGAGAGTGTAGCTGGTTGTAGTGTTAATAGCGCTCATAAATCTACCCGAACATTTATTTTCTCTGATGGCCCAGAATTCTTATTTTGCTTTTCCACATTTTTGCCACCAAGCCAAGTCATCATCTCTAAATTTGATTGTAAATTAAACATTCTGTCCACAGCAAGGTAAATGCCCTTCTGGAGGCAATCTGGCAAATTAATAGTGACATCTTGTGTCTGAGGAGTGGGTGGATATTTTCACAAGTTATTAAGGGAAAGCATCCATGCACACTGCCACTTAAGTAGCTGTTGTAACACAGGGAGGAGCACACAGCTGATTGCATCAGGTTCCGTTCAGGCAGAATCAGAGTGTGAAATCTGACTGTGTGTGAACCAGCAGCAGACACTGTCCCCTCCCCCCCAGGCTGTGGAGATCCAAAATCCCCCCCCCCCCCCCACAACCTAAGATCCTTCTACAAAAATATAGCAGCAGACTGCCAATTTATGACACTGCAATTTTTCACTTTAAAGAAAGCAATAAAATATGGGTGTTAAACCTCCAACAGATTAACACAGGGGTGTCAAACGGGCAGCCCACGTAGACCACGACCATCCCAGGTCCGCGAAAGGAAAGAATGTTGTGATCAGTGGTGGGATTCAAAAATTTTTTATGACTGGCTCTGTTGGCATGGCTTGGTAGGTGTGGTGTGGCTTTATGGGCATGACAGGGGAAGGAAAAATTCCCATTCCCTCCCCCTTTGTGGGTGTGGCAGGGGAAGCAAAATCCCCATTCCCTCCCAACCCCACTAACCTGCTTTCCAGCTCCGTTCTCCTGCGCAGGGCAACAAAAGAAGACCCAGCTGATCCGTTGGGACTTGGGAGGCAGAGAATAGGTGGGGGCGGGGCCAGTCAGAGGTGTCATGTGCTGGTTCTCCAAACTACTCAAAATTTCTGCTACCAGTTCTCCACAACTGGTGAGAACCTGCTGAATACTACCTCTGGTTGTGATACATCATGTGATGGTAATGTGATGCATTGAGTTTGACAGCCATGGGTTAACCTCCCTGTTTTGCAAAAGGAGGAATGGGATAAAGAGACTCCTTGAAAATAGATCTCCTTGAAAAATGAGTCAAAAACTTCAATATATTTAAAGGGAAGAGCACCCTATTGATGTAACTACATCCTTTAGTACTTGAACAAATATTTATGTATTTAGAATGTTTATATAGCTGCCTATCATCTGACCAATTGTGGGCAGTTCCCAATCAGAAAGTTAAAGAACTGTGTGGCCTTTTCCTATTAAAAAAAACAAACAAACAATAGTTGTGATAGAGAAAAATACACTTGATTAATGTAAACCATGTTAATCCCCACAATATAAAAAAGATGCTGATCCTCTGGGAAGAGTGCAAAGAGCAACAAGAATGATAAGGGGGCCGGAGGCTAACACATAGGAAAAACAGTTGCAGGAATTGGGTATCTTTAGTGAAAAAAAAAGGACATGATAACAGTATTCCAATATTTGAGAGGCTGCCACAAACACAAGGGGTTAAATTATTTTGCAAAACACAAAAAAGCAAGGCAAAAAAGAATGGATGGAAACTAACCAGAAATGGTATTCAGCAGATTCTGACCAGTTCTGGAGAATCGGCAGCAAAAATTTTGAGTAGTTTGGAGAACCAGCAAATACCACTTCGGACTGGAGATTTTACAGTATCCTTCCCCTGCCATGCCCACCAAGCCACACCCAGAGAACTGGTAGAAAAAAAAAATTGAATGCTACTAATGAAACTAACCAAGGAGAGGAGCAACCTGGAACTAAGGAGAAAATGCCTAATGGTTAAAGCAATCTACCAATGGCTTACCTTTAGAAGTTGTTGGTGCTCCATCACCAGAGGCTTTCAAAAAGGGACTGGACAACCATTTGTCTGAAATGATATAGGGTATCCTCCTTGAGCAGGGGAACAAGAAGACCTCTAAGGTCCCTTACAACTCTATTATTTTAGGTTCAATTTCCTATGTCATATGAGTAGAAAGCTTAGCTTCCTAAAATCCCAGTGAGCAATTCAACGATCCCACTACCTTTAGCAAGCAAAATTATGAAGGGTACAATTATTTTTAATACATGCATACTAAACTGCAAAGACAAGGTGGTTGCCGCCTCTTTTGAGATAGCAAAGAACGAACAGAAGGTATTTTTTTTTCTTAATTCTATTTTGTTAGAAATTATGTTTATATATAGCACCGCAGAGCAAACAACAAGTACAGTCACAGTAAATGCTTAATTTTTTAACTGTAACAGGAAACAGAAAACACTACTTAGAACAAAAGACCATAGAGTATATACCATAGATCCAAACTTGTAAACATTGCCATCCACTGGTTGAATACGGCAGTTGTTGCCTAAAAATACATTCCAACAATGAATTCCAACACATGCTGTATTAAATTGTTCTTAAAAGCCATTCATCTGCTCATCAACATCCAAAGTCTTACTCATAAGCTTGGGAATTAAAACTGTTTCTGTCACTTGTGAATCATTTACTAGCTGTAATCTACCAGTTAAACCAGGGCTAGATAGTGTGAGATCTTTAGAAGAGTATAGGACTACAGCTCCCATGGTCCCTCTGTTTTGGTAATGGGAATTGGCTACTATCTGTTGGAGTTCAGCAATAATTTAAGATTGAGACTTTGGCCTTGATTGATTCCTAGTCAAGGAATAGGTGGCAGTCATGCTTAGGAGAACCTTTGCACAACTTCGTGATATGCACCAATTGTGCCCGTTTCTTGATCATGAGGTCCTGGGCTCAGTCATTCATATCCTGGTCATCTTGTGTTTAGATTATTGCAATTCACTCTACATGGGGCTACTCGCCACCTTTTTTAAAAAAATATTGTTTATTATTTTATCATAAAAATAAAGTACAAAACATTAAAACAAAACAACAAAGTAAAACAAGACAAAAGCATACATTCAACCGAACAACAACAAAAAAGAAAAAAATACTGTGCAAAAAAAGAGAAAAAATGATCAATTAAATTTAACATGTAAGATCCAACCTGGCTGGATACTGAAAGAAAAGAAAAAGCAGTAAATTTTCCTCCCCTTTTACAAAGATAAATGATAGATGACAGATAATAGATGATAGATAGATAGATAGATAGATAGATAGATAGATAGATAGATAGATAGATAGATAGATAGATAGATAGATGAAAGAAAAAAAAGCAGTCAACAGTTGGCTGAACTTATTGTTACACTAATCTTCAAATCTCCCTGTTAGCCATCTGTTATTGTATTCTAGTCCATTATCTCTAATCAAAGCAGTTAATGTTGCCATCTCTGCTAAATTCAGTCAATTTCCAAATCCATTCTTCAACAGTCGACATCCTTTTTTCTTTCCAGTGTTTGCAAGTAGAATTCTCACAGTTTTCATTTTCATTCATTCTTCTTATGCAAAAAATATAATAGTGAACAGTGCACCTGAGTCTGACATGACATTAAGATGGAAGTGGCTTAGCTGATTTCAAGCCATCGCAAATAAAGGGGATTAATTGTACAAAGGCAGACTAGATCACCTAATATCAATATGCTGTGGTGGCCTTTAGTTTTACCAGGGGAATTAAGTGGGTGATTAAGGAGTTAAGCAGGATAGAGAAGCATTTAGTGTCAGCAATCCCCTGAATCTGACTCCATGTAAGTTTCCAAGTGGTGCCACGCCTGCCTGTCATGCAAACACAATAGGAATTACTCAATTTAACATCATTTCAATTCTAATTGAATCCATTTACTAAATCCTGAATAAATACATTATAACTGCTGCTTTGGTCAAACAGAAAAATAGCCATCTTCTAATGACTCCCCTGTGGATTTAATGCCCATTCTATCTGTTAGAATTAATGACTCCAGCACCATGAAAATTTATTTAATGGATAATAGTTATTTAAATGTGCCAAGTCTTTGTAGAGCAAATAAGCCTTTTCTTTTCCTTTCCTTTCCTTTCTTTTTGTTTCTTTTTATTCTCTTTTTGTTTCTTTATTTTCCTTTCCTTTTCCTTTTCCTTCACTTTTCTTCCCTTCCTTTCCTTTTCTTTCCAATCAATTTATATGTCTAGAAAGAAGATTTCAAAGAAGTTGGTGCCATGTATGATATTTTCATTATTGGCCCTGTTAATTATATGTGATCTTGTCAGGTGCAAGCAGGATCACTGGAGGGTAAATTCAAATAGATTTTTTATTGCTGATTGCCTTTGTTACAAGAATCTCACCAGACTGTCTGTCTTCCCTTGGGAAACAGAAGATCAAGGCCTGAGATGTTTCCTTCCCTGAATGGAGTCTAAATTGGAATGTCTCTTTACTCTCCCTAGAGGGTCTTCAGCTGGTCTTACCAGATGATGGTTTTCTAATGCAGCATTCAAGTTTGTTGTTTGAACAAACTTGGCAGAGAGTCTCATCCATCTTTCCTTTTCCGAGTGTGCAGTAAGAATTGTAGTCAGAACAACAGCATCCCTCAGAAAGAGGTTAAGAAGGAGCAGACACAAAGTCAAAAAAGTCAAGACAGTGGGCATGACTGCACAACCAAAGCTCTGCCCCCCCCCCTTTTTAATAGGCATTTGTGAGACACACATAAAGTGATAGGGCATCGGGTGCAAATAAAAATACACATTATTTCCATAGCAAAGAAGATAAAGCAGGAATGGTTACACTGATTACTTTATTTGAAGAGAAAAATATGTTCTTATTTGGATATCACTTCTGGAAGTGATTCACTTCTTCTTTGTTCTTGGGAAGAAAAAAAAAATGTAATTTTGATCTTGGTTTTGTTGATTAGAAAAAATTGATGTTATATGAATGGCTAGCTATATATTAATGTGTAAAAGCAAAAAGTTGAGGTTGGAGTGTGTTTAATCTTATACTGTGCTAGGAAAAGATGGAAGTCAATGCCCCCTTTTCTTTTTTCTTTTGTTTTCCCCCTTAATTGTCACACCCCCTTTCCCCCATTCCCTTTCTCTCCCTTAATTTCCTATTGTCTTTTCTTTGTTATATTTTACGGAATAAAAAAGAAAAAAGAAAAATTGTGAAATTGATTTCACAGTTGCAGTTGCCTTTTGATTTAAAAATAAAACTTTCTCATCCACAGAAAGCACTGGGTTGATATCTGCAGGCTTGGGAATACAGTAGGTCAATGATTTTCCAACAGTTTTTAGTGGGTGCAAATCTGGAGATTTCATTTCTAGAGATATCTATGCTGGAGTACAGGGTGGGCAGGCAATGTATAACCTATATAGATTTAGAGGGAGAGAAGGAGGGAGGGAAAGAGGGTAGTGTGATGACCCAGAGCATGGCACAAAAACAACAAAGTCACAAAATAGGTAAAGTCCCTTTAATACCTCCAACTTGGCCTCCAATGTCCAGTTATCTTCAGCTGGAGAAAAAAAAATCTCCCAAGAACAATCTTTAAAGGGAAGAATTCAGTTTCAACTCAAAATATATATAAAGTATAAATAAAAACCAACAAAAACCACACTGCAGCAATTTACCAGACAGGGCAGGAGAAGGAGTTGCAGACTTCCAAAAGATAACAAAACACACACAGAACCCAGATAAGCCTTGACAAACAGAGATAATGCAGGCTTTGCTTCCAGCAACTTTGCTGTGTGTAGTTTGCCTTTTTAAACAGTTTTCCCAGCTAATGAAGGGGATCAGGGCCCTTTCCTCCCCCATAAATCATGTTACTCATGTTGTTCCCTTCTCTATTCCTCCCTGCATGCCCTAGGATGGAGAGGGGATCGCCCTGGTCTTCCTCTCAATGCCTAACCGGACTGTGCCCTTCGCCAGTTTCTTCCACAGCTGCCAGAGCCACACTCCTACTCCCCATCAGCTGCTCAACCTCCCCCTCAGAATCAGATTCCAAAAGGGGCATGACAGATGGGAGAGAGGGAGGGAGGGAGGGAGGAAGGTTCTAGCTTTCATTAAGTCACATGTGATAACAGAGATTACAGTTCTTCTAACTTTCATTAAGTCACGTAGTTTCTTGAACAGTAGGTTTTTGTTTTTATCTTGAATATATTCTGCAATAACTTAGACATGGAAAGAAGCTAGTCTGCAAACAGATCATAAAATTATCTAGTTCATTAAAAGTAGAGAAAGCTCAAGAAACATTTTGGGATAATTCATGTGTTTGTGTAATTCTCATCTCCCCATTTGGTTGGTGGGATTTTTATTTATTTATTTCACTATGTATTTTTAAAATCAAGACATATATTGAGAACTTATAAATTCCTGCTTAGAAAATGCTTGAGCTTTGCAGCTTTATACTTCAGAAAAGGGGAGCAGAACTGGCATTGTTCCAAAAATGAATTAGCATTTTTTACTGCCCACAAAATTTCTCCCTTCTGACAATGGGAAGAAGGGATTTTTAAAAAATAAAAAATGGGAGGAACAGAAATACACAGTACACATCATTTTTCAACCCCCTTATCTTTTCATGGGTTTGATAAATTTGATAATGAATTATTTGTGTTAGCCCTGAGTGGCATTGTACCTTCAGATTTTGTCTTAAACCAGCTCTTTATTGAAACCTCTCATTTTCTTAAACAATTTTTCTTTATTAAAATAAAGACAGAGAAATAACCAATAATTTTAAAAGCCTGAAATCAAAGAAAAAATATGCTATCTGTGGGTGGTGCTGAGATTGTCAGGAAGGAAAGAAACTCGGCCTAATTAAATTATGTGCTTATTGTTTCCACTTTGATCTCTGACTTCTGTCACATTTACAGCCTTCCTACAAAATTGTGTAGCCGAATTATAACACTGCACCTGGCAGGAGTCAGAAATCTCTTACTGAGTAAGAATTTGAAAGGCAAAATTGTCATGCAACCAGTTTCAAGCCAGTTTAAGCAAAAGCATCCAATAAGTACACTGAAATTATCTAACCCACACAGAAAAAAAGGTTAGGCAAACCTGTGTTGTTCAGACACATAAAGTCAGTCTTTGCATGTTTGACAGGGAACCTGAAATATATCATCGCTCATTTGAAAAGTTGTCGCTATCTGAGGTTGGTTTGATTGGTTCTACAGTGTGGGGTCCTTGGTGCTGTTTGAGTTTGATTGTTTTCTGGCAGACATTTCATTACCCAACTAGGTAACCTTATCAGTGCTAGAAGGGAGTGGGGTTTCTAACACTCATGATGTTAATGAAATGTTTGCAACAAAACAACCAAGCTCAGAGAGCATCAAGGACCCCAAAGTTCAACTCTGAGCTACAAATGGTCTCTTCTATTGCTTATTCAGTTTATGCCAAAGGTGCTTTTTCAAGATGCAACTGGACTTTCTTTGAAAAGTGAGGTACTAATACCACTCTATAAATCCTTAATAAAACCACACCTAGAGTACTGCATCCAGTTTTGATCACCACACTATAATAAAGATGTTGAGACTTTAGAAAAAGTGCAGAGAAGAGCAACCAGGATGATTAGGGGTCTGGAGACTAAAACATATGAAGAATGGTGGCAGGAACCGGGCATGGCTAGTCTAGTGAAGAGAAGGACCAGGGTTGACAGGAGAGCAGTGACCCAATATTTGAGGGGCTGCCACAGAAAGGAAGGAGTCAAGCTATTATTCAAGGCACCCAAAGGCCAGACAAGGAATAATGGATGGAAACTGAACAAGAAGAGATTTAACCTGCCAACAAGGAGAAACTTTCTGACAGTGAGAATAATCAACCAGTGGAACAGCTGCCCTAGGAAGTTGTGGGAGCGCCATCAGTTGAGATCTTCAAGAAGAGACTGGACTCCCATTTGTCAGAAATAGTGTAGGGTCTCCTGCTTGGGCAGGGGGGCTGGACTAGATGACCTACAAGGTCCCTTCCAACTCTGATAATCTGTTATCTGAAAACATTTCAAACTGTTTTGCTTTCAAGACATTTCACTTCTCATCCAAGAAGTTTCTTCAGCTCTGACTGGACAACAGGGAATGGAAGGATTTATATTCTTTGCAGACAGCTGGTCCTTTGTATTCTTAAAAATAAAAAAAGAATGCAACTAGGAAAGTTCAGAGCCATCAGGAATCTGACTGCCTTCCTAGAACACCAGTTCTTCTCCCGCCTGAAATGAAACCTATCTATCTACTTGCATGCATGGAACATGCTTTTGAACTGTTAGGTCAGGGGTGTAAAACTCAAGGCCCAAGAGCCAGATGGGGTGCTCACGGGGTGCTTAGATCTAGCCCATTGGGCCACCCTTGAAACAGCAAAGCACCAGCCCACAGTGTTTCTGCCAGTGAAAACAGAGCCTGGGAGGGTCGCACACAGCCCTTCATAGCTCCGTTTTTGCTGGCAGAGGGTTGCAGGAGGTCATGGCAACCGAAAACAGGGTTTGGGAGCCCGTTTTCACTGTCAGAGAGTTCGGGCCACTACAGGCTCGAAGTAGCAGGCTGTCAGAGCGTTCGGACCACTACAAGCCACTCATGTCTGCAGCCCTGACATAAGTGACATCAAGCTGGTCATGCCCAACCTTGGCCCCATTGGGCCCCCAAGGTCAAAAACAACCCTGGTGCAGCCCTCAGTGAAATCAAGTTTGACACCCCTGTGCTAGGTGGACAAGAACCTGAGGCAACTGACCAAAGCCCACTGTGCCACACAGTGCTAGAATTCAAATCATGGCCAAGACCATCTTCAGCATCACTGAGCCACTGAGCCACTGCGCCTCACTGGCGTAAGCAGTAAATGAACTGCTTCAATCGTGCATATACTTTGCATGAGTATGGCCTGTTTTAACCATTGTAGGATCTATGCGTTAACCAATTGTTCTTCTACAGCAGCAGAAACTGCAAGAAAGCAAATGGCTTTAAACAAGGAACCCAAGGCACTCAAAATGAAAATAAAGAGGAGAGTGGGAGAGAGAGAGAGAGAGAGAGAGAGAGAGAGAGAGAGGGAGGGAGAGGAAGAGGGAGAGAGAAGTAGAAAATCAGTAGATCTCTGTGTTTCCTTGTTGTAGCACATGATATTCAGCCCATATGGATGCTAAAAATAATTAAAGGAAAAAGTATGGTGTTGGGCTACAAAATGGATTGCCTTTTTCTGTTATAGTGCTATTTTGCGTCACACAGAACTTGTACATACATTCCAGAGGTGGTATTCAAGAAGTTCTGACCACTTCTGGAGAACCAACAGCAGAACATTTGAGTAGTTCAAAGAACCAGCAAATACCACCTCTGACTGGTCCTGCCCCCATCTATTCTCTGCCTCCTGAGTCCCAGCTGATCGGCTGGGTCTTCTTTTGTTGCCCTGCACAGGAGGATGCAGCTGAAAATCAGGTTAGTGGGTAATGGAGGGAATGGGGATTTTACAGTAATCTTCCCCCAGGAGTAGAGAGGGAATGGAGACCTTACAGGATCCTTCCCCTGCCATGCCCACCAAGCCATGCTCACAGAACTGGTAGTAATTTTTTTTTGAAACCCACCACTGATACATTCATATGAATTTGTATTCTACTGGAGCCATATTCCTAATTTTGCTGAGTGTCCAAATTGGAGCTGTTCCAATTCCTTCTATTCCAGGTGTGTCAAACTCGTGGCCTGTGGGCCAGATGCGTCACATGCTGGCCGTGCCCACTCCCAAGTTAGCAAAAGAGGAAAAAGTCACAATGCATCACATGACAACAATGTGACGTGTGTTTCACACCCCTGTTCTATTCTCTTTTTTTTCACTGTGAACCCTAATTTTATATCTCTAATTTGATTTCCCACAAGTTTTTGATTTTTTCTTTTGAAAGGTTGTTTTAAGTGAAATAAAACTCAAACAAACTGCTGGCATGTTTCAAAGCAAACAGCAGCTTCCAACCTCACTTTTATTTATAACAAAAAGTCTTTGAGCTTAAGCTAGGTGACTGCAATGCCATGCCTGGCTTATATGTATGCTCTCCTGCTCTGAACAAAGACCAGATTAGGAAATGTGTATATAAATCCAATATGCATATAAACACTATGGATAAAAATGTGTGTATAAACATAAGGTGTGAACTTTATTTTTATTATTGTCTCAAAGTTATTAATAGTATTAGTATAAAGTTTTGGTTCATATTTATCAGTAGTTCCTGGATCCTAGCTAATATGATCTACAAGCCTTTGGATCAATTCAATTCTGTACATATATCTAACTCAGCAGTACTCTGAGTAGACGATTACAGCCAGGATGTGCAGTTTGATTGATTATGTGCCATCCAGTAGACAGAATCTATCCAGGATGATCTATCCATAACCTGGTCTTTCAGGTGTCCTAATGATTTACTCATTGTGGCTGTAATTGAGTTCATCCACTTTACTCTTGGTCATCCTCTTCTTCTTACCTTCCACCGTTCCCAGCATTTTAGATTTCTCAAGAGATCTCTTGTTCTCTAACTATCTGTAATTTGAAGTACACACATACACATATACACATCTGTATTTTGTGTGTGTGTGTGTGTTTGTACACATACACATAGGGCTACAGTGGCTCAGTGGGTGAAGATGCTGAGTTTTCAGCTGATAAGCTGACAGCCCAGGTTTGAGACCCAAGCTCCTCACAACAGGATGAGTTCCCATTCTTGTTCCAGGTCCTGTCCACCTAGCAGCCTGAAAGCATACAAATGCAAATAGATAGGTAGGTATCACTTAAGTATCATTTTGGTGGGAAGGTGTTCTGTGCATGGCTGTTGTATAGCCATGCTGGCCACAGGACCACCGAAATTTCTTTGAACCATGCTGTCTCCCTCAGCTAAGAAAAGGAGATGAGCACCACCCTTTAGAGTCAGATAACACTGGACAGGGGAAACTTTTATCATAAATATATGATATGTGACATAGACTTAGCACTTAGACTTATATACCATTTCACAGTGCTTTACAGCCCTCTCTCTAAGCAGTTTATAGAGTCAGCATATTGCCCCCAACAAACTGGGTCCTCATTTTACCCACCTCAGAAAGATGGAAGGCTGAATCAACCTTGAGCTGATCAGAATCAAACTGCTGGCAGTGAACTGAGTTAGCCTGCAATACTGCATTCTACCACAATGGCAATAGAATAGAATAGAATAGAATAGAATAGAATAGAATAGAATAGAA
>BLBF01000049.1:5429940-5492524 GCA_015471245.1 Laticauda colubrina
AATAGAATAGAATAGAATAGAATAGAATAGAATAGAATAGAATAGAATAGAATAGAATAGAATAGAACAGAATAGAACAGAATAGAATAGACACTTATATACCATTTCACAGGGCTTTTACAGCCCTCTCTAAGCGGTGTACAGTCAGCCTATTGCCCCCAACAATCTGGGTCCTCATTTTATCCACCTCGGAAGGAAGGAAGGCTGAGTCAACCTTGAGACTGATAAGATTTGAACGTCCAAATTCAGTCAGCAGATGTAGCCTGCAATACTGCATTCTAACCACTGCACCACCACAGCTCTTATATGTGATATATAATCTATGAAGAAGCTTCTTGGATGAGAAGTGAAATGTCTTCAAAGAAAAACAAGAAAGTCCAGTTACCTTGTGGAAAAAAGCACCTTTGGGACATCCATATAAAGGTATATACAAACACATTTTTTGGATTTGGTGAAATCAGGAGTTGAACCTTTTATTTTCTCTTTGGCATCACCCCCAAATAGTTATGGAAGCTTCTAATGTATGCAAACTTAAGAACATAAACATCCATCTTCAGGCCAATGGGAATACACACAGATCTGGGCAATGTGATATGGTGTTTGGCAATGGTGAGCCAAAAATTATTTTGGCAATGAATCAGGAGCGTTTTAAAAGATAGATCAGAAAAGGAAAAAAAGGAAAAAGAAAAGAGAGACCCACTGAGATAAATAGTTAATGATCGAGATCTTGTATATTAGAGTGTTAATGTTTCACATTAACATTTCAAAGATGGACACCTTTGAACTCTGGTGTTGGAGGCAATTATCATGCATCCCATGGACTGCAAAAATAAGAAGTTCTAGACCATGGGTGTCAATCTCACTGTGTCACATTGCCATCATGTGACATGTTTTGTTCGGAAAAACATGAGGTAGACCGGGTTCCAACAAATAAAAGTCTTTATTCAAAGGAGTCAGTAAAATGGAACGGTTGGCCGACTTAGCGGCAGCCTTTTATACAGGCTAGCCTGCCGGCTTGTAACCAATGGCAGCTGTTCGAATTTGCTGCCTTTTTTACTTTATTTGGATTGGTTCTTAGTGAACCAATCCAATGCTTACTTTAGTTGACCAATCAGATTTGCATGTTTTGGAGTAACCCAATTTGCATACAGAACACCCCTCCCTCCTTAGTTCAGTCCTACGTGGTGATGTAGTCGCGTAGGTAGGCGGGGCTTTTCCTGACTCGACTGGACCAGTGCAGTTCACTTTCGGCGGAGACTTCGACCGGTTCGGATGGGGCTGCTGTGTCGTCCATCCTTCTCTCTGGAACCGTCTGGAAGGGTGAGTCAGCCATTCTGCCGCCTGAGTTTCTTAGGCCGGCAGTTTTGCCGCTCCCTCCCTTTTCCTCCGGGCAGGTTGAGCTGGCCTGGCTGTCCCCTTCCGATGGGCTCTTCACGCAAGTCTTTTCAAACAGTGAGTCTTTTATTTGCTCTTTTTGTTTGTTAATCTCTTTGGGTTTTGTTTGTATCGGTTCTTTATTTGTTTCTCGCATTTCCCCCCCCCCCTTTGGTTTGCCAATCACCGGTTTTTTCCATGTATGGGTGTATGTCTGTATTTCGTTCTATGCTTCGGGAACGGAGCTGGTCTATGTGCCGCTTCCATTCCCTGCCATCGTCAATTGTTAACTGGTAGGTTTGGGGCCTGTTATTTGCGTGATTTGTCCTGGTAGCCAAACAGGGTCCCCGGTGAAGTTTTTAGCATAAACCAACTCGCCTATTTCAAATTTCCTAAATCGTGTGGAGGAGTCGGGGGGGGTTTCTGGCGTAAAATTTGGGTGCAACCTATCAAGGTGTGATCTTGATTTCCTCCCCATGAGCAATTCTGCTGGGGACTTGTTGGTCATGGTACTGGGCGTTATGTGTTGGAGAGTAAGCAATCAGTTTATTTTCTGTTGGACATCACCGGTGTCCATTCTTTCTAACCCCTCTTTGGTAAACCGGACCATTCTCTCAGCCCTGCCATTTGCGGCCGGGTGAGCCGGCGTGGTTAGGGCATGTCTTATACCTAGGGAAGCTAGGTATTGCTCGAATTGTAGGCTGGTTAGCTGTGGCCCATTATCTGATACGAGGACGTCCGGTAGACCATGGGTGGCAAAAAGGTTGTCCAGTTGTTTGATTACATTTTCTGTTGTCGTTGATGGCATGATTTTTACTTCTAGCCAATTAGAATAGGCATCAACAACAATCAGGAATGTATGCCCCTTGGTAGGACCCGCGAAATCGATGTGGATTCTTGACCAAGGGCCTTGCGGGGTTTCCCAGTCTCTAATGGGTGCTTTAGGCGGGGACGGTCTAATTCCCTGGCACTTGTTGCACGAGCTTACCCAATATTCTATGTCCTTATCAATACCCGGCCACCAAACATAACTTCTAGCAAGGCTTTTTATTTTCACAATTCCCGGGTGCCCTTCGTGTAACATCCCAAGTACCCTGGGTTGTAGTTTGTTAGGAATGACTACCTGATCACCCCACAATAAACACCCTTTTTGAATCGAAAGTTCAGTCTGTCTGGTCCGGAAAGGTTTAAAATTTTCAGTTTTTTGGTTTTCTGGCCAGCCTTTACCTACCCAGCTGAGGACGCGGGAAGTCACTGAGTCTTTCGCAGTGGCTCTGGCGACATCATAAGCAGATATGGGTAGATCGGGGAAAGTCTCTATTTGTAATGCTGTCATCGCTGGTGCCGGGTCTTCCTCGGTTTCTGGTGAGGGTGCTCTGCTCAAAGCGTCCGCATGGGAAATTTGTTTCCCTGGTCGATGTGTCAGAGTGTAGGAATAGGCTGCTAGAAACTCTGACCATCTAGTCATTCTTGGAGAAAGGATATTTAGTGTTGGCTTGTTTCCCACCAAAATTCCCATTAGTGGTTTGTGGTCTGTTATAATTTTAAAAGTCCGCCCGTAGAGGTACTCGTGGAAGCGTTTCACTCCAGCGACAATTGCTAGGGCTTCTCTGTCGAGTTGGCTGTAATTCCTCTCGGTTTTAGACAAGGTCCTTGAGTAGTATGCGACGGGTGCCTCTCTGCCATCAGGCAGCTGGTGGCTCAGGATGGCACCGACTCCAAATGGTGAAGCGTCGCAGGTCACCCTCAATGGCAGTGTGTTGCTAAATTGAATGAGAATGTTTGTTGATGTTAGCAATTTTTTAATTTTCTGGAAGGAATTCTTCTCTCTATAACCCCAAGTCCAAATTGCTTTCTTGTCCAATAGACGGTGCAATGGTTCTGCTATTGTGGCTTTATTCGATAGGAATACATTATAAAAATTTATCAGTCCAAGAAATGCTTGTAGTTCGGCTTTGTTTCTTGGTTCTGGTGCTTCATTGATAGCTTTAATTTTCTTGTCTGTAGGGTGTACACCCTCTCCATCTATTAAATAGCCCAGGAATTCGACGCTATTCTTAACTAGGCAACACTTTTCTCTTTTCACCTTGAGGCCAGATTCTCTAAACTTAGTTAGTACTTCTTTGAGTCTTTTTTTTAATTGGGTTTCATCTTTGGCTGAGATCAGGACGTCATCAAAGTATGGTACGACTCCTTGTATGCCATTTAGGAGGCGTTCCATTAGACTCTGGAAAACGCCTGGGGCTACACTTACTCCAAATTGAAGTCTGTGACATTTGAATGCGCCCTTATGGGTAACTATAGTCTGTGCTTCCGCAGTTTCTGGGTCCACTGGGAGTTGTTGGTAGGCTTGTGCTAGGTCGAGTTTAGCAAAAACCTTTCCTTTTCCCAGGGAGTGAAGCAAATGCTGGACTACTGGCACCGGGTATGCGCTTGGTTGTAATGCATGGTTCAGGGTAGCCTTATAGTCACCACAGATTCTAACGGACCCGTCGGGTTTGATAGGTGTGACTATAGGCGTTTCCCACTTGGCATGGTCCACAGGTTCTAATACCCCTTGGGCTATTAATTTGTCTAGCTGTTCCTCTATTTTTGCCTTTAGTGCAAAAGGAACTCGCCTGGCTTTTATTCTTCGTGGGGCTATTTGGGGGTTTAAACTGAAAGAAATGGGATTTCCCCAATACTTGCCAAGTGAGCCGTCAAAAATGTCCTGGAATTCCTGGATGAGGTCTTCTTCCCAGCCGGTTGCAGTCACTCAATCGATCCCGGTCATCCCGATGCCCAATGGTGCGAACCATTCGATGCCCAGGAGGCTTGGTCTGTCTCGGTCGACTATGGTCAGTGGTAGCACTTTGACGTGTTGTTTGTAGGTGACTCGGAAATGTCTCATGCTGACTACAGGGATTTGGTTTCCCTGGTAGTCCTTGAGAGTTAGGTGCTGCTTCTTTAGTTCTTTGGTTTTGATATCTGGGACTAGCTGTTTTATTGTGTCCCATGATACCATAGAGAGAAAGGACCCCGAGTCTACTTCCATCTTGCAGGGCTTCCCTTCGATTTCTACAATGACTTTAACTTTCTTCCCGCTTTCCGTCTGGGCGCTTCCTATAGTGAAAGTCTGGTGTGTATTGGCTCGCTTGTCTTGTTGCCACTTTCTCTCAGTTCGTTTTGGCTCGGCTTGTATTGGGGCATTTCTGTGTCTCGTTGGGCTGTAGCTTTTCTTGTTTCTGCAAACTTTTTCGATATACCCTTGTTTCTTGCAGACCCTGCAGATGGCATCGAGAAATCTGCATTCGGCTCGGGGATGGTTTCCTCCGCAGCCAGCGCATTCCCGCCAATTTCTTCTTTCACGCTCTTTTCTGTTAGTGTATAGGCGGTGGACCTCATCGTCTTCTTCGCTAGAGTCAGGTGTTTCGCCATACTCTTCGTAATGCGTGGTGGTGGTAGATTGTTTTTTGTCTTTGGTTGGGTTCGTTTCATCACTATGTGTGTTCATTTTCTTCATAGTGACAGCTGATTTTTTTTGCAGCTTCGGCGGCTGTGGCTTCCTTGATAGCTTTGGCTACACTGATGTTGGGTTTGTTGAGTAATTTACTCTGTGGGGTCGAGTCTCTCAACCCCAACACCACTCGATCCCTCATTGCCTCGTCGAGGTTTGAGAATTCACACTCACCACCTATTTGTCGAAGTGCAGCAACGAAATCGGCGACGGTCTCTCCCTCTCTCTGGTCTCTCCTGTAGAATTCGTGTCACTTTATTAAATTTGACACCATCGTAGTATAGTGTGCTTTGAGAATTCGTTGCAATTCTGGCCACGTTAGTTGTTTGACATCTTGGGGCTTCGCTAGAGCCTTTGCCATCTTGAAAACCATTGGCCCACAGTGTGTTAGGAACACAGCTCTCTTACGATGCTCTGAAATTCCTTCCATTTCGTTGCTTTCCAGATACATCTGGAAGCGGTCTGCATAGGAA
Organism: Laticauda colubrina; assembly: GCA_015471245.1. Classification (NCBI taxonomy): domain Eukaryota; kingdom Metazoa; phylum Chordata; class Lepidosauria; order Squamata; family Elapidae; genus Laticauda; species Laticauda colubrina. The sequence goes on from BLBF01000049.1 coordinate 5,435,284, forward strand.
TCCCAATCCTCTTTGTTGGGGTTGAAGGGTGCGGGCGGTGCGTTGTTTCCAGGCATCTTTGTTGTCGTCTGGGCTTCTTATCACCGCGTGCAGTTTTCGTGTTAAGGCGATCCCACCTTCGTCGCCAGTGTTTTGTTCCGAAAAACACGAGGTAGACCGGGTTCCAACAAATAAAAGTATTTATTCAAAGGAGTCAGTAAAATGGAACGGTTGGCCGACTTAGCGGCAGCCTTTTATACAGGCTAGCCTGCCGGCTTGTAACCAATGGCAGCTGTTCAAATTTGCCACCTTTTTTACTTTATTTGGATTGGTTCTTAGTGAATCAATCCAATGCTTACTTTAGTTGACCAATCAGATTTGCATGTTTTGGAGTAATCCAATTTGCATACAGAACACGACGAATCACAACTTTTTCCCATTTGCATAGCTGGGGTGGACGTGGCCTGCATGTGATGCATCTGGCCCATGAGCCACCAGTTTGACACCCATGTTCTAGACCAAATGTCACTAAAATTATATATCAAATTTACATATTGTCCATCTCACAGAATACTGACTGATTTAAAAGGCTGATTTATTTGAGGGACTGTCATAGAGAGCCTCTGTCAAACTATTTTCCAGAGGACCCGAATGCAAGATAAGGAATAATGAATGGAAACTGAACAAGGAGAAATTCAAACTGTAAATAAGGAGTGACAGTGAGAGCAATGAACCAATGGAACAGAAGTTTCCTTCAGAAGTTGTGGGAGCTTCATCACTGGAAGCTTTCAGGAAGAGACTGTCAAAAATGGTGTAGAGTTTCCTGCTTGAGCAGGCAGGTTGGACTAGATGACCTACAAGGTCCCTTGCAACTCTGTTAATCTAACTTAAAAATATCACTTGAAGCCAAAAATGCCAGAGATTGTCATATTTTGGTCATGTCATGAGAGCTGACTCACTTGAAGTGAGTCAGTCATGCTGGGATTGATCAGCAGAAAAGGGGGAAGGGGTTGCCCTAGTAACCCTTGGCTGGACACTATAAAGGATGACACCAAGATGACTGTATGATGAATCTGAAGGAGGCTGTGTGTCAATCCTGAAGCTTACTTGGCCAGAGCCATCTTGAGGCTTCAGTGCTGCCACACCTGAGCGAGGGATAGGGAGGGAGGATGAGAGATAGCTGGGGTTGTGCAGTCAAAATCAAGTGCTTTCTCCTGGGAACCAAGGACGTTCTCATACCTGGCTGGACAAAGGAGGAGTGATGTCACCAGACCAGTGGAAGCTGCATTCATTGGGCCATGTGACTGATTGTTTGGGGTTGAAGGGAAAACATTTATTTTTAATTAGGTGAAAATCAAGGCATCCCTCAGAGTTGGTTTTCACCAGATATGTGCCAATATGGTATTTCCAATAAAGCTATTCTTTGAGGATTACAAATCCATTCTGAAAATATTTGGCATTTGCTAGACAGGGCCAAACCATGTGATAACCCAAATGGTTTAATAAAACAGCAAAAAATGAAAAGATAATGGCAATCTGCAATCTGAAGGAGGACTGAGTGGGCAAGAGATCAGAGGTGGTGTTCAGCCGGTTCTGACCAGTTCTGGAGAACCAGTAGCAGAAATTTTGAGTAGTTTGGAGAACCGGCAAATGCCACCTCTGAGTGGCCCCACCCCCATCTCTTCTCTCCCTCCTGAGTCCCAGCTGATCGGCTGGGTCTTCTTTTGTTGCCGTGCACAAGAGAACAGAGCTGGAAAGCAGGTTAGTGGGGTGAGGAGGGAATGGGATTTTGCAGTATATTCTTGCCCCAGGAGTGTGGAGATAATGGGGATTTTACAGTATCCTTCTCCTGGAGTGGGGTGGGAATGGAAATTTGACAGTGTCACACCCACCTGCCACACCCATCAAGCCATGTCCACAGTAAGTAAAAAAAAATAAATCCTACCATTGCAAGAGATGCCGAGCAAAATACTATCAGTATACTACATACTACATACTACACACTAATAAAACTTGGTGCTTTTCACATACCCGAGAGGCATGGGCATCCATAGAAGAAAAACAACAGAATATTGCAGTCAATGCAACCTTGCAGTGTTGTTTTTGTACATGCATTATGATGTTGCCCAACTGTTATGTTGCCCACAGTTATGCATAACTGTGTTATGCTTTTGCAATGCTTGTTTCATCATTCAGATAAAACTACCATATGCTGGAGATGCCTGTTTTGTTTGCTACCAAGAATAGGGTAAAGATCAAATCTCTTTGAAGTTGAACTCGACTCCTGATCAATTTGTGGACAAATCCATACAGTTTTTTTTCTTTTTTAAAGAATACCGATGCGGTTTCCCGTTGCAATCTTCAAAGGTTTTGCTTTAACCTTCTAGTGTAGCCATACCCTAGCATTCCCTGGAAGTCTCTCATCCATATTTTGATCAGGACTGACTTTGTTTGACTTCTAAGTGCTGCACCTTCGTCAACTGCAATAGGGCAACATTATCATGGTTAGACACCTGAAGGATTGGAGATTCAGAAGACCTGGTTGTGATCCCCGCCAGCTCTCTTTAAAATGCAAATCAACTCCTTCTACATGAGTGTCTCTGATGTTTTGAACAGCTACATTGTATAATGAAAATATTTGCTTGTTTTCCTTCTTATTTGCATATGCAGTTCTGCTATTCCAGTGGGATTTTCTTCCTTAGACTTTTTTTATGATCCTTTCCAAAAGAGTCTATCAACCTGGATGCTCTTCGAGTTTGGTTGTTTTCTTGCAGATGTTTCATTAGCATTGTACTGATGAAGTTCTCTCATTTGGACAATGAAATGTCTGCAAGAAAAACAACAAGCTCAGAGAGCACCAAGCAAAGGCTCCTCATTTCAACCCTGACCTAGAAACAATCTCTTTTATTAGTCTGGCAAACCCTCGGGAAGTGATTTTGGAATGTGTGGGCCAGAAAAAAAAAAAAGCAACTGATACAACACCTCATGGTTATTATGGAAACAGAGTTAGCAAGTGGTGTTTATAAGGAATTTAGTTACTTCTTCTTGGAAGGCAGCCCAATTTCGATCAGTAACACCTATTGCAATGTCTGTCTTCTCTTGGTGAAAGACATGGTGGAATCTGCACTAGAGTGGGGTCCATGTGTAGTTAAGAGACTGGGTAGCTTGGAATTCCTGCAGGGGAGGAAGTAACAGAGACCTGAACTCTGCTCCCCAAAATACTTGGAACCTTTATCTGGTTGTTCCCAATCTGGTTGTCAGGGTTCCAAGAAATTCCCCCAATGGAATCAAAACTCAGAGGCAAGCATTTTCCTCAAAGCTTGAAATTGTTAGAGATGTCATACTGGCACATCTGGGAAAATCTGAATCTGAAAGCCCCTGAGTTTCCCCCATCCAAAGTAAAGTCAAAGTTCCTTCCCCTGTATCCACATGGGCATCACATGGTCCAATCAGGTCACTGTCCCAACTGTAGTTGACTCTCAGTCATAGTGCAGACCAGTGGTGGGATTCAAATTTTCTTACTACTGTTTCTGTGAGCATGGCTTGGTTGGTGTAGCAGGGGAAGGAGACTGAATAGATGGGGGTGGGGCCACAATTTCTGCTACTGGTTCTCCAGAACTGGTCAGAACCTGCTGAATACCACCTCTGGTGCAGACTGAATGTCCTTGACTCTCAAGGGAAAAATGTTGTTATGGCTATGCATCCCACATTGTCTCCATCCACCCCCCTCCCATTCCCACAGCTTGTGCGTCCACCATTTGTGGCAGCCCTGAAGATCCAAACTTAAAGATGGCCTCCAGGGCTGACATTGTGCAGTTATTTTGGTGAGATTCTTATAAATGGGTGAATAGCGGGAAAGAAACTTTCCTGAGCAACTCACACTGGCTCCTTGTGCCTGATAGTACCATCTACAAAACTTGGAGGACATTTGTGCTATCTCTTTGTGCTAGTCCAGACAAGAAGAACTTCCTTTATTATAAGGTTACTCTAGCAGAATCTTGCAAGTCTGGAACTTTCTCTCTTCTCTCTTGCCTTAACTTTCCAGGGAAGTAGAGAAGATCCCTTCTGAGATGCTTTCTTCATCCCATCCCACCCCTTTGAAATCAAAATTCAATAATGAAATAATTGTCCAACCTGCCTTCCATGGTCATTCCTACAGATCATAACCATGTGTTCCAAGCATAAGTCCAGTGGTGGGATTCAAAATTTTATACTACTGGTTCTGTGGGAGTGGCTTGGTGGGCATGGCGTGACTTGGTGGGTGTGGCTTGGTGGGTGTGGCTTGGTGGGTGTGGCAGAGAAAGGATACTGCAAAATCTCCATTCCCACCCTATTCCAACAGAAGGATACTGCAAAATCTTCATTCCCTGCCCACCCCACTAACCTGCTCTCCAGCTCCATTCTCCTGTGCAGGGTAACAAAAGAAAACCCAGCCGATCAGCTGGGATTTGGGAGGCAGAGAATAGATGAGGACAGAGACAGTCAGAGTTGGTTTTTGCTGGTTCTCCAAACTACTCAAAATTTCCGCTACCAGTTCTCCAGAACTGGTCAGAACCTGCTGAATATCACCTCTGCATAAGTTATTTTGGCCCTTCCTTACCTTCTCGACTATGACCATTGGCAAATAAAACAGGAGTGGCTGCAAATGAATATTCTGTAAAATAGAAAGTCCCACCCAGACTTGCATTGCTCCATTTACTTTTGACTCATGCCTGACTGTTTTCCGTACCACAGATTAGCAGCGATGACTCAATATTCATAAATAGTTTTAAATATTCTTGTTTATTTAATTGAGCAATACAACAATGAAAGAAAGGTAACAATAACAACAATCATGAGGTCTTTGCATGTATGTGTATATGTGTATAAAGTTTTACACAACAGTTTCAATAAAGGATTACCATATTTTATTATAATCATCTATTCATAACGAACATCTGTAACCAACTTGTGCACACACTGCAAATAACATCAGGTTTTCAATTCACTGAATAATTAGGGTCATAAATTTATCTTTCCATTGTTAATTTAATCAGCATTATAAATAGGCAAATTTGCTATTTGCCCAAATGGGATTTTTTAAAACCAATGCATGTATGACTGTTGATGTTTTCAAAACAGTATTCTTTATATGCAGTCAAATTATTGGTAAAATAACAGGATCACGTGCAAATTCTGCAAGTGTTTCATTTATGTATCTAAAACCTTTTAAAACACAATGAAGTAACTTAAGCCTCACCTTAGGCCTATAGTATTTCTCATCTCCATCTGAATGGTAAATATATTAAATTGCAAACAAGAAATGATATTGCAGGATTTAAGTCAGTGGACTTTTTTTAATTTATAAAGATGTTTTTCAAATTAAATAGAAAATCTGATATTTAGCCACAAGCAGAATGATCATTTGGCTAGTTTCATAAGAATATTTCTCACATATGTAAAATGAAATATCTCAACTTGATATGCCCACAAGTAAGTGGGATTCTGCATATGAACAAGATGTCAGACACGATTATAACTCAAACATTAATGCAAATTTATTCCTAAATGTATTCTTTTTATTTTTCATTTTTTTTCCAGAATAGGTTTTTATTTTTTTATTTTTAAATGAGGAAAATAGAATTTGTCATCTTGACAATCTGAATATCAAAACAGCCAAAATATTACAGATAGATTAGAAAATGCTGGGAAATGTTAAAATCTAGTCTAAGCTGTTCAGCAGAATCCTGTTCTATTTTTTTTTAAATACATGAACTTCAAGGAATAAGATTCTAATTTATTATTTGCCTTCAACACACATAAACCAGTTTTACAATCCATCAATATTAGCTATCTCACTCATGGAACAAATGGCCCATGTTCTCACCCATCTACTTGATTTTTTCCCATCAAAAAATCATTTCTTCCCCATCTGTTTCATGTATTTGCTAACCATGAAGTGTTTCAGAGTTGCAGTGCAATTAGCTTCTCTTGTAAGATACCCATGTAAGATGTGGACTGCTTACAAATACCATTTCCCACATTAAGCATTATGAAATTGACTAAAAAGAACCAAAATTGACTTGAAAAGTTTTAAGATCAAGTTTCTTGAGAAATCAAGGACACCCGAGAGAGTGGACAATAGGTCAAGAAGAGGATGGAAAGATGACATCAGGAAAAGATTGCTGTTATAGCACAGCAGTTTCAACCTTTCTGGCTCCACAGATAAGGTGAGTATGATGGTTTTGCATGCACAACCCAAATTCCACGCATCCACAAATGAAGCTTCATGTACTCTCCTGCTGCTTGCACGGTCTACCTTCAGATGCTTTGGAAAATAGCCTGACTCCCTCTTCTTTGTGGCACCCCCTGAGATATTTGAACACTGCTAACATGTTACCTCTAGTCCTTCTTTTCATTAGACTAGACATACCCAATTCCAGCAACCGTTCTTAGTGATTAGTCTCCTAATCATCTTTGTTGCTCTTCTCTGCACTTTTTCTAGAGTCTCAGTGTCCTAATTTTACAGAGCTGGGACTGCATTTTACTGGAGAGAATTAAAATGCACATGGTGTTTTTAATCAGGATTAAGGCACAGCATTCTTACATTCACCTAAACAAATCAAAAGAGCCATTTCATTCTCTCTTCTTCATCCCACCCATAATGGGTTGATCGAGATGGTCCACTGAGCAGAATGATGAAATTGATGGTTTCTCAGTTCTCTTCCAAGATTGTGTTTTTTCTGATTTAGTTCTGCATGTTGGGGTTCAACTTGCCCAGTTTCTGAGTACCCTGACTCCCAACATGGGAACAGTTTGAGGGGTCCTTGGTGCTCTCTGAGCTTGGTTGATTTCTTGCAGATGTTTTATTACCCAAATTAGGTAACATCATTAACACCAATGATGATTCCTAGCTTGGGTAATGAAACATCTGCAAGAAATCAACCAAGCTCAGAGAATATTGAATTGTGAACTGGGGCATACAAAACCTTTGCCAGACCAATTCGCAAATACAGCTCATCCACCTGGGACCCACACTATATATTGGACAATTCAATGGGTTCAAAGGTATTTCTCATGAAAAGTACTCCAGTCCTCCATTCACAATAGAATTCCCTATGCCTCCAGGCTCAAAATTTTGGGCCTGGACAATCTGGAACTGTGCTGCCTGCGGCCCAATCTAAGCCTCATTCACAAAATTGTGTGCTAAAATGTCTTGCCTGTCAATGACTTCTTCAGTTTCAACCACAATAATACAAGAGCAAACAATTGATACAAACTCAAGGTAAACCGCTTCAAACTTGATTGCAGAACATTTGACTTCAGCAACAGAGTGGTCAACGCCTAGAATGCTCTACCTGACTCCATTTTTACAGCCTCAAACCCTCACAGCTTCAATCTCAAACTGTCGACAGTAGACCTCACCCCATTCCTAAGAGGTCTGTAAAGGGGATGTGCATAAGCGCACCAGTGTGCCTACCATCCCTATCCTACTGTCCCCATTTATATGTATTTACCAGAGGTAGTACTCAGCAGATTCTGACCAGTTCTGGAGAACTGGTAGCAGAATTTTTGAGTAGTTTGGAGAACTGGCAAACACCACCTCTGACTGGCTCCACCTCCTTCTGCCTCCCAAGTCTCAGCTGATTGCCTGGGTCTTATTTTGTTGCCCTGCACAGAAGGCAGCTAGAAATCAGGTGGGGTAGGAAGAGAATGGGATTTTTCAGTAACCTTCCCCCAGGAGTAGAGTGAGAATGGAGATTTTACAGCATCCTTCCCCTGCCATACCCACTAAGTCACGCCCACCAAGCTACACCATTTTTTACTGGAAGTAAAAAAAATATTTGAATCCCACCTTCCTTTGTTTTTATTAAAGTCCATATCTATACTTGTTATCTTGTACGTGTCTGGCAAACAGATAAAAATAAAATAAATAAAATAAAATATCAAGGACCCCTCATTTCTACACTGAGTCACAAAAATTCTCCTTTATTGAGAATAGTTCCTTACTGTTTGCTCTGAACAAACTAATCACCCTGCTGTTAGGGAAGGGATAGCTTGCTTGTCTTCTGTTCCTAACACTATTTTGCTCAAAAAGTTTTGTGGAAATATCTTTCACCTCTCTATCTACTGGCACAACACAGTTTCCCCAGCTATCTAAATAATTGATACGTAGGTTTCCTTCTACATACATTCCACCCATTTCTTGGAAAGGCTAACATGGTGACCTTCAGAGCAGCTTGCAGGAGCAACTCAGTGGTTGATAAATATGTAACATGTAAAGAGAGGAGAAGGAACTTCCTCCATAGGTTGTTTGCCCATGCTGTCAATCACCATTATTAATCTAGGCTGGAGAGAAAGCCTTAATGAATGATGCTCCTTGGCTTTCTATAATGGTACTGCAAAGGTCAGGGCCAAACAATGTGTGTAGCCTCTTAGCCTTGGCAAAATGAGAATGCTTCCTTCACTTGCTTAGTTATATAGGAGGCCATGAAATCATTTTTATTTATTTATTTTTTTTATTTGTCAATTGTTTACAAGATAATAGGTATAAGTAAAAACATAGCTATGAATACATGGATACATGTAAGGAAAATAAAAAATAAAAATAAAAGAAACAATAGGAGAGGGATGGTAGGCACATTGGTGTGCTTATGCATGCCCCCTACAGACCTCTTAGGAAAGGGGTGAGGTCAACAGTAGACAGTCTAAGGTTAAAGTTTTGGGGGTTTGGGGAAGAAACCACAGAGTCAGGTAGAGTATTCCAGACGCTGACCACTCCTTTGCTGAAGTCATATTTCCTGCAATCAATTTGCTATAGAAGGCATCACACTCTAATACAGGGGTGTCCAACCTTGACAACATTAAGATTTGTGGATTTCAACTCCCAAAACTCACTAGCCAGCATGGACAGCATAGACCCTACTCTATCATCTATACATTCACAACATATATTTTGAGTTATTAATAGACTTCTGGAAGCATCCTTGACTCAATGTGTATTGACAATTAGAAGAGGGCATGAATTTAAAGGTGGTCAAGCCAATTTCAGCCACTTCAAGAACTTGACACTACACGTTCATCCACAAATTGGGATGGGAAGGCGTCAAACTGCCTGCATTTCTTCTTTTTCAGCCATCTAGAATGAACATTTCAGACATGGCAGATCATTTAGGAAACAATTAATCAATGAAACAGTTTGTGGGTACTCCATCCCTGGAGGCTTTTAAGAAGAGACTGGACAATCACTTGTCTGGAATGGTACAGTCTCCTGCTTGAGCAGGGGGTTGAAATAAAAGACCTCAAAGGCAGTGATGGGATTCAAAAAATTTTACTACCAGTTCTGTGGGCATGGCTTGGTGGGCATGGTGTGGTTGGCTTGGCTTGGCTTGGCTTGGTGGACAATGCTTGATGGGTGTGGCAAGGGAAGGATATTGCAAAATCTCCATTCCCTGACCACTCCATTAACCTGCTTTCCAGCTCCGTTCTCCTGTGCAGGGCAACCAAAGAAGATCCAGACAATCAGCTGGGACTCGGGAGGCAGAGAATAGGTGTGGGCAGGACCAGTCAGAGGTGGTATTTTCTGGTTCTCCAAACTACTCAAAATTTCCACTATCAGTTCTCCAGAACTCGTCAGAACCTGCTGAATACCACCTCTGCTCCAAGGTCACTTCCAACTCTGTTATTCTGTTATTTAGAGGACTACAGAGCAGACTTGTCTGTGGGAGAAGCCAAGATGGTGGTGACAATCTTGTAATCCAGCTCTGCTTCTTTCAACCCCTTCAATGCTTCTCCCATAGGACCTTTCAGTCAAATACTAACATGGATTTTAGGGCAGCAAATATTTTGAAATCTTCTGCCTCTGTCTCTTTTTACCTCTGAGATAGCAGAGAAAAGATGGTGACATAAGAGCAGCTTCCAAACTATCTGGCAAAGAGCTCAGAGATATCTTGTGTTCATGTAAGAGGTGGTATTCAGCAGGTTTTGACCAGTTCTGGAGAAGCAGTAGCAGAAATTTTGAGCCCTGCACAGGAGAACAGAGCTGGAAAGCAGGTTAGTGGGGTAGGCAGGGAATGGGATTTTGCAGTATCCTTCCCCTTCCACACCCATTAAGCCACATCCACCAAGCCATGCCCACCAAACTGGTAGTAAAAGTTTTTGAATCCCACTACTAGTTCATGTGTGTGTTTTTAAAATAAAAAGTAAGATAGCACCCATGGCCACATGACTGAAGACCTACCCTGTTTTTACCTGTGTTGCATTCCTATAAAAGAATCTGTGTGGTGCCAAACCAATGAAGCAAGTATTTGATTCCAACTTTAAAATAAACACACTGAAACACTTTTTAAAAAGACCATCCTTCCTCTTCCAATGACCTTTCCGTGGTGTTTGATAGCATGATACTGAAAAGTGGTTAGGGGTAAAGCACATGAGCAAAGCTGGGTTTCTTCTAGGTAAGACTTAATATATCCAGGTAGGGACTGACAGGCAATCTTCCATGATAGTTGACAAATTAGCAGAAGCAGCCAAAGCTGGTTGGCACAGCAAGATACAATGACAGAGAGACAATGAGACTGCAGAAGAAGAAGTAGACAAATCATCCCAATTATTTATTACCATACTTATTTACTGAAGTTATTTTCAGCTTTTGTGTCCTAGTCCAGACCGCAGACTCTGAATGGCATGCAGGAGAGTTGCAACAATAGAAAAAATACATGAGAAATAACCACAAAAACCATATTTAAAAAGGCACTCTGATATGCATGTTACCAAGCTATTCCATATAGTTTTAACCACACAATTGTGGTCACCATCTTCACTTTTTTCATAAATCTTTCTGTCTAAATGTAAACCATCATCCATTCATTCATGTTGAATTCCTGCTGTGTTGTGTATGTATACACTTGTGTTATGTATGTGTGTTATGTATGTGTACACTTTTGAGAGCAGGTAACAGAATTTCATGTTTAATGTGTGCCACAGTGCTCACAGGGAAAAAAATGATAATAAATCTTCCCTTCCCTTCCCTTCTCTTCTCCTCTCCTCTCCTCTCCTTTCCTCTCATCTCATCACATCTCATTTCATCTTATCATTTGCTCCCTTGCTGTCCGGCAGATATTTCTACGTCACCTTGTTCTATTCATCACAGTAGTGAATGGAAGCTACAGCTCTCTCTATTGTCCATAATGACCTTATACATTTCAGAAAAACCATCAAATTTGTGAAGTGCTTTGCAAGGCTTATTCAATTGGCTGATTAAATCAAAGCTTTGATAAATCAAGGGAAGCCTTTAAAACTCAGCACAGCTCTAATTATTAATGCATTAAGTAATATATAATGTATACCTAGGGAGATAATAAAAAAGTCTTATCTTATATTATAGATATACTATTAGGATATGCAAGTGTAGTGATGTGAGGAAAACTTCTGGTAGAAGCAACATCTATTTTAGCAACCTGTTTGCCTTTGCAGAAATGCAAGGAATGCCGAAGTAGCATATTCACTAATCAATCAAGATTTATACATGTTGAAATCTTGCATCATTCCTTCCATCACACCATCACCAGGTCAAATGTCACAGTCCACAGGAAATACTGGAACTGCATCATTGTTATTGTTATCCCTTTACTCTATTCTGGAGCTTCATGAAGTTTTTCAGTCGGACATTTTAAAGGACATAGGTAAACTAACAAAATAGTTCCAAAACTGGATGCTGTGGAATAAGAAAGAATAGTTTTTGGTTTAATATTTTTAAGATCAGGTGACTCAAGCTTTTGGGTTCCAGATTCTGAAACTGGAGATTTTCCATGTTAAGTTCTGGATGGGGTTGCATTCCTCTGCTCAGACTTAGTGTGCAATCTGGAGTCCTCCTGGATGTGTTCAAGAAGGCCTATGCACAACTTTGCTTTATGCATAAGAGCCATGGTGGTGTTGTAGTTAGAATGCAGTACTGCAGAGCTAACTCACTGCTCACTCCAGGAGTTCAATTCTGAGCAACTCAAGGTTGACTCAGCTTTCCATCCTTCCGAGATCAGTAAAATGAGGACCCAGATTGTTGGGGACAATATGCTGACTCTGCAAAACTGCTTAGACAGGGCTGCAACCAGGGGTGGGATTCTACCAGTTTGCACCTATTCTTGAGAACTGGTTGTTAACATTCTAAGCAGTTTAGAGAATCGGTTGTTAGAAGAAATTACTGGCCTAATCCTGTAAGGAAGGCAGGAAGGAAACATTCTGGTGTTGCTTACAGAAACTGCCTCTTTGTTAAGCCTTATTACATTCTTGGCAGGACAAGACTTCCTGTCTCAGGAATGTCTCTGGAGGTTTTTTTTTCCTCCTTTGCTGGTACTTTGCTTGTGTGGAATGACCATTCAAAGTTACAATGGCACTGAAAAAAGTGATTTATGACCATTTTCCCACTTCTAATTGTTGCAGCATTCCCACAGTAATGAGAGGCCAGGTGAAGAGATGCTTGCCTCAATTTGAGTGATATTGAGTTGGCCACGCCCAGCCAATAACATGACCACCAAGCCACACCCACCAACTAAGCCATGGTCACAGAACCAGTTGTTAAAAAATTTGAATCCCACTCCTGGCTGCAACTGACCGTTTCTTTGTTTTCCCTGGAAAGGTGTCTTTCAGTTAGAAGTTTTAACTGGGCCCCGTAAAATCTGCTATATCAGATATAGCAGATTTTATGGGGCCCAGTTAAAGAACTGGTCAGTTGCTGGGGCAAAGATCCCAGAAATGAGCATAGCTTTGAAAAACAAAAGAAAGTAACTCCTTAGGAGTTATGTTCATGAAGTAACTGCCTCTTTGTTCATTCAAAAGCCTGAAGTCTTTGTAGTCCTGGCCCATCTCTCAAAGATACACCCTAATGGCCTCACTAATGAGATGATGCATGATATTCAATGAAATATCAGTTGCTATGTCCATTCATCTGCATATTCTAATTTGCATTAGTCTATAAGTGAGACAGTAACTTCTCTATTTTGCTCCCAATGCTGTCAATAAACCAATTTGTGCTTCAGTGTAATATGTCTTACTCCCCAGTTCAAATGTACCTCTAAAATATCCTGCTATACTGGCCATTGTAGAATATTGCATGAATCCAGCCAAATATGGTTTATTCATGCACCATGTTCAGATAAACTCTGGCTGAGCATAGCAACAGCAATACCATTTTGACTTATGTACCACTTCATAGTAGTTTACAGCACTCTCTAAGCAGTTTATAGAGTCCGTGTGTTGTCCACAACCATCTGGCCCTTATTTTACCAACCTCAGAAGGATAGAAGGCTGAGTCAACTTTGAGCCAGTCAAGATCGAACTCCAGACTGTGGGCAGAGTTAGCCTGCAAAATTTCATTCTAAACATTGCGCCACCAGGGCAGAATAGATTAACCCCATCCCAGTTTGTTTTTCTCAAAACACTCCAAAGGAAAGCTCCCCACAATCAGCCTCCGTAATTTAAACTTCAAAGTCTTCCTGCCCTAATGGATGTTTTTATCTACTCTACTAAAAAAAGCTGAGGATTCTTTTTAAAAAAATGAAACTCAAGCAATGATGTAATTATATTGCTGAAGTACCTATTATGCACCCAAAGAACAGGCAGCAATGATGATAGCCCTAAAACCAAAATGCTCAGAATTTATCTGACAAATATTCCAATAACTCTTAAATTGCTATAGATGCTTTAGTTGGCCTTGAAAATATATACATATATCTTGAATTTCACTGAGACGTTAGTCAGTGATCTATACACATAGGAGAGTGATGGGGAAATGAGCGAAAAGAATAGTTTGTACCTCATTAACTAGGACTGCTGGTGGGGAATCACATATCTGAATGTACTCCTACAAAAAACAAGCACATTATACAGTCAAAACAGCAAACAGCCTTGGGGCACAGTGAGAAAATTATCAGAGCAAGGACTTGGCTGGAACCAAGCACATTCCCCCCCTCTTGTGATAGCTTTTATTGCAAGAACTTTTAATCAACCAAACAACACAAGGGGGACTTTTCAAAAATTGGCATCTCCAAATTTGAACTGGTGCAATTTGTTTTTCAGCTTTGTTTATAGACTAGGCTTTAGCTGAGAACCCTCAAAGGTAATATTGCTACATGTTAAAAGAATAGCTGGGGAAAAAAGTTGTAAAAGAATAAAGGAAACCTGAGTAGAGAAGCAATAACTGCTTTCAAGTGGACCTCAGTTTTTTGGGTTCTTAGTGTTTGATAAGCTTAAGCCCCTGTCACACTGCACCAACAGATGGAAAGAGGATGTAAAATGGAGAAAAACACTTGCCATCCATTGGTTAACGCGATGCTTCCGTTCTGTACTCACTGCCTCCGTTTTGCTTCCTCTCTATCCGTCCAGCATCCGTCTATTGACATTTCATCCGCTCAAAAGGTTTTGAGCTGCTCAAAACTTTTGAGCGGAAAATGTATCCAATGCATCCATTGTGCATCCGCTAGGCATACGGGGAACATCTGTTCTGCATCCATTATGCATCCGCTGTATCCGCAAGGCATCCGCTGCGCATCCGCGCAACTCAAATCCGCTCGGATGCAGGGAGGAAGCGGAACGGACGTGGAACGGACGCGCAGCATTAGTAGCACGGACGTAGAAAGAGTGAAAGCGGATGCAGCTTGCAAAGAAAGCATTTAAAACAGAAAAAACGTTCACAGAGGGGACCTATCTCAGATATTAAAGATGTCTAGAGGATGCCTACAGGATGCCTAGAGGATGCCGAGTGGAAAACCTATATTGCCTATAAAAAGGGGGAGCAACTCACCTGGATCTCACTTTCAGCCCAGCAGCCCAGCTGTGCACACCTCTGCAGCCTTCATCTGCCTCTTCCTCTTCCACAGCATCCAGTCATGTCCACCATGGATTGTAACAAACTCCTTTTGGTAGCTACCATCGTTCTGCAACAGTGCGAAGCCATCTGCAGGCTCTGTGAACTCTACTACGGGAAGAAAAGGAGGTGGCCAAGAAGCATCTGGGTGTGAAGATGGATCGGGAGAAGAGCAGAGTACGGACTGTACAACAAGCTGATGGTGCAGCTCAGGAACGAAGACCCTCGTGCATTCCAGAACTTCATGAGGATGCCACCAGCCATGTTTGATGAAGTTGTGCAGTGGCTGACACCCAGGTTGACCAAGGCAAACACCAACTTCCGGCCCAGCCTGGACCCTGGGCTCAAGGTGGCACTCACTCTGCGCCATCTGGCCTCAGGGACCACATACATGAGCATGCAGTACGGCTGGAGGGTGCCACACAACACCATCAGCATTGTGGTCAGAGAAGTGGTGCAGGCCATCATTGAAGAATACATGGAGGAGCTCCTCCAGTGTCCCACCACTGAACAAGGCTAGAAGAAAGTTGCAGAGCAGTGGTATCAGAAGTGGAGCTTCCCACACACCATTGGAACCATAGATGGCAAGCACGTGGCCTGCAAAACTCCAGCCAAGTCGGGGTCCACTTATTTCCACTACAAGGGCTTCTTCAGCATCGTCCTCTTCACCATGGTCGATGCTGACTACAAGTTCATGTACATCGATGCTTCAGGCAACGGCTCATGTTCAGATGCCCAGGTATACAATGCCAGTGACCTCAAGGATGGGCTGGAACACAACCTTATCATGGGCTTCCCAGATCCAGAACCCCTGCCCAACGACACACAAGATGTGCCCTACTTCATCGTGGGGGATGACGCCTTCTCCCTCAGAACCTACCTCATGAAGCCCTACACTTCAAGATACCTCAACCGTGAAGAGAGGATCTTCAACTACAGGCTGTCCAGGGCAAGGCGGGTGGTGGAGAACGCCTTTGGCATCCTGGCCAACAGGTTCCAGGTACTTCTCACCACCATGCAGCATCGCCCAGAGACCATGAGGAGGATCGTTGAAGCTTGCTGCATCCTGCACAATCTCATGCACACCCACTACCCAGTCTTGCAGAACAGGCTCGTGGACCTCCAACAAGGCAATGGGGAAATGGAGCCTGGGGAATGGAGGCAAGGGCAAAACCTGATAGACACTCAGGATGTGCAAGGCCCCAACAAAGGCTCACGTGAAGGGAAGAAGCAGCGCAATCTTCTGAAACACTGGTGCAACTCCCCAGCTGGAACAGTGGAGTAGCAAGACAGGATGGTAGATGCTTAATGGATGCTTCCTTCAGCCTATCTCATCATACTGATGAGATTGGGCCATGAATGTTGGGTGGGCCTACAATGAACAGGGCATTTAATGACGAGTTGTGTTTATTTTCAAATATGTGGATCAATGCTTACATTAGTATTGGTAATAAAGGGCCATAGGTGTGGCACCTGGGAGGGTGGACCATACAGTCCCACTATGCTTGCACTGGAGGTTTATCTATCCCCACAGCTATCTCAACCCATCCCACAGCTATCTTAACACATCCCAAAGGTATCCCTGCCCATCCCACAGCTATTACCCATTCCAAAGGTATCCCTGCTCACCCCACTGCTATCCTTACCCATCCCACAAGCATACAAAGGCTTAAACCATTTCTAAAAGTTTCCACCAAGACTTTATTTACAAAAATAAATGAAGCAAGTGTGTGAAGCAAAAATAAACTTTGTTAATAACAAGCTGTAAAAAAAAAATGACCCAAGTCAAGTGTCCAAATAAAGTCTACAGGTATCCACCCAGTCTCTGGCACTCTTCTTGGTCACTCGGAGGTGTGCCCAGTCTCAGGGGTGAAGAGTCCAGGTGCTGTGGAGGTGGCTGGTGCTGGAGTGCTGGTCTGAAGCCCCACTGGGGTGCCTGGCCCCGAGAGGACAACAGGTGATGGTGTGTTGAGGAAGCTCTCGGACAGCTGGCTCAGCCCCATGATGTTGAGAGCTCCTTCCTCCATGCCATGGGGTGTCAGCCCCAGTACCGAGGACAGATGTACTGAGGCCGGGCTTGGCTGTGGGTTGGAGGAAGGAGCAGTGTAGTGGGGCTATCTGGTCTGCAGCTGGGAGAAGACTGGCGTGGGTGGCATTAGTGTCGTGGGTGGCATCGGTGGCATCGGTGGCATCAGTGTTGTGGGTGGCATCGGTGGCATCAGTGGAACTGGTACCAACGGTGTCGTCCGATGACTCTGTGCCTGGACTGGGAAGGGTTGCTGCCTGTGCTGCTGGACCTCCTGGTAGCCGTAGCCCTGTTGGTGAGGGCCTGTGGAAAGCCTTGGAATGGGAGGGACATCACCTGGGCTGGAGGAGCAGACCTGGACTGGGTGCGAGCAGGTTCCTCTGGGTCTGGAGGGTTGTGAAGCAGCTCGGTGATCCGGTCCTTCACCACGTGGTACTGGGGTTCCGCCATGTCCGTGAGGGTCTGGTTCACATAGGTCAGGAAGGCTTGCGGTTGGAGGATGAGGAGTCGGTGTGGACCAGCTGAGAGAGGAGATCTATGCTGCTCCTGATGGTGTCCCTGATCTCCAGCAGGACAGTGTGACTCTGCCCCTCCTGTCTGGCTCTCTGCCTTTCTGTGGAGGTGGAGCTGGGGGTGGATGCAGGTAGGGCTGTGGTGGACGTGCCATCTCCTTTCTCCCACTGCACTAGGGAGTCCTCCATGCACTCCACCATGGTTAAAACAGCTGTCCACAGGTTCTCCGCCGTGGGAAGCTCCACAGAAACTTGCCTGGAGACAGGAGCTGACTCTCGGCCAGAAGAGGACTGTGTCTCAGCAGGCTGCCAGAGAGAGAGGGTCATGAGAGGGGCTGCTGGTGCTCCTCGGTGGTGGATCTCACCCTCCAGGAAGCTGCACCTGTCCATGACATAGGTCTCTCTGTCCGTCAGCTTAACCGTGGCCTGGCCAGATTTCTTGAGGTGCAGCTTCCTGTACCAGGTGTGCATGTGCTTCCACCAGCCGAGGAGCACATCCGATGTGTAGCCCAGGCTCTCCGCCTTCTCTCTCCAAGCAGCCTGCTTCCTTTTGGTGTCCCTGTACAGCTGGTGTCCCTTCTGCCACAGATAGTCATTCTCTCTCAGCCACTCCAGCACCTCATCCTCGTGTCCTCCTCAATGGAGTATTGCCTCCTCTCCCTATCACACGTCTGCCTCTTCCTCCCTCTGGCAGGGCCATATGGGCCCTCATCAGAGGGACTTCGAGGTTGTAGGGGCTGCTTCTCCACACCAGCAGCAGCAACAGCAGGATCATCATCAGCAGCAGCAGCAGCAGCAGCACCAGCAGGATCATAATCATCATCAGCAGCAGCAGCAACAGCAGCAGCAGCAGCAGCAGCAGCAGCACCAGCAGCACCAGCACCAGCACCAGCAGGACCAGGATCAGCAGCAGCAGAGTAAGCACCGGAGCCCCAGCAGGACCAAGAGCATGAGCAGGACCAGGAGCACGAGCAGGACCAGCAGGACGAACAAGTCCAGGAGCACGAGCAGGACCAGCAGGACCAGCAGGACGAGGAACAAGTCCAGGAGCAGCTTCAGCAGAGTAAGCACCAGCAGAAGCACCACCACCAGGAGCAGCATCAGCAGAGTAAGCACCAGCAGAAGCACCACCACCAGAAGAAGCATCAGCAGAGTAAGCAACAGCAGAAGCACCACCTGCATAAGCAGCAGCAGCAGCTCCTCCAGAAGCAGAAGCAGCAGAAGCCGCAGCTGCAGAAGAGCGAGCCCATGCTACAGAAGCCCCAGCAGAAGCAGAGTGAGGGCCAGGGGGCGGGAGGGTGGCCCTGTCCCTCTTGCCAGGGCTGGAAGCAGATGGCTGAGGCTTCCTCTTCTTCACCATGGTTGTGGGGTTGCTGGCTGCAGGGAGGCTGGCAGGGAGGCTGGCAGGCAGACAGGCACCAAGGCTTGCAGGCAGGCAGGCACCAAGGCTGACAAGCAGGCAGGCAGCAAGGCTGGCAGACAGCAAGGCTGGCAGGCAGGCAGACAGCAAGGCTGGCAGGGAGGCTGGCAGGATGGCAGGCAGCAAGGCAGGCAGCAAGGCTGGCAGCAAGGCATGCAGGCAGGGCAGGCTGGCAAGGCACTCGATGTGTCTGGATGCAGGTCTTTCCTCTGAATGGTGACCTGCTTCCGAGCTGCTTCCCTTTATATCCACGGGGCTGACGCAATACACACCCCTCGCATGTGCATTGAATGCAAGGCATCCGCTAGGCTTCCACTACGCATCTGCTAGACTTCCGCTCTGCATCCGCTTCATCTGCTGTGCATCCGCTGTGCATCCGCTGTGCATCCACTTCATCCGCTCGGCGTCCGCTCTACATCCGCTCTTTCCGTTCCGCGTCCACTTTGCTGAGGCCCCCTGGAAGCCTAGCAGATGTGCCGTCCACTCCCATCCGCTCCCATCTGCTAGGCTTCCGCTCTGCATCCGTTTTCCATCCGCTCTGCATCCTCCCCCCGTCCGTTCCTTTCTGTGTTATCTGCTCTGGTTATGCAAATTTTCACCCCTTTTGAGTGCGGGTAACAACGGATGGAACATTTTGCTTGTCCGCTGTGTCCCTTTTACAAAGGTTTTGCATCCATTGGGCAGTGTGACAGGGCCTTTAGGTGTTTGCTTGGGAGTCAATAATAAGAAACCACATCCTAACCAAGACTTAAATATACAGTATATAACCACTTGTGAACTCTACTCCCCTTTGAACTGATACTGTTACCTAGCCTGGTAATGAAACATCTGCAGGAAAACATCAACCTCAGAAAACAACTAGAACCCAACTGTTCAGCCCTGAGTTACATATGTTCTATATTTGAACATCAACTTTTACCACACTCAAAGGTCTCTATACTTTTTGAATTGACCAAAATAGCTTCTGGAATTTTAGCACAATGAAAATCTGTTTTCCATCCTGATACAGAAGTTTCAGCCAATTATGGGTAGATCTACCAGTCAATCATGGGAAGATGTATCTTGTGATGTGCTGTGCAAGAGATTTATCTGGAACGTGCCCAACATGGAGATGCTATAGACCAGAGTTTCTCCAACATTTTGATCTCAGGATGCCTTTACACTCTTCGAAAATGATCCAATAAAATTTGGTATATGTGGGTTAAGAATCCTGGTGCCCAGTATATAGATTGCAGTATTGCAGGAGAACTCTGCCCACAGACTAGAGTTCGATCTTGGCCAGCTCAAGTTTGACTCAGCCTTCCATCCTTCCAAGGTCAGTAAAATGAGAACCCAGATTGTTGGGAGAAATATGCAAATAATGTTTCTACTATTTCAACCATTCAGAGAGTCCTGTAAAATGTTATGGGGTGATATGTAAGCCTAATTTCTATTACTGTTAAAGATATGTATTAGAAATTAAAACTGAGAAATATTTAAAAATATTTATTTGACTTTATGAATCACCTGAAAGGGGCTTGCGCCAGGGCCATTTTGAGAACCAGCATTGTAGACATGTTGGTGACAAAGAGAGATGGACCTATGTACCTGTATTATAAGGATAAATCAAGCTTAGCAGGACACTCTTCCCGTATCCATCAGCTTTAAAAAGTACTTTAGGTGCCTCATTGCATGCTAAGGTTAGTGTTAGCATTCGCTATCCAAAGTACAGATCTATACAGTCTTAAGTAGGATAAAGTGGCAAGGAAATGGCAAGAAACTTTCTTTTCTTGTCACAGTTCATTTCAGACAAACCCAGCTGACAAGCCCTTTCATAAGAGTATGCATTTCTCTGAGCAACAACATTGACATTGCAATTTGTACGGTATCTAGCACACACACCCCACTTAATGTCTTAAGAGTAATTATGGAGAACAAATGGTAACTAGTATGAAGGAGTAACGTTACTAAACACTGCTACTGTAAGTGCTAAATTGCTAAGCCCTAAAGATATAAAGATAAAGTGTTCCAGGCACCTTTGGCATTTAATTATGTTGGCCGCATGACCATAGAGATGTCTTCAGACAGTGCTGGCTCTTTGGCTTTGTAATGGAGATGAGCACCGCCACCTAGAGCCAGAAACGATTAGCACGAATGAGCGAGGGAAATCTTTACCTAGGGGTATAAACATCAGGGAGGTGTGAGACTGGGTCAAAGTCACCATATCTAATGTCAGGGTTCCAAGTAATAGACCCATAGCAATCAAAACTCGGAGGCAGATGAATTCCTCAAACAATAGCTTTATTGGACATATCATATTGGCCCAGATGTGGTGAAAACCGACTCTGAAGATTCCTGCAGTTTTCACTTAATTAAAAGTAAATGTTCATCACTTTCTCAAAACAATCAATCACATGGTCCAATCACAGTGCTGTCTGGTTGCCTGATGACATCACTCTGCCTTCCTCTGCCCACATGTGAGAATGTCCTTGGTTCCCAAGAGAAAGTATTTTGTTTTGGCTACAAAATCCCAGCTATCTGAAATCCCTCCTCCCTATCCCTCAGCTCCAGTGTGGCAACACTGATGTTTTCAGTCAGGTTGGTGTTCAGTCAGATGGTGTTTTCAGTGAGGTCAGTTTCAGGGTTGACAGCCATTCCCCCCTCTCAACACCTAAAAGTAGTGAAGGCAGTTAAGCAGGGTACACAAAAGCCAATAAAAGTCATTAAGGAATCAAAAGGACAAAAGTTGGGCCTGAGTTTACAGCAAGCCGCTACCCAAGCCTCACCAAGAGCTAACAAAGGAGTTGGGCCTGTGCACATGGCAAGCCACTCTACACCAAAAAGGCAAGTACTTTGAGGATCAAAGAGGTCCTAAAGCCTACCCACTGTTATAGTTGTTTTGGGATCTCAGACTTGGAGGCTTAACATAATAAAAGAATAGGAAGGGACCTTAGAAGTCTTCTAGGTCAACCTCCAAGACCATATACCAATTCTGGACAAATGGTTGTCCAATCTATTCTTAAAAACTTCCAATGTTGGAGCATTCACAACTTCTGGAGGCAAGCCATTCCACTGGTTAATTGTTTTCTAAATGATCTTCCATCTCTGATACATTCATTCCAGATGGCTGAAAAAGAACTGCAGGCATGGTGATGCCTCCTCATCCCAGTTTATGCACAAACATGTAGTTTCCAGATCTTGGGCTGGCTGAAATTGGCTTGCCTGTAAACACCTTTCAGTTCATGCCCTCTTCTAATTACCAATATACATTGAATCAAGGCTGTTTCCAGAAGTCTATCAGTGACTCATATATCTTGTGAGTGTACAAGTATTAAGGCTAGGTCACATCGGCCGATGGATGCAAAACGTATGTAAAAAGGACACAGCGGACGAGCAAATTTTCCATCCGTTGTTATCCACTCTCAAAAGTGCTCCAAATTTGCATAAACAGAGTGGACAACAATGGAAAGGAAAAGACATGGGGAGGACGTAGCGAAGATGTTAAGCGGATGCTCAATGGAAGCCTAGCAGATGGAAGCGGATGGAAGAGGATGACACATCCGCAGGGCTTCCGTGAGAGAACAGCGAAGCGGACGTGAAGCGGAAGGAGCGGATGCAGAGCAGATGCCTAGCAGATGACGCGGATGCATCACGGATGCCTAGCGGATGCCTAGCAGATGCCTAGCAGATGCAAAGCATTCACTGCGCATGCGGGGAGGATGCATTGTGTCAGCCCCGCGGATATAAAGGGAAGCAGCTCGCAAGCAGATCATCATTCAGTGGAAATACCTGCTGCCAGACACATCTTCAGCCAACAACCTTGGGGAAGAAGAGAAAACCTGTGCCTACACCTGCCAGCCCTGGCAAGAAGGACAGGACCACCATCCCACCCCCTGGTACTGACTCTGTTTTTGCTGGGGCTTCTGCTGCTGGTGCTGACTCTGCTGGTGCTGGTGCTTCTGCTGGTGCTGACTCTGCTTGTGCTGCTCCTGGTGCTGGTGCTTCTGCTAGTGCTGACTCTGCTGGTGCTGCTGGTGCTGCTGGTGCTGCTGCTGGTGCTGTTGCTGGTGGTGGTGTGGTGGACCAGCCCCTAGAAAATCAAAGCCCTTCTGATGAGGGCCCAGAAGGCCCTTCCAGAGGAAGGAAGAGGCATTTGCGAGAAAAGGGGGAGATGAGACAGTACTCCATTGCAGAGGAACATGAGGAGGAGGTGCTCGAATGGCTGAGGGAGAACGAGTACCTCTGGAGGAAGGGACACAGGCTCTATCGAGACACCAAGTGGAAGCAGGCGGCTTGGAGAGAGAAGGCGGAGAGCCTGGGTTACACTTCGGATGTCCTCCTGGGGTGGTGGAAGCACATGTACACCTGGTACAAGAAGCTGCACCTGAAGAAGTCTGGCCAGGCTGCAGTCAAGCTCACCAACCAGGAGACCTATGTCATGGCAAAGTGCAGCTTCCTGGAGGGTGAGGTCCACCATCGAGTAGCAGCCCCTCTGTCTACCCTCACTCTCAGGCAGCCCACAGAGAGCCAGTCATCTTCTGGCCAAGAGTCAGCTCCTATGTCCAGGCAGGTATCTTTGGAGCGCCCCACGACAGAGAACCCCCCCGACAGCTGCACTCCCCGTGCCGGAGCACATGGAGGACCCCCTGATGCAGATGGAGCAAGAAGAGGCCGCTGCCACCAGAGACCAACCCACACCCACCCCCAGCTCCACCTCCACAGAGAGTAGGCAGAGAGGCAGACCGGAGAGGCAGAGCCACACTGTCCTCTTGGAGATCAGGGACATGACCAAGAGCAGTGTAGATCTCCTCTCTCAGCTGGTACACTGCAATATACCATCCTCTAACAGAAAGCCCTTCCTCACCTACGTCAACCAGACCCTCATGGACATGTCTGAATCACAGTACCAGGTGATAACGGAGAGGATCACAGGTCTTCTGCACCACCCTCCAGGACCAGCTGAACCTGCTCTGACCCACTCCAGGTCTGCTCCTCCACCCCAGGTGATGTCACAGCCCTTCCAAGGCTTTCCACAACCCCTCACCTACCAAGGCTACGGCTACCAGGAGTTCCAGCAGCACAGGCAGCCCTTCCCAGTCCAGGCACAGGTACATCGCACACCACAGGTGCCACCGATGCCACCGATACCACTGATGCCACTGACGCCACAGATGCCACCGACGCCACAGATGCCACTGACGCCACAGATGCCACCGACGCTTCACCTTGCTCACCTGCAGACCAGACAGCCCCACTAAACTCCTCCTTCCTCCATCCCACAGTCAAGCCCGGCCTCAGAACATCTGTCATCTGTGTTGTGTGGCAACCTCCAGGCGTACTGCATGTTCCTGTACATGGTCCCGGAGGCCAGGTGGCGCAGAGTCAGTGCCACCTTCAGCCCAGGGTCCAGGCTGGGCCGGAAGTCGGTGTTTGCCTTGGTCAACCTCGGTCTCAGGCGCTCCACAACTTCGTCAAACATGGCTGGAGGCATCCTCATGAAGTGCTGGAATGCACGAGTGTCTTCGTTCCTCAGCTCTACCAACAGCTTGTCATACAGTCCATACTCGGCTCTTCTCGCGATCCATCTTCGGACCCAGACACTTCTTGGACGCCTCCTTTTCCTTGCATAGAATAGGTGAAAGAGCCTGAAGAAGGCTTTGCACTGTTGTAGAATGATGGCAGCTACCAAAAGGAGTGTGCGACGATCCATGGTAGAGATGACTGGATGCTGTGGAAGAGCAAGAGCAAGAACAAGGCTGAAGAGGCCTGCACACCAGGGCTTCTGGACTGAAAGTGAGATCCAGGTGATTTCCTCCCCCTTTTGATCGGAAATATCGGTTTTCCACTAGGTGTCCTTCTGCATCCGCTAGACATCCTCCAGACATCCTAAATATCCAAGATACGTCCCCTATATGAAAGTTTTTTCCGTTTTAATGCTTTATATGTGAGCTACATCTGCTTACATCCTTTCTATGTCCGTGCTACTAACGCTGCGTGGACGTTCCGTGTCCGTTTCACTTCCTCCCTCTTTCCGTTTTCTGCAGGAGCAGATGCGAGTTGCCCAGATGTGCAGCCGATACCGAGCGGATACAGTGGACGTGTAATGGATGTAGAAAGTTTGTTCCCCATATGTGTAGCGGATGTAGAACGGACACGGTGGAAAGTTCATCCGCTCAAAAAGATTTGTGCAGCTCAAAACTTTTTGAGCGGATGAAATCTCAGTAGACGGATGCTGGACAGATAGAACATATGAATCACGTACGCAGTGAGTTCAGAATGGATGCATCGCGTTAGCCAACGGATGGCAAGCGTTTTTCTCCATTGTACATCCTCGTTCCATCTGTTGGTGCAGTGTGACATTGGCTTTAGATTAGGGGTGTCCATCCTTGGCAATTTTAAGACTTGTTGACTTCGTTTTCCAGAATTCTAGATGAGCATCTAGTCCAAACCCCTGCTCAAATAGGAAACCCTATACCTACAGCTTCTCTTCTCTGACTAGTGCCAGCCTAGTGTGGACATTGGGTAAGTGTGGATAAGAGACAAAGTGTGTGTGTAGAGCAAATAGCAACTTTAAAAGCAGTAAATATTTGCTGTTATTTTAAATTCACTGGGTCTCAGTGTATTTTAAAGGTCCCTTTTGTGCCTCAGGGTTCAGTTGAAAATGGGAGTGTAGTAATTTTCCAGGGCTGTGAGTCAGTGGTGGGATTCTACCAGTTCAGCCCAGTTCGGCTGAACATACATTTCTTTTTTCCCCTTCCTGATGATGAGCTGTTCCAATGATCAGCTGTGGTGTGATCCCCCTTGCGGTCTACTGCTTCACCTAGGAGGCTTCCCGGAGGCCAAAAAATGGAGTGGGAGGGGAGCTGCACCCGCGCCCCCCCCTGCTCTGTTTTTTTCCTTCCTAGGCCTCAGGGAAGCCTCCTGCGAGCAAAAATGCCTCCCAGGAGGGTTCCCTGAGGCCCAGGGGACCAAAAAACAGAGCACAGGGTGTGCTGCGTGACTCCCCTGCACTCCATTTTTTTCCTTCCTGGGCTTCAGGCAAGCCTACTGGGAGCAAAAACACCCCCCCCTACACACACACAGGAGGCTTCCCAGAGGCCCAGGAGGCCAAAAAAATGGAGCCCACAGAACTGGTAGTAAAAATATTTGCATCCCACCCCTGCTGTGAGTATGTGAGTGAATAACCATATGCTTATGTAAGAGGCAACAGGGCACAGGACTCCCTTGGGATCATCTGGTAGGGCCAATATCCTCTCAGACCAAGCTTTTATCTGTATTGGGTTCCCAAGCCAACCCATTCTTCTCCTGGCTGCTTCTCCATGATGAACTAACTTCTTCTCTGCTCTGTTGTCTACGGACTTTTGAAGCTGCTCTTTGGATGGTGCTATGCATATTTGTATGCTTCATTTTACTGCAGCTTTCATTTCTAGTACTGCGGAATTTATATAGAAGGCATTATTTTCAAGATAAACATAGGAATTTTTGGTGAGGGTGGCAGGTTCTGCTTCAGCTATTTCTAAACAGAAGCCAATGTATTCTTTATAAACATGAGGGCTGGGTGGGAATTGTGTGCACTTGGATGCCTGCACATTCAGAAATGCTTTAACTTGTTCAGTTTGGCATCCCAGGTGAAGTGAAGAATAAAAACAATAAAAACTGTCAGCTCATTTTCCATGGTTGTGTCGTCGGAAGATGCTTGACACTGAAGAAATATTTCTTTGAGAGACATGGTTAATTGTCATTATTCTGCAATAAAATTATTCTGGGTGCATATCTTGTATTCCAGGGCTTGCCAACCTACTGGGCCACAATCTATTGGCCACCGTACCATGTGAGTAGTTGGCTGGTGTTTGTATGTGTGCATGTTGCACAACCTGTTCTAATCTAGGGTTCCCCAATAGCATGAAGCCCTCATCCCAATAAACCCCTTTTATTTAATTTACAGTGAATTCCTCTCCAGCAAAATTCCAGCCAACAGTTTTTCAAGATGGTTCCCAGTTGCAGATCTTTATCAGGCTTGGAGAGTGGCCAGGCTAATATCTTTCAGATGCCGCAATACTTGACAAGAATTCAGGAATGAACTAATTGTCTCTTGCAAACATCCCTCTCCTTTCCCTCCTCTTTTATTCCCTCGGGAAGGGGCCATTCACCGTTCACCTGTGGCTTTACTCCCAAGTTAACCCTTGTTCCTTAGCTGTTCCCTTCTTTTGGCAGATCTGCACATGTGAACACTGGGAACAGGCTCCAGCTGTTCTTTAGCCTCACTGATGTCTGACTCTGAAGGCAATTGATAACTGTCAGATGGCCCTGGCCCTCTCTCTGCCTCTGATGGAGAGCACTTTTCAGAGCCTTCCCCAGACTCCAGGACTGCCCATGCTCTTCCCCAACCTCTTCACTGGCCGCTGGTGGGACACAACACAGTCCCACTTGCACAAGCATCATGAGTCATGGGTGCTTGCAGCCCCACTCACGCGACCGTTGTTGAGGGTGCTCATGGCCTCACTCATGTGAGCATTGTCAAAGTCCCACTCATGTGACCAATGGGCATTTACACACATGTGACTGCCCCTCCCACAAACCATACTCTTTTTCTTGCCTCCCTCCACTCTGGGCCACCAACCTGGAAAGGTTGAAAAACTCTGTTTTATTCATTCCCACTACAAGCAGTCCTCAACTTACAACCAATAGTTTAGTGATTGTTTGAACTTACAACAACCCTGAAAAAAAGCAACGCATGACTTTTTCACAGTTATCACTGTTGTGGCATCCTCATGGTCACATGATCAAAATTCAGAGGCTTGGCAACTGTTATATGTGGAAATTATATATTGTGAATTACACCTGAAAAAATGAAGAACAGAAGGGATTCCATCTTTGTTGGAGATGTGAAAGTAAATATCATGTTTTTGGCTGGAACACGGAGGTTGTATATCTTGGCTTAAAGATTAATGTAAGAGCTGCTAGGGTCATTCTTACCTGAACGGAACTTGTTAATGATCCATTGTGCTTAGAAGCCATGAGAACAACATAACAGGAAGATGCCATAAGAACAAGGGTAGTTTCCAAAAATAAGGAAACAGGTGTTACACTCTGGGTGTGGCGTAAGGAGATATGTAGATGGATAGATTGGGAACCCAGGAAAGGGGCAGAGGCTGTATATTTGAATCTGTGTATAAACCCCAGCCCTCCTGGGGAAAATGTCTTCTGCCATGAGCAGAATTCCCTTTTGCCAAAGCTTAACAATAAAGCTCTTCCTTATTGTTCACGTGTCTCTGGCTGTATTTTCTGATTATTATCACAGCAACTGACTCATATTTATGATGATTGCAGTGCCCCAGGGACACCCTTTTGGTGACCTCATGGCAAGCAAAGTCAATAGGGAAGCCAGATTCACTCAACAGCCATGTTGCTAACTTAATATCTGCAGTGATTCACTGAGCATCTATGGCAAGAAAGGTTGTAAAATGGACATGGGGGGGAAGTCACTTCACCACTGTCTCGCTTAGTAACAGAAGTTTTGTGCCCAATGGCAGTTGTAATTTAAGGACTACCTTTCTTAGAACTAAGACCTTATTCATGCAATATGAAAGAAGTGTTGCTGTTATGATAGAATTAGTAGAAGGTATAGAAATTGCATTTAGCTCAAAGGATAGAACTTACCTGATCTCAGGAAAGCTAATCAGGATCAAATCTGATTAGCCCTTGGATAGAAAATCCCCAGGAAATCTGAGAGATTTAAACTAGAGTACTCAGGAGAAAAAAGGCAGTGATGAACAATTTCCAAAAAATTTTTTCCAAATAATTACAAAGAGAATTGAAATTTTGTCTATAAAGCCACTTGCCACTGATTCTGAATTTTTATTATATATTTATTTGATTTATTTGATTTGTCAATTGCTGACAAGATAATAGGTATAAGTATATACATAGTTATGAATATGTGAAATGGGTACATGTAAGAAAAATAAAAGAAACAAAAGGACAGGGACAGTGGGCACATTGGTGCGCTTATGCACGCCCCCTACAGACCTCTTAGGAAAAGGGTGAGGTCAATAGTAGACAGTCTAAGGTTAAAGTTTTTGGGGTTTGGGGAAGAAACCACAGAGTCAGGCAGAGTATTCCAGACATTGACCACTCTGTTGCTGAAGTCGTATTTTCTGCAATCAAGTTTGGTGCGGTTAATCTTGAGTTTGTATCTACTGTGTGCTCTTGTATTGTTATGGTTGAAGCTGAAGTATTCATTGACAGGTAGGACATTGCAATGTATGATTTTATATACCATACTTAGATCAGACCGAAGACGGCGTAATTCAAGGTTTTCTAGGACTAGAATTTCAAGTCTGGTGGCATAAGGTATTCTACAACGAGTAGAGAGTGGAGAAGTCTTCTTGTGAAATATTTCTGCACTTTCTCAACTGTGCTAATATCAGATATTATATGTGGGTTCCAGAGTGATGGTCTAGCAAATGTTTTGTATACTCTAGTTGGCAGTGTGATATTACCAGAGAAAAAGCTACGTAGGATTAGGTTAACAACTCTTAATGCCTTTCTGGATGAGTAATTACAATGGGCTCTAGCACTTAGATCATTAGAGATTCCAAGGTCCTTTTCAGAGCTTGGATCATCAACAAGATCTTGACTATTCAGCTTGTATTTTATTTTCTGATTTTTTCTGCCAATGTGTAAGACAGAGCATTTATTTGTTGAGATTTGAAGTTTCAATTTGTTTGACCATTCCGATACATAGTCAATATCCTTTTGAAGGGTAGCAATATTGTCTGTGGTATCAAACAGCTTTACATCATCAGCAAAAAGAACGCAGTTGCTCTTAATATGATCATAGAGGTCATTTATGTAGAGTATGAAGAGAGTTGGTCCTAGAATATTGCCTTGGGGGACACCACTGTTGACAGGTACAGAATTTTATAGGACGGTCCCAATTTTGACCATTTGTTGTTTGTTTGACAGGAATGCTTCTATCCAGTTATGCAGTTGTCCAGAGATACCATAAGATTTTAGTTTTAGAAGTAGTTTGTCGTGTACCACTGAATCAAAAGCTTTACAGAAATCTATGTAGATTGCGTCTATTGTTTTGCACTGATTGAATTGTGTTTTTGCAGTGTAAGAGTTGCAGATTACAGGATAGTTTTTTCCTGAAACCAAATTGTTTATTAGAGAGTAGGTTGTTTGTCTCTAAGTGGAGGATAATGGATTGGTTAATAATTGATTCCATGACTTTACATGGAATCAATTTTCAACTAGGCTGGCTTTTTGAAGATGGGGATGACCATGGCTTGTGACCATAGGTTAGGCAAGGAGCTGGTCCTGAAAGATTTTTCAAAGATTATGCTTAGAGGTTCAACTATGACAGTGTATAGCTTTTTTAAGAAGTAGGCACATATTCCGTCTGGTCCAATAGATAGAGATGGTTTTAGATTGCATAGTGCTTTGTCAACATTGTCTTCTGTAAAATCGATATGTATTAGATCATTGTGGTTGTCTGTGGTTCGGCTAGGAAATAATGGGCATGATCCATAGCTGTTTACAAATACTCAGCCAAAGAATGTGTTAAAGATGTTGGCTTTAATGGTGTCGTCATTGCAGTCTTTACCATTAGGTCCTATCCTGAATGGGATGGACCTTGAGTCTTTTAGTTTGTTGTTTACAAAATTGTAAAAAGTGTGGGTGGAATTGGTGCATAGAAGGTTTTCCTCTTGTTTAATGCAATAATTGGTGCATTCAGTCTTTATCTGGTGGCATAAATTTTTGTATCGGCTTTTGAAGTTGGCAACATGACCAGATTTGATTTTCCGCTAGAGTGATCTCTTTTTGGATTGAAGTTTCCTTATTGTTGTGGGTAATCTGTTTTGTTTTTTTTTGTTTTGTTTTGGGAGTTGTTGTTGGCACATATAATTTGATGACTCTTTTGACTTCAAGTAAAAAATATGTTGTAATGGTCTTCAACAGTGTTGCATCCAGTGAATAGAGATTCCCAGTCAAGGGATGAGAGATCGTTGTCTGTAAGATCATAGTTGCCTTTTTTGGAGATCATAGTTGCCTTTTTCATAGTTGCCCTAATTGGGGATTATGTCATTGTGATGATTTTTGTGTGGGCGTATGTTGAGACAAAAGTCAATCATATTGTGGTCACTGCTGGAAAAGGGTTCTTTAATTTGTATTCCGTAAATTAAATTCAAACTATTGCAGAAGATGAGATTGTGGCAGTTGTTTAGTACAGTGTTTTTGGTTACTAGTTGTTCCAGTCCCTGATTTGTAATGGCATTGTAGAAAGTTGCATGTATGGTTCAGTTGTATATTCATTTAGGGTCCAGGCAATATGAGGTAGATTCAAGTCACCAAGAAAGATAAAAGCATGTGGGCAGGATGCTGCCCATGTTAGTAGTGTATTTAGCTTGTTTACATGTTTGATGTCATAATTAGGTGCTCTGTAGCATAGTAAAAATCAAAATGTGATATTTAAGGATAGTTCATCGATGATGGTCTCAGGAATAGCAAGCTCCTGGGTAACTTGGATGCTTTTTAGACTTTTTATAGAAGATAGCAACACCACCTCCTCTATGGATTTCACAATCTGATCGGTAAACATGATAGTCTCTTACTGTGGTAATGGAGTCAGGGAGAGATGCATTGAGCCATGTTTCACAGACAAATATGATGTTGAATTTAGCTATATTTAGTAAGAGGAGAAATTGAGGTTGTTAAGGGCATGCGTGCCTAATCTTGGGTGATGGTGGATTGGTTGAGGTAGGGTTGTGGTTGAAGATTAAAGCTGAGTTGCGGGTTGTATGGCTTACTTTCGATACAGTTAGCATGGTAGTCAATGCACAGGTCCTTCTCTCCATTGTCTCGACATATTTTCAGTTCAGTGCAGATTACACAGGAGCAGGCATGTTGCTGTATGGTTAGGTCAGGGCAGCAACAGAGGTTTTTATGGTTGGTGTTGGTTTTGGTGAGTGAACTTGTAGTGTAAATGAATTTACGTTTGCTTGATTCATTTTTGCAAATGACCCTGCAGAAGTGTGGGGCCACAGAGCCATCTCTGTTTTTGAGCTCTTGGCCAATGCAGGAAATATCAAGTATTTCATCAGGGGAGATGGCTGATTCTTGATAATCACTGAGGATGTTTCAGACAGTTGTGATGTCATCGTCATCATTGATGTCCTCTAGACCAAATAAGATGGCATTTGGACGTTTCCATTCACGCTCAACAGCTTCTCTGATGAGGATTGGGATATCATTATTTGTCTGGTTTATGTTTTTTTGTGGATTGGGTTGTGGTTGTTAGGTAGAGATGTGGTTTGTAGCTATTGGATGTTCAGGTTTTTGCATTGTGTCTTTTTTTTCAAGGTTCAATCATCTTTCTTTAAAGGCGTCCAGGGATGCTACTATGGTGTCAAGGGATGTTATTCGTGTTTCAATGGTATCAACTCTTTCCAACAGATCCAGTTTGGGTCTGCATGATTTGCAGAGATATGGAAACTCATTGGATGATTCTAGGTATTGAATCATTTGCTCGGGTTATCCCAAGCAGTCATAATGAGTGTATTTGTTACATAGAGAATATTTGATGGAGTTTTCATTATCCTTTAGAGTTTTGTAGCATTTAAGGCATGTTCAGGAGTCCTGTGGTTCATTGGTGGGGATTACTTTCTCTTTAGGTTGTGGTTTGGCATTGGATTTTTTTCTTGGCATGGTAGGTTTGTTAAGATGGTACGTTGATTAAATTAATTAATGGAACAATTTTGGGTAATTAATCTAGCCAATATCACACCAATCAATCAATTGCAGTAATCTAGTCAAATAATTTTCCTAAGCAACAATCAGCCAAATCAATAAATTACACTAATCGCTAATCAATTAATTACACTAATTATTAATCACACTGTTCAATTAAATTCACTAAATCACTGATTTTACTAATTAATTAAATTACATGAATCTTGATCTTTTAAACTAATCAGTAATCACACTATTTGCACTAAACACTCAAATCACACTAATCAATTAAAACAATAAATCAATTAAACCATTAATGAAATATTTTATAGAAATTGATGATCTAATCATTGATACAGGTGATGAGGTAGAAAAGTTGTAAGTTATGAGGGAATGAATTAATCAGTGTTCGATTAAAGTAATGAGATAGTATTGAGAGTCTGAAAGGAAAGGGTTAATTGTTTCACTAGCAGCTGTGATTTATTGGATGGGAGGAGTTTATTGCTCTGATTGCTGCTGCTGTTACTCTGTAAAAATAGGCTGTAACAAGATGTTCAAAGCAGGTTGGATTTTTGAAAGAGAGCAAAACTCACTGAATTAAAACACTTTAACTACAATCAATATGTCTCTGAATAAGAGTTGAAAGAGACTTTTTATTTTCTACAATTTACACACCATTTGAACAATTTATTTTTTAAAAAATAAAATCATTTGCCAAAAATCAACAATTAAAGTAGTAGAAACAAAAAAAGCATTGCAATACAACAAGTCATAAATACAATTGTAGGTAGGGGCCAGAGCTGGCGTCGCAACGATACGGCATGCAATCTTGGAGGTCTGAGATCGCTGCCGATATCTTTGCTCCTGGATGGTCCAATTGGATCTAAACCTTCCCGAAGAGATGGTGAAAGTGAAGAGCGCATTCTGTCGATCCCAGGGATACTGCAAAGCCCCTGGTAGATCCAGGAGAAGCTCTTTTTGCCAGCGGCAAAGAGGCAGCCATTAAAGATGCTGAAGTTGGGACAGCTCCAAAACAAAAGTGAACAGAAAGAGAGAGTGTGCCAGTTTGGTGAGAACTTTTTCTTTATTCTAAGATCTGAAAGGACACCCTAACAAAAAGAAAGAATCTGTAAAAGTTTTGACATAATTGATTAAGCAGTGATTTTAAACAGGAATGTCAAAGTAATGTTTCTTTCTCATTGCTGGACTTTCTATACATGATCTTATATTTTGAAAGTGGAGTGGCTTTTTTTTTTCATCTTTTTTTTTTCCTCCTTGATTTTGTAACATTTTAGGCTAGAGACTCCCTTTTAGTTATTTCTTTTTTAAAATATCTTTTTCTTTTTTTAAAATTAATTCTTATTATATTTTGCTTGGAAAAGGAGGGGGAAAGTGAAAGCAAAGAAACTTTGTGACACTGCCAACTAGAGGATTGGAAATATTCTATTTGTCTTGTGACCAGACAAAGCTGAGAAAGAAAGAACTGAGACCTTTTTTTCAAGGACATTGCTATTTGATAAGATAGAGGGAAGAGCATGGGAGAGTATTACTGCAGGTGCTCTTCTGGGTTTCTATCAACAGCTGGAGTCTGGTGTTGAAATTTATAGGAAAAGAAAAGGTGATAAGTTTCTGGAGAAGAGTGTTATAACAAGAGCCTTGGGTAATTAAACAAAGTGCAGTGTGCTCTTTTGATTTTTCCTAAGCTGAGCTACCCCTCCTCAACAGTTTACTTTTTGAAATAGCTATTTGGATTTTTAGTTCTTTGGAACTTGTCTTTGTTGTTGTTTTTTTGCTTGTATTTGGAAGTTAAATTTTTACGTTTGCTTTTTATTTTAAAAGAAAAGTTTCAGTATTAATGATTCCCTTCCTTTTCTTTTTAAGGGAGTACCCTTTTTTTCTTTTTCTCTTTCTGCCTTTCTGTCATTTTTGTCCCATACTGTTTTTTTCTTTCTTTTTTTTTATCTTCCTGGCCTTTTTTTTTTCTTTTTCTCTTATGCAGCCTTTTATATTTGAGACCTCTTAATTGGATTAAGGTGTTGAGGAACCTGAAGAATTTTTCCTTTTTTTAAGCTTTTTATTCCACACTTTTCCATCTTTTTAAGGATTTTACAACTTTTTCTCTTTTGTGTGTGTTTATGGTCTTTTCCTTCATTTTTGAATTTTCATTGTTATATAACCAATCGATTAGATTAAGGTATACAAGAACCTGAAGAAATTCTTTTTTCTTTTTTTATTATTATTACTATTTGGCTTTTTTTTTCCTCACTATTTTTATTTGGAATTGCAATTGGTTATTTTACAATTGGATTAAGGTCTAGAAGAACCTGATGATTTTGAATTGTATGAAATGACAAGGAAATTAACAGCTCCTGGCTCTTCAACTTCTGCTTCCTCTGCTCCACCATCTGGAGGACAATGTTCAGTACAGACAATGTTAAGGCAAGAGAAAGAACAAGAAAAAGAAAAAGTGTCCCTGCAGATGATTATGCAAGGAATTCAAAACATTCAAACAAGATCAGAGAATATTGAAAAGAGAATAGAGAACATCGAACAAAGAACAGAGAACATTGAACAAAGAACAGGGAAAACCAATGAAAAAGTGAAGAACATCCAACAAATGATGATGAAGTATGATGAGAGATGATGAAAAATTGAAGAAGATAAACAAAGAGATAAGAAGATTGGAGACATTGATAACAGATCAATTGTGGTTGAACAAGATAAAAGTGGTATGCTGAGATGGGAGATGGACCGATCAGAATTTTATCTTAGATTCCAAAACATAGAGGAAGAAAAAGGACAAAATCTAGCTGAAATAATGATAGAAATATTGGCTGAAGCTTTGGAAATATCTGAAGAGAAGATGATGGATGGAACAGATGAGGTCTATTGAGTTTTCGCAAGATACGCAATGAGAAATAGCCTACCAAGAGAAATTCACAGCAGATTTACAAAGAAAGCCATTAATACGCAAATATTGCAAGTGGCAAGAGAGAAAACATTGAAATATAAAGATAAGGAGATTATGGTTTTGAAACAAGTAGCCAGAAGAGTGAGAGAGATGAGAAGAGAATACTGATTCTTGACTAAATAGCTACTTAAAAAAGAGGTGAATTATAGATGGCTATTTCCAGAAGGTTTAATGTTCACATGGTAAGAACAGAGATACAGAATTGACTCAATTGAGAAAGCTGAATCATTTTACACAGAATTTTTCAGAGGGAAAGAGGAAGTGGCAGAAAAAGAAATTTCATGAATTGAATTCCAAGAGAACTGCCAAATGACAACTGAAAAAGAAGAAGATGCATTAGGTGGAAAGGAAGAAGCCAAAGAACAACCAAAGAACCAAGATCCACAAGAGATGCCAAACCTAATTATAAAATATAACCATGGAAGAGAAAAAATTGATTACAATTAATATAAATGGACTTAATTCAGCCTATAAAAGAAGGAAAACTTTCCATAAATTAGAGAAATTAAAATTTGATATAATCTGCCTACAAGAATTACATATTAAAAAGCAATTTGAACAATTGTTGATACAGCCAAAACTAGGGAAAATATTTACCTCCTTGACACAATGCAAGAAAAGAAGAGTGGTTTTATATATTAAAGAGATCATTCCAGTGAAATTGATTTATACTGATGACGACAGAAGAATACTAATGGTGGAAATAATGGATAATAATATGAAAACACTCCCAATTGCAATCTATGCCCCGAATGACAAACAAGAAGAATTTTATTAAAAAATTACATATGAAAATAATTGAACTGGACTATGCTAAGAAAATTATGATGGGAGATTTTAATGGAATTGTCAAGAACAAATTGGACTATACAGCACAGAAAACAATAAAGCAAAACAGACTCTCCCTAAATCTTTCTTTAAATTGGTAGATAAATAAACTTAAAAGATACATGGAGAGAAAGAAATGCTAAAACTAAACAATACACCTTCTACTCAAATAGACATTTATCATGGTCCAGAATAGATACGATATGGATGTCAACAGAATTGTTAAATAATATTCAAGAAATAAATATTGAAACAAGTACTTGGGCAGATCATAATCCACTGACAATTAAATGGAAAGGACAAAGAAAAAGATGGATGTTAAATAATACTATTTTAAAGGAAGAAGACTTCACACAGTGGATGGAGAAAGAATTGCCTTTTTTTTTTTTTGAGAAAACAAAAAAGAAGATACATCAATTCAGAATGTATGGGATACAATGAAGGCATATACCAGAGGCTTGGGAATAGACTATACATGGAAAAGAAATACCATGAAAAGATTAGCCTCTAAGGCACTAGAGGATGAGTATAAAGGACTTTAAAAAGAGCTACAGAAAATACCACAGAAAAAGGATATCAAATTAAAAATGGATATAACTAAACATAAAATAGGTCTTATAGAAAAAGAAGAACTAGCACAGAAAATTAGAGGTGCTAAACAGAACTACTTTGAAGATGCAAATAAACCAGGTAGATGGTTAGCATATAAATTGAGAAAGGAGAAATAATCCAGGAAAATATTGCAATTAATAGATGATTAAGGCCAAATTTGCTATGGTAGTAAAGAGAAGAAGGAAATCATCTGAGACTATTATGGGAAACTATGTACGCAAGATAATATTAATGAGGAAAGAGTTAAACAGTACCTACAGAATGCTAAGTTACCGCAGATACCTAAAGAGATTGAAACAATGCTAGGAAGCAATATAACAATGATGGAGTTAACTGAAGCACTCAAGAAGCAAATTAATGGAAAGGCACCAGGCCCAGATGGACTTCTGGCAGAATTTTACCAAACATTACAAGAATCGTTGAATCTTCCATTGTTAGAAGTTATGAATGAAGTTATGTCAAAGAAGAGGATACCTAAATCATGGTCAGAAGCTTATATTACACTTGTTTCAAAAGAGGAGGCCAATCCATTACAAATCAAAAACTATAGATCTATTTCCCTACTAAACACAGATTATAAATTTTTTGCTTCAATATATTTTATCCATCCTGATCAAAATGGATTTCTGCCAAAGAGACAAATTAAAGACAACATAAGAGTAATCTTGGACACTTTGGAATACTATGAGGCACATCCTGAAAAACAAATGGCTTTGATATTTCTAGATGCACAGAAGGCATTTGATAATGTGAATTGGTGATTCATGTTGTTACTGCTGGAACAGATGGGCTTTACTAGAAAATTTATTCAAGCAATAGAAACTATATATCATGAGCAAACGGCAAAGGTAATGATAGAGGGAGAACTGACAGACTCTATTGATATAAGAAAAGGAACAAGACAAGGATGCCCACTGTCACCTTTGTTGTTTGTGTTAACTTTGGAAGTGCTAAAAAGAAATATTAGAGATGAAAAGAATATAAAAGAGATGAAAATTAAAAAGGAAGAATTTTAGTTGCAAGTATTTGCAGATGACCTGGTTTTTATCTTAGAAGACCCACTAGAAACAGCATCAAAATTGATAGAAAAGATAGAGACATATGGTAAGGTGGCTGGTTTGAAAATAAATAAAGATAAGACAAAGATCTTGACAAAGAATATGCTACCAAGACAAAAGGAAGAACTGGCAGACTTATTGAAAATTCAGGTCACGAACAAGATCAAGTACTCGGGGATATACTTTACAGCAACATGCAGCACATTGAAAGAGAATAATTATGTCAAACTTAAACAGCAGATAGCACGAAATTTGGCGAAATGGGAAAATTTACAACTGTCATTAATAGGGAGAATATCAACAATCAAGTTGAATATATAACCCAGAATTTTATATTTGTTTCAAACAATTCCAGTTAGGCTTGGAAAAGATTACTTTAAAGATTTAAATAAAATTGTGTTGAAATATATATGGCAAGGTAAGAAAGCGAGAATAAAGTTAAAACTTTTGCAAGATGCTAGAATAAGAGGAGGATTTGGTTTGCCTAATTGGGAGTTGTATTGCCAAGCCACAAATTTGATGTGGGTTAAGGAATGGATAACATTAAGAAATACTAGATTGTTGAGATTAGAAGGACATGTTCTATTGTTGGGGTGGCATGCTTTTTTATGGCACAAAGGAACTAAAATACAGGGGTACTTTAGAAGACATTATATACAGGAGTCTCTGTGGTTAAACTGGGAGAGGATTAAAAGACAATGTTATTTGAAAATTCCAGTATGGCTATCGACTATTGAAGCACTTTCTTATTCTATAATATACAAAAAGGAACAAACAGTTAGATATGGTGAAATATTGAATGAAAAGGGTAAACTTAAATCTATGCAAAAACTAGAGGAACAAGGTATAAAGATGAATTGGTTTTCATACGCGCAAATACATTCAAGGTATGATAAAGATTTCAGAACAGAAGGTTTCTATGATAAACTGACTGACTTAGATAAGATTTTGACGGGTACTGATGAAAAGGTGATTAAAAAATTGTATGGATATTTATTAGAAATTAAAGTAGTCGAAGAACAAGTTAAAGAAACTATGATTCCTTGGGGGAAGAATTTTGAATATGGGATTGACCTAGAGAAATGGCAAAAATTGTGGTCTCAAAATTATAAAATGACGTCAACAGCATATAAAGAAAATTTGTATAAGATGTTTTACAGGTGGCATTTTCCCCCAACAAGAATAGCAAGAATGTTCAAGAATAAATCCAAAAAATATTGGAAATGTCATCAGACACCTGGCTCATATTACCATATGTGGTGGACTTGTGCAGATGCTAAAAAATATTGGACTAAAATCCACATGTGGTTGGAAAAAATGACAAAAAAACCATATAGATTTGAAACCAGAGATATTTTTATTGGGAATTTTAACTGAAATATATAGTAAAGACTTGAAATACCTGATTGTAAATGTATTAACAGCGGCTAGGATTGTATTTGCTAAAAACTGGAAAAATGAGAAAACACCATCACAGGAGGAAACCATTAAGAAAATATTGGAATGTGTTGAAATGAGTAGATTGACATTTGAAATTAGAGAACAAGATGATAAACAATTTTATAAAATTTGGGATCTATTCTATAAATAGTTAGACAATAAAATATAGTAATGAAATATGTAGATTTTTAGAAAATAATAAATATATAAAGATGTATTCTTTCCTTATTATATCTACAAAATGATTCTAGGATAGATTTGGGATGATAATGTGAACTGTCATAAAACAAATTAAGTAAAATATGATTATTTCGTAAAACATGAATGAATAAAACTATCATCAAATGATTGATTAATAATTATATTAATGTATTTAATATTTGATTGAAAATACAGATTATATACAATGTTATTGTAAATGAAGACTACGAAATGAAAGCACAAAACAATTGGTAAACCAACCGGCATACTGTTTGTATATATATGGAAGATGACTTGATGTTTTTATGTTTTGTTTGTTTATGTTTGTTTTAAAAACCAATAAAAATTTAAAAGGCATGCAAAGGCTTAAACCATTTCCAAAATTTTCCACCAAGACTTTATTAAAAAGAAGAAATGAAGCAAGTGTGTGAATCAAAGATAGACTTTATTGAAAAAGAAGCTGTAAAAGAAAAATGACCCGAGTCAAGTGTCCAAATAAAGTCTACAGGTAGCCAGCCACCCAGTCTCTGGCACTCCTCTTGGTCATTCGGAGGTGTGCCCAGTCTCAGGGGTGAAGGGCCAGGTGCTGTGGAGGTGGGTGGTGCTGGAGTGCTGGTCTGCATCGTCATTGGAGTGCCTGGCCCCGAGAGGACAACAGGAGACGGTGTGTTGAGGAAGCTCTCAGACAGCTGGCTCAGCCCCGTGATGTTGAGAGGTCCTTCCTCCATGCCATGGGGTGTCAGCCCTAGTACTGATGACAGATGTACTGAGGCCGGGCTTGGCTGTGGGGTGGAGGAAGGAGTAGTGTAGTGGGGCTGTCTGGTCTGCAGCTGGGTGAGGACTGGCTTGGGTGGCATCGGTGGCGTGGGTGGCATCGCTGTCGTCGGTGGCATCAGTGGAACCGGTGGCAACGGTGTCGTCCGATGACTCTGTGCCTGGACTGGGAAGGGCTGCTGCCTGTGCTGCTGGACCTCCTGGTAGCCGTAGCCCTGGTCGGTGAGGGCCTGTGGGAAGCCTTGGAATGGGAGGGACATCACCTGGAGTGGAGGTCGAGGAGCAGACCTGGACTGGGTGTGAGCAGGTTTCTCTGGATCTGGAGGGTTGTGAAGCAGCTCGGTGATCCGGTCCTTCACCACCTGGTACTGGCCTTCCTCCATGTTCCTGAGGGTCTGGTTGACAAAGGTTAGGAAGGGCTTGCGGTTGGAGGATGACGAGTCGGTGTGGACCAGCTGAGAGAGGAGATCTATGCTGGTCTGGATGATGTCCCTGATCTCCAGCAGGACAGTGTGGCTCTGCCCCTCCTGCTGTCTGGCTCTCTGCCTTTCTGTGGAGGTGGAGCTGGGGGGGGTGGATGCGGGTACGGCTGTGGTGGACGTGCCGTCTCCTTTCTCCCACCGCACCAGGGAGTCCTCCACTCGCTCCACCATGGTTACAACACCTGTCTGCGGGTTCTCCGCCGTGGCACGCTCCACAGAAACCTGCCTGGAGACAGGGACTGACTCTCGGCCGGAAGAGGACTGGCTCTCAGCAGGCTGCCGGAGAGAGAGGGTTGTGAGAGTGGCTCCTGGTTCTCCTCGTTGGCGGATCTCACTCTCCAGGAAGCTGCGCCTGGCCATGACGTAGGTCTCTCTGTCCGTCAGCTTAACCGTGGCCTGGGCAGATTTCTTCAGGTGCAGCGTCCCGTATCAGGTGTGCATGTGCTTCCACCAGCCGAGGAGCACCTTCGAAGTGTAGCCCATGCTCTCCGCCTTCTCTATCCAAGCAGCCTGCTTCCTTTTGGTGTCCCTGTACAGCCGGTGTCCCATCCGCCACAGATAGTCATTCTCTCTCAGCCACTCCAGCACCTCATCCTCATGTTCCTTCTCAATATAGTATTGCCTCCTCTCCCGTGGTCGCATACGCCTCTTCCTCCCTTTGGCAGAACCAGATGGGCCCTCATTAGAGGGGCTCCCAGGTAATAGGGGCTGCTCCTCCACACCACCACCAGCAGCAGCAGCACCAGCAGGATCATCATCATCATCATCATCATCATCATCATCTTCACCAGCAGGATCATAATCATCATCATCATCAGCAGCAGCAGCAGCAGCAGCACCAGCAGCAGCAGCAGCAGGATCAGCAGCAGCACCAGCAGTACCAGGATCAGCAGCAGCAGAGTAAGCGCCAGCAGCGCCAGCAAGACCAGGAGCATGAGCAGGACCAGGAGCACAAGCAGTATGAGCAGTAAGAGCAAGTCCAGGAGCATGAGCAGGACCAGCAGCACCAGTAGGACCAGGATCATCATCAGCAGAGTAAGCACCAGCAGTGCCAGCAAGACCAGGAGGACGAGCAGGACCAGGAGCATGAGCAGGATGAGCAGGATGAGCAAGACCAGGAGCACGAGCAGTACAAGCAGTAAGAACAAGTCCAGGAGCACGAGCAGGATCAGCAGCACCAGCAGGACCAGGAG
The DNA here is from genome assembly GCA_015471245.1 of Laticauda colubrina. Classification (NCBI taxonomy): domain Eukaryota; kingdom Metazoa; phylum Chordata; class Lepidosauria; order Squamata; family Elapidae; genus Laticauda; species Laticauda colubrina. The sequence goes on from BLBF01000049.1 coordinate 5,477,332, forward strand.
CAGCTTCAGCAGAGTAAGCACCAGCAAAAGCACCACCGTCAGGAGCAGCTTCAGCAGAGTAAGCACCAGCAGAAGCACCACCGCCAGGAGCAGCTTCAGCAGAAGCTCCAGCACCAGAAGAGCGAGCCCAAGCAGCAGAAACCCCAGCAGAAGCAGAGTCAGGGACATGGGGCGGGAGGGTGGCCCTGTCCCTCTTGCCAGGGATGGTGGCAGGTTGCTGAGTCTTTCGCTTCTTCCCCATGGTTGTGGGGTTGCTGGCTGGCAGGGAGGCTGGCAGGGAGGCTGGCAGGCACCAAGGCTGGCAGGAAGCCTGGCAGGAAGCCTGGCAGGAAGCCTGGCAGGAAGCCTGGCAGGAAGGCATGCATGCAGGCAGGCACCAAGACTGGCAGGCAGACTGGCTGGCAGGGAGGCTGGAAGGCAGGCAGGGAGCAAGGCTGGCAGGGAGGCTGGCCTGGAGGCTGGGAGGCAGGCTGGTAGGAAGGCTGGCAGCAAGGTTTGCAGCAAGGCTTGCAGGCAGGCATGCAGGCAGGGCAGGCAAGGACTCGATGTATCCGGCAGCAGGTCTTTCCTCCGAATGCTGGCCACGTGCAAGCTGCTTCCCTTTATATCCGCGGGGCTTACGCAATGCATCCCCCCCGCATGCGCAATTAATGCTCGGCATCTGTTAGGCTTCCGCTGTGCATCCGCTAGGCTTCCGCTGTGCATCCGCTTCATCCGCTGTGCATCCGCTGTGCATCCGCTTGATCTGTTCCGCATCCGCTTTGCTGTGGCCCCCTGGAAGCCCTGTGGATGTGCCATCCGCTGGGCTTCCATTCCGCATCCACTTTCCATCCGCTTTGCGTCCTCCCCACGTCCGTTCCTTTCCGTGTTATCCGCTCTGGTTATGCAAATTTTTGCCCCTTTTGAGAGCGGATAACAACGGATGGAACATTTTGCTTGTCCGTTGTGTCCTTTTTTCTAACGTTTTGCATTCGTTGGGCAGTGTGACAGGGCCTTTAGGATAGATTTGGGACAAAACAAATTTAATAAAATATGATTATTTCTTAAAGCATGAATGAACAAAAGTATAGTCAAATGATTGATTAATAATTATACTAATGTATTTAATATTGGATTGAAAGTACGAGATCATATACAATGTAATTGTAATTGAAGACTACAAAATAGAAGCACAAAACAATTTGTAAACCAACCGGCACACTGAATGTGCATATATAGAAGATGGCCTGATGTTTTCATGTTTTGTTCATTTATGTTTGTTTTAAAAACCAATAAAAATTTTAAATAAATAAATACAGTTGTACGACTTCATAAGTTTAGAGCATTCTGGTGTGAGATCTCAACATTCACAGCACTAAATTCTCACAGGTCTTTACAGGCACAAGAATAATGTTGAACTATTCATTCCAGTCAATCTTCATTATGTTCATAGATCAGAATATGATCTTTTGAAATATTCATTTCATGAATTTAGATTGTGTTTGAAGCATTGTTTTGCTGCTGATACCCCAGATGAGAAACCCCACATGCTGACCATCAGTTGGTTAAGAGTCCCATTCAAGATGTCTTGCTTTGATAATAAGGCTCATTAAAGCAGCTTCATCCTTTTTTTTTTTTCCACCTCATGGGGAAAAAAACCTAAACAAAAATATGTGTGCATGTTAATCATAGTAGAGAAATGCTGAGCAAATGCATGCAAATTTTCAAACACCTAAAAATGATTTCCAAAATGTGCACAGGCCTAATTTCCAGGTGTTTCTGGTGAGAAAAGTTGTCTTCTCTCCTAATAATTGATACAAATGTTTAACATCATCTTTATTTAGAGCTAGAAACTCTAAACTCTAAGCAAGAAGGAAATAATTGCTTCTTGCTCAAACATATCACTAGATGCTTGGTTGTGTATTATACACACAGCCAGGATCCAGCCCCATTCCTATAAGTAGAAAAAAAGTTTGCTGCATTATTTTTCTTCCAAAGCATGAAAAATATCTCAGAACAAAAAATAAAAGATAATGTAAAGTTTTAGCATAGCTATCAATCTAAACATAGTGTGGTTTCAAAGCAGCAAAAGTGACTTAATGCATGTAAGTCTAATTTAATCAGGGAACAGGTGTTTGTAACTCTCATTAATTGCTGAGATACAACTTCAAGGAGCCCTTGTCACTACTGACTGAGTTTGGTTGGAAGTTGTTGTTCAGGAATACTACATCGAGTTTTGGTCACCACATTGCAAAAAAAGATGTTGAGACTCTGGAAAAATTGCACAGAAAAGAAACTAAAATGATTAAAGGGCTGGAGCAGTGGTGGAATTCAAAAAAATTTACTACCAGTTCTATGGTCATGGCTTGGCAGGCATGGCAGGGGATACTGAAAAATCCCCATTCCCTCCCCACTCTGCTAACCTGCTTTCCAGCTCTGTTCTCCTGTGCAGGGCAACAAAAGAAGATCCAGCCAATCAGCTGGGACTCAGGAGGAAAGAATAGATGGGGGTGGGGCCAGTCAGAGGTGGTATTTGCTGGTTCTCCAAACTACTCAAAATTTCCACTACCGGTTCTCCAGAACTGATCAGAACCTGCTGAACACAGGTTCTGAATCAACACCTGCACAACAGGATGGCAACAAATGGTCAAAATTGGGAGTGTCCTATCAAATCCTATTCCTGTCAGCAGCATTCTAGGACCAACCCTCTTCATACTCTACATAGATGACCTCTGTGATCATATTAAGAGCAACTGCGTTCTTTTCGCTGATGATTTAAAGCTATTCAGCACCACTGACAATACCCTTCAAAAAGACCTCAACTATGCGTCAGAATGGTCAAACAAATGGCAACTTCAAATCTCAACAAATAAATGCTCTGTCTTACATACTGGCAGAAAAAAATCAGAAAATAAAATACAAGCTGAATAGTCAACAAACCTTGCTGATGACACAAAATTTGTCAAGTTTTTGTTTCAAATGATCCCAAATGATCTAAGTGCTAGAGCCCACTGTAACTACATAGCCAAAAAGGCATTAAGAGTTGTTAACCTAATCCAGAGTAGCTTTTTCTCCAGTAATATCACTCTACTAACTAGAGCATACAAAACATTTGCTACACCAATGCTTGAATACAGTTCACCAGTCTGGAACCCGCATTACATATCTGATATTAATACAATTGAGAAACTCCAGAAATATTTTACAAGAAGAGTCCTCCACTCCTCTACTCGTAGCAGAATACCTTATGTCACCAGACTTGAAATTTTAGACCTAGACAAACTAGAATTATGCCGTCTTCGGTCCGATCTAAGTATAGTACATAAAATTATATATTGCAATGTCCTACCTGTCAATGAATACTTCAGCTTCAACCAAAACAATACAAGAGCACACAATAGATACAAACTCAAGGTAAACCTCACCAAACTTGATTGCAGGAAATACGACTTCAGCAACAGAGTAGTCAATGTCTGGAATACTTGACCTGACTCTGTGGTTTCTTCCCCAAACCCTAAAAACTTTAACCTTAGACTGTCTACCATTGACCTCATCCCTTTCCGAAGAGGTCTGTAAGGGGTGTTCATCGGCTCACCAACGTGCTTACCATCCCTGTCCTATTGTTTCTTTTTATTTTTCTTGTTGGTATCCATTTCATGTATTCATAAACATGTTTATACTTATACCTGTTATCTAATAATCACTTGAATAAATGAGTGAATGAATAAATAAACAAATAAATAAATAAATACTACCTCTGGTCTCAAGATGAAAACATATGTAGAACTTATGTAGGATTTTGGTTTGGCTAGTCTAGAGAAGAGAAGGATGAGGGGGGACATGATAGCAGTATTCCAGTACTTGAGGGGCTGCCACAAAGAAGACAGGTCAACATATTTACCAAAGCTCCTGTAGGCAGAACAAGAAACAATGGATGGAAACTAATCAGGGAGAGAAGCAATCTGGAACTAAGGAGAAACTTTCTAATAGTGAAGACAATTAATCAGTGGAACAGCTTTCCTTCAGAAGCTGTGGATGCTTCATCACTGGATGTTTTTAAGAAGATTCTGAATAGTCACTTGTCTGAAATGGCATGGGGTCTCCTGCTTGAGCAGGGGGTTGGACTAGAAGACATCCAAGGTTCATTTCAGCTCTATCCCAATTCATTCATCCATTCATTTCCAACACCTGAAATCACTATTTTTCTAACTTTAGATCTGGCCAAAGAGACAGAGTTCAATTCTTGATACCAATGGGGAATAATTGATACTGCATTCCATTTTATCAAGCCCCAGTGTTCCAATTCAATTGCTTTGTTGATGAAATATGAAAGTGGTGTCCTCGTTCTTGGTGGCCACATGTAACTTTAGAAAAGCACAACTTAATAGAATGGTGTCTATTGATTCCAGTAAAAATAAAACGTCTTCCTCAAGTTGAATGAAATTCTTGTTGAATTTATGGAGTAGTCCATGGTATTTTCTTGGCAATACCACAGAAATGGTTTGCCACTCACTTTGGGATGGGTTCTTTTTTTAAACTTCCTAGTCTAGTTTAGAACTATACTAAGGCAAATACTTATCAGAACTGACCTTGGTTGGCTGTTTTGAGATCAACCAAGGTCAGCTAAGTGTTCACTGAGTCATGTAAAAGGTTTCAGGTATCAATCTTCTTTATTAATTCACATAAAAGAGAATTTTTGGGAGACGCAATCATTCCCTCTCACATTCAGAAGAATACAAGGATCTTTCTCATCTGAAGGAAAAGAGAAAGACAAGGAAGCTCCTTTGCAGAATTATTTTTTCTCCTGAAGATACACCTGTGGGGATTATCACATAGCCTGCTGTTGCAATTGTTGAAGCAAAAGGTTGTGGAGATCAGAAACAACATCAGGGTTACCTTCAACTGATTTTTAACAGCCTCTGAAGTGACTTGACAGGTGTTTTTCTATCATCCTGGCAGGTTATCTATTAAATTCTAAACAAAGATGTCCATCAATAAACAGTAAGAATCTGGTGCCTTGGTTCTTCCATAATATAATTGTTTTTATTTTACTTTTGTGATATTGTAAGCTATAGCTGAAAAATATATAAATACCTGCTTCTTGACACCTGTACTTACCCATTGCCTGAACTGAAAAAAGATTGAAAAAGACATATGGAACAGAGTTGGTATTTAAGAAGAAATATCTGCAGCAAAATACTTGATGAGTTTTTGATATATTTTTTCTTACCATCTATAAATGAACCATATATTTAAGGTTGGAAGGGTAATACATATGTTCCTCACATTTATTATATACTTGAACATATACAAATTTGTATTCAGAATACAAATTTGGAGTAACATTGATTTTTCCTAAAAAGTAGTAAATTGTTCATGGATATTTTTTTTTTAGTAGATACTCTACAATTTGGAGAATGATGAAATCTAAACAAAACTGTTTTGATGTGATTGAGAAAATATTGCTATCATGCATAGGTTAAAACTTATTAAAGAAAACAACCAATTTCACTGATTTTCAGAACCGTTGTAATTGATCTTTGTGAATGTCATTTCCCCCACGCCAAAATAGGCACAATAATATAATGACGTCAGGTTGTAAGCCTTAAAATCCAGGACATTTCTAGGTAACTATCAAAAAAGTGGGCTATAATATATGAGACACAGAAAAAAATAGTTAACATCAATATATGCTGGGGACCAACAGAGTTGATTTTGCTTAATGAAGCATATCTCCCTCCCTCCCTCCCTTCCTTCCTTCCTTCTTTCCTTTCTTCCAATCTTGAAGGTCTGGATGGACACGGAGATAATCACAGTTGCTTGTTTTATTATTTTCTCATTACAAATATATTATTCTCTCCTATAACAAAATGCAACATATAAGTCCTTGATAAATATGCATGGGATGGGAAGGAGAGAGCTATAAGACCAATAAATCCAGGGTTTAAATTATCTTGCAGCCCAATGATTAAACTTTTGAAGATTTTATGAATCGCTTTATCTGACTGCAATTAAAATATACAATCACACAGGAAAAAGAGTCAAGTCTAAACCAGCTGCTCCAGTGGATAAGAAGCATGTTTAAGCTCTGGATACTGATCCTGAGCTGTGGTGGCACAGTGGTTAGAATGCAGTATTGCAGGCTAATTCTTTTAATTGCTGGTTGCCTGTAATTTGGCAGTTCAAATCTCACCAGGCTTAAGGTCGACTCAGCCTTCCATCCTTCTGAGGTGAGTAAAATGAGGACCCAGACTGTTGGGGAAAATAGGCTGATTCTGGAAACTGCTTAGAGAGGTCTGGAAAGCACTGTGAAGTGGTATATAAGTTTAGGTGCTATTGCTATTGCTATCCTGAGGCTGCAAAAAAAATATATAAGTCTTGTGGAACTCATCTTAGATATCCTGAAGAGTCAGATATCTCTTGCACCCATTCAGGTACTCAGTACTACAGAGGTAATACCACGTGGGAGGTAAGTTCAACTTGGAGAAGTCTTTAGCATTGTGTTCCCACAGGGCACACAAAAGCTGAAAACGGGATGCAGAGGCTGAAAATAGGGTGCGCAGAGGCAGTAATAGGAAACAGAAATCGCTGCAGCCTGAAACAGTTAATCAGTGGGAGGCCAGTCCAACTGACAACCAGCTGCTTGTGAGAATCAGGCTGTGCTGAAGCTGACCAGCTGTTTGCTGTTTGCTGCAAGGGGACAAATTGCTGGGAGGTAAAGGCAGACTTTCCCCCCCCCCCCCCTTGTTTTCCTCTTCAAAAGCTAGGCACGTCTTATATTTCGGAGTGTCTTAAGGCCCTGTCACACTGCCCAACAGATGCAAAACGGACACAACGGATGAGAAAAATGTTCCATCCGTTGTTATCCACTCTCAGAAGGGGCAAAAATTTGCATAACCGGAGCGGATAACACGGACACGGGGAGGACGCAGGGCGGATGGAAAGGGGATGCGGAACAGAAGCCCAGCGGATGGGAGCAGATGGCACATCCGCTAGGCTTCCGGGGGACCTTAGCAAAGCGGAAACAGAACGGTTACAGCGGATGCAGAACAGATGCCGAATGGATGAAGCGGATGCAGAGCGGAAGCCTAGTGGAAGCCGAGCGTTAATTGCACATGCGGGGAGGATGCATTGCGTCAGCCCCGCGGATATAACGGAAGCAGCTCGGAAGCAGGTCGCCATTCAGAGGAAAGACCTGCTGCCGGACGGAGTGACTGCATTGCCTGCCCTGCCTGCATGTCTGCCTGCAAGCCTTGCTGCCAGCCTTGCTGCCAGCCTTACTGTCTGCCTTGCTGCCAGCCTTGCTGCCAGCCTTGCTGCCAGCCTTGCTGTCTGCCTGCCTGCCAATCTTGCTGCCAGCCAGTCTGCCTGCCAGCCTTGGTGCCTGCCTGCCTGCCAGCCTTGGTTCATGCCTGCCTGCAAGCCTTCCTGCCAGCCTTGGTGCCTGCATCTCTACCAGCCTTCCTGCCAGCCTTGGTGACAGCCTTCCTGCAAGCCTTGGTGCCTGCCTGCCTGCCTGCCAGCCTGCCTGCCAGCCTTGGTTCCTGCCTGCCTGCCAGCCTTGGTTCATGCCTGCCTGCCTGCCTCCCTGCCAGCCTTCCTGCCAGCCTTGGTTCCTGCCAGCCTCCCTGCCAGCCAGCAACCCCACAACCATGCTGAAGCACAGCGAGCCTCAGCCATCTACTGCCAGCCCTGGTAAGAGGGACGGGGCTACCATCCCGCCCCCTGGCCCTCACTCTGGTTCTGCTGGGGCTTCTGCAGCACGGGCTCGCTCTTCTGGGGCTGGGGCTTCTGCTGCTTCTGCTTTTGGAGGAGCTGATGACAAGCACTCCAGCACCAGCCACCTACACAGCACCTGGACCCTTCACCCCTGAGATTGAGCGACCAAGAGGAGTGCCCAAGACTCATTTTTGTTTTATAGCTTCTTGTTAATAAAGTCTACTTTTGATTCACACACTTGCTTCATTTCTTCTTTTTAATAAAGTCCTGGTGGAAACTTTTAGAAATGGATTAAGCCTTTGCATGCTTGTGGGATGGGTTAAGATAGCAGTGGGATGCGCAGGGATACCTTTGGGATGGGTAATAGCTGTGGGATAGATAAACCTCCAGTGCAAGCATAGTGGGACTGTATGGTCCACCCTCCCAGGTGCCACACCTTTGGCCCTTTATTATCAATCACAATGTAAGCATTGATCCACACATTTGAACATAAACACAACTCTTTATTAAATGCCCTGTTCATTGTCGGGCCACCCAACATACATGGCCCAATCTCATCAGCGGGATGAGACAGGCTGAAGGAAGCATCCATTAAGCATCTATCATCCTGTCTTGCCACTGGAGTTGCACCAGTGTTTCAGTAGGTTGCACTGCTTCTTCCCTTCATGTGAGGCTCTGCTGGGGCCTGGCACATCCTCAGTGTCTATCAGGTTTCGCCCTTGCCTCCATTCCCCAGGCTCCATGTCCCCATTGCCTTGCTGGAGGTCCACGAGCCTATTCTGCAAGACTGGGTAGTGGGTGCGCATGAGATTGTGCAGGATGCAGCAAGCTTCCATGATCCTCCTCACGGTCTGTGGGCGATGCTGCATGGTGGTGAGAAGTACCTGGAACCTGTTGGCCAGGATGCCAAAGGCGTTCTCCACCACCCGCCTTGCCCTGGACAGCCTGTAGTTGAAGATCCTCTCTTCATGGGTGAGGAGTCTGGAAGTGTAGGGCTTCATGAGGTAGGTTCTGAGGGAGGAGGTGTCATCCCCCATGATGAAGTAGGGCACATCTTGTGCGTCGTTGGGCAGGGTTTCTGGATCTGGGAAGCCCACGATGAGGTTGCGTTCCAGCCTACCCTTGAGGTCACTTGCATTGTATATAATGAGCCATTGCCTGAAGCATCGATGTACATGAACTTGTAGTCAGCATCGACCATGGCGAAGAGGATGATGCTGAAGAAGCCCTTGGAGTTGAAATAAGTGGACCCTGAGTTGGGTGGAGCTTTGCAGGCCACATGCTTACCATCTATGGCTCCAACGGTGTGGGGGAAGTTCCACTTCTGATACCACTGCTCTGCAACTTTCTTCCATCCTTCTTCAGTGGAGGGGCACTGGAGGAGCTCCTCCTTGTATTCTTCGATGATGGCCTGCACCACTTCTCTGACCACAATGCTGATGGTGTTGTGTGGCACCCTCCATCCGTACTGCATGCTCATGTATGTGGTCCCTGAGGCCAGGTGGCGCAGAGTGAATGCCACCTTGAGCCCAGGTTCCAGGCTGGGCCGGAAGTTGGTGTTTGCCTTGGTCAACCTGGGTGTCAGCCGCTGCACAACTTCATCAAACATGGCTGGAGGCATCCTCATGAAGTTCTGGAATGCCCGAGTTTCTTCGTTCCTGAGCTCCACCATCAGCTGATTGTACAGTCCGTCCTCTGCTCTTCTGGCGAACCATCTTCGTACCCAGATGCTTCTTGGCCGCCTCTTTTTCTTCCCATAGTAGAGTTCACAGAGCCTGTAGATGGCTTCGCACTGTTGCAGAAGGATGGTGGCTGCCAAAAGGACTTTGTTATGATCCACGGTGGACATGACTGGATGCTGTGGAAGAGGAAGAGTCAGATGAAGGCTGCAGAGGTCTGCACCACAAGGCTGCTGTTCTGAAAGTGAGATCCAGATGATTTGCTCCCCCTTTTTATAGGCAGTAAAGGTGTCCCTTTGCATCCTCTAGGCATCCTCTAGACATCTTTAATATCCGAGATAGGTACCCTATGCAAACGTTTTTTTCATTTTACATGCTTTGTTTCCATTCTGCATCCGCTAGGCATCCATTCTGCATCCATTCTGCGTCTGTCCCACTTCCTCCCTGCGTCCGAGCGGATGCAAGTTGCTCGGATGCGCAGCCGATGCCTAGCGGATATAGCGGATGCGTAACGGATGCAGAACGGATGCGTAGTGGATGCGTAGCGGATGCAGAACGGACGAATTGGATACATTTTCTGCGCAAAAGTTTTGAGCAGCTCAAAACTTTCTGAGCGGATGAAATGTCAATAAACGGATGCTGGACGGATAGAGAGGAAGCAAAACTGAGACAGTGAGTACATCACATTAACCAACGGATGGCAAGCTTTTTTGTCCGTTTTACATCCTCTTTGCATCCGTTGGTACAGTGTGACAGGGGCTTTATACTCCAAAAAATATGGTAGTTTTTCCTGGAACCCAAATGTGGGATTTTCAGCTTTGAAAGCTGATACTCGTTTAAGTCAGAAGGTCATGACTGTCCTAAGAGACAGTTGTTTTAATACTTTTGTTTGTATTAAGGCATTATCTTAATATTTCTTAATTTGTATATAAAAAAGAGGTTCCCTTACTTCCAATGCACAATATGACAGCACTGGTTCTGGCTAGCTTCACTTTAAGTGAGAACAAGAATGGATAACGTAAATTATTGTAACTAGATATCAAAGGAGCAATAAGGAAAAAGAACTGGAAACAATAGGAAAATATAAATATCTTTGCAAAGTTATTTATATTTTATATTTGCAAACAGAGATCAAACAAATATGGAAGAGGAAAGTCATGGCAATGACTGCACAGGTTGGTGCCCTATCCAAAGATCTGGAAAGCTGTTTGGACCCAGTAGGAATGGACAAAACATAATGGTTACAAAAAAGTAACACTATTTGAAGTAGCATGCATATTGTGATGGTATTTCTTAGCTATCCTTGGAAAGGCTCTAACAGTCAAAAGTATCATACCCAGACAGAACTATCTCTTTGATAATACATGAAGAAGCTAAATTGATCTGGGACTTCAGAATTCAGACAGATAAGCATCCAACAGACAACATTCTATACTTAACAATTGTTGATTTAAAAAAAAGACAAAAATGATGAACTTTGTAGTACCTGGAGACAGCAAAAGAGAAGAGAAAAAACTGGAGAAAATTGCAAAATATCAAGACCTGCAACTAGAAGTAGAACAACTGTGGCAAAGATAGTACCAATAAAAATAGGTGCCTTGAATGCAATTCCAAAGCATATGTAGCATCATTTTAAAACACCATCGGCACTGATGGTCAAATCACCATTGGTCAATTGCCAAAGGCAGCTTTCCTTGGGACAACTTACATCCTGAAACAAAACTCCTGATATAATTAAACAATAACATCTGACTATCTCAGGTCCTTCGACTCAATGGATAGACAAACATGGCAAGCCAGTTTGGTGCAGTGGTGAAGATGCCGGCCTAGGAATCAGGAGACAATGGGTTCTAGTCCTCCCACTTTAAGCCAATCACTCTGTCTCAACCTAACTTTGCTCATAGGACTGTTGTTGTAGGGAAAATAAGAGGAGGAAGGAATATTAGATTTGTTCACCATCTTGGATTACCCACAAAATAATAAATCTGGGATAACATTAAATAATTAAATAAATAAATAAATAAATAAAGCCAATCTAAACACATTGCTGACCAATCATTAGAATAATAAACTTAAACAAAATGGAAAAGAGTTGTTAAACTTTATGTATCCCTTCTCAAGCATAGCAGTGTTCCAGACATGTTCATGTAAAGTATGGTGTCCAATTTTGGCAACTTTAGGACTTATGAACTTCAACTCCCAGAATTCCCTAGCCAACCATGCCAAGATTGGACCCTCACTCATGAATAAATCAAATCCTACTCATATTGTGACATTACATTATCAGTCCTATGAAATGTTTTGAATTTTTTATTTGTGGATAGATCTTATTTCTTTTTCAGATTCTCTCTCACGTACGTTTTTAAAATAAGCATCTCTGGCATAAACCTGATTTAACTCTGATATCTCTTTTTCCGTTGGGAAATTCATGCCAGTTTCTGACTTCTGACCCTATTTTTGTTTGCAAATACTGAAGGAAACATTAATTCTGTAGAGGGAATTTTTTCCCCCTTTTAAACCAGCCTATTTTGGTTAATAAATCATTCTTTATTTGCCAGGAAAAGCTGAACCTCTATCAATATAATTTCAAAAACGAACTAAATTACGCGGGCTAAAAAAATAATTCACAGGACTCAGGGGGTTGGAAATGCAAAATAGAGACAAGTTAATTTAGTGACTTGGCAACTTGTTCCCTAAAGCCTTGATGAACAACGGCCAAACAATTGGGCAAGAGTCATTTTGGTAGAATTTACTGTAGAAATTATCTCTAATATGGCTTTAAATTACAGGAAAATATTGAGCTACACCTCTGAATTTATATGTATTCCCTCCTATTTTGAAGATTCACACTTCTGCCTCAGGTTATTAACTGTGGAATGCTTCTGACACACCTGGGCCCTAATTATAGATGAAAGCTTTTCTTAAAATCTGACCTGGAAATATTTGTACTTGCTATCTCAACTGATGTTATCCCTTTTATTTGTTTTATTTTATCAATAAAAATATTTTAATTGCAGGCTGCCCACATCTGGGAGCTTTAGATAGATTAGGTACATTAAATATTTGATGCCAGCAGATGTTCAAGGTTTTAATTTGGTGAGCTGCAAGCATTGAAAATTGTCATTGGTCCCTGTTTGTTTATTTATATCCCACCTTTATTATTTCTAGAAATAATTCAAGGGGGTGGACATGTCTAACACACTTTCTTCATCCTATTTTCCCCACAGCAATAACCCTGTGAGGTGGGTTGGTCTGAGACAGTGACTGATCCAATGTTTCCCAGCTGGATTTCATGCCTAAGGGGGGGGACTTGAACTCATGGTCTTCTCCTCTCTAGCCTGGTACCTTAATCACTAAACCAAATTGATTTACCTCCCATAGATTATTCTTCTTCCTAGCTTACTCCCCCCGATGCAGAGCCCATCTTTTGGATCATTGAATGTGACTTTGCATTGTCAGCTGCATGTCTAGAGCACAGGCCCACAGCTTGCATGTCTGTGTTGATGGTGTCTTGCCATCTCTGTTTTGGATTCCTGCGAGGTCACCAGTCATTGACTTCTAGTTGGTAGGTAGTCTTGGTCATGGTGGAAGGTGCTGGTCTCCGGACATGTCCACACCAGTGGAGTCGGCCTTCTCTCATCTCGCCTGTAATTGGTGCCACATCAAAATGCTGTTGAATGGTGTCATTTGTGATGTGTTCAAGAAGGGAGATGCCCGATATACAACGGAGCATTTGCATTTCCAAGGCATGGAGATAGCTTTTGGTCTCTGTTGTTGCTGCCCAGCATTCAGTGCCATACAGTGCAACAAGGCAGATGGTTGTTTCCCTCCCATATAGAGGTAGTATTCCAGTAGCAAAAATTTTGAGTAGTTCGAAAAACTGGCAAATCCTCTGACTGGCCCTGCCCCCATCTATGCTCTTCCTCCCGAGGCCCAGCGGATTAGCTGGGTCTTCTTTTGTTGTCCTACACAGGAGGATGGAGCTAGAAAGCAGGTTAGTGGGGTGGGGAGGGAATGGGGATTTTGCAGTATCCTCTGCCATGCCCACCAAGCCATGCCCACAGAACCGGGAGTAACCAAGCTACCTCTGCTGGTATTTCAGTGAGTGAATTCCATCACAATATGAAAAAATATCAGCATTCTTTTCTTCCTATGCTGAAAAAGAAGCATATTTCTCACTAGGGCTATGTCTAAATAGATGCCCAAATAGGCTGTTGAATCATGCTACTTTAGAAGGCTTCTCTCGAAAAAAAATATCTAGAGGAATCCTGCCATCAAATCTCAGGAATAAACCATTCAGAAGTATTAACATGTTGTCCTCCCATGTTTTCTGGGGAAGGAAAAAAAAGATCTCCATAATGAGTGGATTTCATGCAATATTCACTAAATAATCTAAGCCAGGGGTGTCAAACTCAAGGCCCACAGGCTGGAATTCGGCCCACGGGATGCTTAGATGTGACCTATGGGGCCATCCTGAAAATAGCGAAGGACCAGCCTGCAGTGCCTTGCAGGTCCTCCCAAGCTCCATTTTTTTACTGACATAATGCTGCAGGAGGCTGTCACAGCTGCAAATGGAACTCGGGAGGGCTGCTTGCTGTCCTTCCCAGCTCCGTTTTCATTGGCAGAGTGCTGGAGCAGGCCGTCATAGCCACAAACGGAGCCTGAGAGGACCAGTGAAGCTCCTCTGAAAGATGAGGGTTTGGTGCTCTCCCTGGTCTCACCTTCCTCCACTGGAGATAATGGATTCCCCCCAGCCCGACCCAGGCCACCACAGGCACCCCAACACAAGCAATGTCAAGCTAGCTATACCCACCCTAGCCACACCGCACCAGTTCCCCCCCCCCCAAGGTCAAACACAACCCTGATGCAGCCCTGATGAAATTGAGTTTGACACCCCTGATCTAAGCTGTAACAAATAATGTGATGTATGTGGATCTTGTGATAGTTGATCATCATGTTAACCCTGTTATCTGGTGTTCAAAATGATTTCAACCAAGTGTTTCCAAAGGATATATTCCAGGATGGGTGAGCACGCTAGATATCTGCAGGCATTGATTTTCCTACTGTGGTAAAAACCACCCTATTCAATGTTTAAAAGAAGATATTATGAGGGTCTCCACCCTACCAAATGAAAGGAGGCTAGGGCAATATTATGCACCTCAACATTAACTGTTCCTGTCATTCAGTTCCTAAGATAAGAAATACCTCCAACTTCTTGGCTGGCAAGGAGGCCATAAAAATAGTTTTGTTCTCTCAGAGTTGGATTGATGTTGCACCTGGGTTGCCTAATTAGTTAGCTTAGACTGAACTTTTGTCTCTTCTTGTGTTATTATTGCAAAATACCTCAAGCTCTCCTAATTGCATAAATAAATAAACAAATAAGATTGTTCACCTTACACTCATCTCGCAAAAAATATCAATTTAATGAAGAGCTTTAATTAAAGGGAAAAAAGGGAAGCCCATGTCAGATGGGTAGAGGTTGAAATCAGTCAACTGCAATCAAATCTACCAAGGCAGAGTTAGGCTGAAATAAATTATGATAAAAAAGTCACAGAAGGAGCAGCAGAAGATGAATCAGCACCAAGGATAAGTCCTAATAAGCTCTGTGGTGGGCCAAATTCCAAGAAGGTAATTGGGGAAAGGAATGAGGTCAGATAAAAACAATAAATCCATGTCTTTCCATCTGTCCTGCATCTCTTAAAGACTTAGAACCAAACTGTATATGTTTTATTCCAAAATGGCAAGGGAAGCTATGGAGACATGATGATGATGATGATGATGATGATGATGATGATGATGATGATGATGATGATGAT
>BLBF01000049.1:5508022-5537603 GCA_015471245.1 Laticauda colubrina
TTATTATTATTATTATTATTATTATTATTATTATTATTATTATTATTTGAGCGGCTTTGGAAAAAGAAATCGTGGTTATCCCAATTGTAATTGGAGCCCTTGGAACAATATCTAAAGGGCTGCCTTGTTATTTGGAAATTCTGAATTTATCAGGCTTGAATAAGCTGATTCTACAAAAAACCACCCTACTTGGAACAGTTTATATCCTCTGACACTATCTGAACAGTTCCTACATCCTTGGTTAGGACTCAAGCTGTTGAGATACCAACCAGCCCCAAAGGCTGTGAATCTCACTAAAGATTAAAATAATGCTAATAATACCAATACTAATCATAATAATAATAACAAAATGTTCATTTAGGTCACGGTTGTTCCAAAAGTGCTCTTTCAAAAGGCACCTGGACTTTCTTTGTTTTGCTTGAAGACATGTCACTTCACATCCAAGAAACTTCTTCAGTTCTTCTGAACAGAAGCAAAACATCTTCAAGGAAAACAAAGAAAAGCCCCATTGCCTGTTGAAAAAGCACCTTTGGGTTCTCTTCATCAGGATGTGTAGACCGACCTAGATTGGATCCTACATCATTATCCTGGAACACGAACATTTGCCTTCATTTATGGGCATAGCAGTGTTACACTCACTATTATTTCAAGCTCCTGAATAAACAAGCAAACAAAGCCAGAAGGGGAATTTTTCACAGGGAAACAACTAGGCATCTGTCTGAGAAATCATATCTTGAAATAAGGGCTCCCATGTCTGAGTTGGAAAATGTTCCTTCCTTCTCCCCCTTCTCTTTGCCTACCAAGCATATGCTCAGACACTTAGCTATGGTTCTGTAGTTACACCTAGGGTAGGATGAAATCTTACTATGTGGCTGTAAAGAAGGATGCTTGAAAATAATTTCAAAGGGCTCATTTCCTCTGGATATAACCTCCTGTTCCTTTACCCTTCACAGTTCTTAGCCTGGTGCAGCTGACTTCCACCTTTACACGCCTTTTCTGTTTTGAGCGCCTGAAACCTGAAGTCTGACGCGACACTTCTTGGTGTTTAATGGTTCTATTATCCCCTCAACACGCACACACAGAGCTGCCACTGCTGTCAGCGAGAAATGCCTACGCTCAGCAAGGGGAGAAAGTTTCTTCCATCCTGCCACTTTCCATCCATTATCTTGCCACCGTCTCTTTCCTGAATTTCTCATCTTCTCCCAGTGATCTATCCTCTTGAGTGCAGTGTCAAGTTGGCTGTTTGGAGAAGCAACCTTGTTCTTCAAATGTTTAAGCAAATTAATTTAATGCTCACATGTACATGCCTTTAAAAAGTTGTCAGCTAGCCAGCAAAGCATCTTGCTATGGCTTCAGAAGGCATCTGATGAAATTTTGCAATTTCCTTAATGCAGAGAAAACGTTGGGCTCATTAAAAGATTCTAAAAGCAGAACTGCAATTGTTAAACATTGTTTACTATGGGGCATTTTCCTAAAAAAAAAAAAAAAAAAACAGAAATAAATACCAGTTTTCTGCAAAATTGTCATAAATCACATGACTGAAAAGTGATCATTTCAGTCATGTAGAAAAAAAAAATACTGCCCACCTGCTTTCCATCAAGGACCTGTATACTGCAGGAATCACAAAGAGAGCTGTGAAAATATTTACAGACCCCTCACATCCCGGACATAAACTGTTTCAAGTCCTTCCCTCAAAACGATGCTATGGAGCACTGCACACCAAAACAACTAGACACAAGGACAGTTTTTCCCCAAATACCATCACTCTGCTAAAAAAATAATTCACTCATCCAACTATTTATACTGTCTGCACTACTATTACGATTAATCTTTTCATCACTCCTATCACCCATCCCCTCCCACTTGTGACTATATAACTGTAACCTTGTTGCTTGTATCCTAACTATTTTTATTGACTGTTTCCTCATATGATTTGATTGCTGTACCCAATGACTATCATTAAGTGTTGTACCTTATGATTCTTGATTCTTGATGAATGTATCTTTTCTTTTTATGTACAATGAGAGCATTTGCACCAAGACAAATACCTTGTGTGTCCAATCACACTTGACCAATAAAGGATTCTATTCTATTCTATTCTATTCTATTCTATTCTATTCTATTCTATTCTATTATCATGGGACCGGGTGGGGGTAGCCATCAGAAATTTGGGACCAGGTCATAACTACTTTGGGTGGGAGACATTGTTAATTTTGAACAGTTGCTAAGCAACTGGACATAAGTCAAGGATATAAGTCAAGGGATGTTCCAAAGAAGGGCAAAGAGAGGTTGACCATAACAGAAAGATTTGGAGAGGAAGAGCTTTCCAAGTTAAGAAAAGTAGAAAGGAATGTGCGAAAACAGAAGCTGGAAAAAGCTTTTTTTCAAACAAACAAACAAACAAACAAACTTGGCTTCATAGAGTAATTAACATTCAAAAGAAACACACTGACAACCAGCTTTGGAATTTCAGTGCTGCTGTCAGATCCGAAAGCAACTTTTAACTCTGCTGAGGAAAAAAAAAAAAAAACCCACATTCCTCTTTCCAGCTCTGCCTCTTTCTTTAATGGTAGTTTGTGGTGCAAGTTTTATTTTGACAATACCAGTGAAACTTGTCATGCTAATAGTCATTTGAGAGCAAATTCACAGAAAGCGACAGCTGCAGTCCAGCCAGAGTCAACAATTCATAAGAGTTTATGGGAAAAGACTTGCGCTCTACTCACACGAATTAGTATGCCTTGAAAGAAAATAACAATTCTGAAACAGTGTCACCCTAGGAGCGATTTACTGGATACGGAACACCTTTAGCAGTTGTAGTAAAGTGGATGGAAATCATCCACAAAACATGGGTTTTTAAGGAGGGGATTATAGGTAGTCTTTGAAGTAAGACCACAATTGAGGCCAGAATTGATGTTGCTAAGCGAGAAGTATGTTAAGTGAGTTTTGTCCCATTTTATGGCTTTTCTTGCTACATTTCTTAGGCAAATCACTCATCATTGTCTTTTAATGACCCCATAATCCCTTGTGGGGTGGAGTCTGGGCAACTGAATGGAGCTGAGTGTTTACTGGCCAGATGCCCTTCCTGTTGCCAATGCGGAATTATACAGTATTTAGCAAATAAAATCTCAATGTACCCAGAGAAAGAAATATCTGCCCCTACCTAGGATCAAATTCACAGCCTCCTGACTGTGAGGTGAGAGCTGCACCTCTAGGCCACTGCACCACTCTGTTAGATGAATCATTGCAGTTAGTAACACGCTGTTAAGTGAACCAGTCTTCCCCATTGACTTTGCTTGTCAGAAGATTGCCAAAACTGATCATATTGTCCCCGGGACATTGCAACTGTCATAAATATGAATCAGCTGTCAAGCACCCAAATGTCAATCACGTGACCATGGGGGTGCTGCAATGGTCATAAGTGTGAAAAATGGCCATAACTGACTTTTTCAGTGCTATAACTTTGAACAGTCACTAAATGAACTGTTGTAAGTCGAGGACTACCTGTACAACATTTTAAGAATTCTAAGAACCACCATTGCGATCAGAATTTCCATTTCTAAGCTAGATGGTTGGAGTCATTCCCCATTTTACTACGCAAAACGTAGTCACTGAACTGATAGTAACACTGGTTGAATACCACCCCTGGCTTTGCATCTCTAAAGAATGGCAGTTCTATGGAAAACATCTTCATATGACAAAGCAGACTGCGTCATGTTGTTGTCACATGACATATTGCGGCTACCTCGCTAAGCCAGGATAGGTCTGGGCAGTGTGTGACGCATCCAGCCCTGCAAGTTTGAGACCCCCCTGATAAAGGATTGCTAAACTTTTAGAAGGGCAAGCCACTTCTGTAACACTGTCCACATATCTTCCTGGAGGTCATTAGCATGAGCAAAGCTCAACTTGTAAGAGATTTTACCTTTCTAGTTACAACTCTGATGATGCCAGATTAGAAATCTGTGGATGCAAGAAGACTCAGACTAATAGTACGTCTGCTTCTTCAACTCAATAACCCTAAACTCTATCCCCCAATAACTTAGTTCATCCATTGGTTTAATCATAGTTTTCTGAGTAAGGAGCAATTGGTTGGAGCAGTCCCATGTTATTTTCAGCTACAGTGGGTTTTGTTCCAATTCTGAATTGAAGTGCTGTTTTTTTAATCCAGACAATCCAGACAGATAAACTCAATTTGATGGTTTAGCAAACTTTGTGAGTTAGAACACAGAATAGTGTTGGAAAGGGACCTTGGAGGTCTTCTAGTCCAACCCCCTGTTCAGGCAGGAAACCCTACACCACTTCAGACAAATGGTTATCCAATCTCTTCTTTAAAATTTCCAGTGTTGGAGCACCCACAACTTCTGTAGGCAAGCTATTCCACTGATCAATTGTTCTCACTGTTAGGAAATTTCTCCTTAGTTCTGCGCTGGTTTTTTTTAATGATTTATTTATTTATTTATTTTGATTTGTCAATTACTTACAAGATAATAGGTATAAGTATATACATAGTTATGAATACATGAAATGGGTATATATAAGAAAAATAAAAGAAACAATAGGACAGGGATGGTAGGCACGTTGGTGCACTTACGCATGGCCCCTACAGACCTCTTGGGAAAGGGGTGAGGCCAATAGAAGCCAGCCTAAGGTTAAAGTTTTTGGGGTTTGGGAAAGAAACCACAGAGTCACATAGAGTATTCCAGACAACACTCTGCCAGCTCCAGTCACCACCCCACAAGGGGTAATTGAAATGAGATGATGACTACATTCTAACCATTGCACCACCATGGTTCTTAACTCTCTCTCTTCTACCATTTCACCACATGGTTTTAGTGGGGTTACAGAAGCTCCTCCCATGGTACCCACATTATTTTATGCCTTGAGTTGCTTAGTGTTAGTTTGTGGGCTAAGCCACAACTGGCTGGGTTCACATAGATTGGTAGTGGATATCATGGTTTTCTACCGGGTTGCATGGATATTCAATGATTTGCAAATAGTTTTTCCTCCTGAAGAAGCTTAGAGGACTTCATGCAAAGAGCTAAGCCATGGTGGGCTGAGTTTATACAAGGCACTAAATCACAAACCAGGAGGAGGCATACTGCGCTGAATCTGAAGACAGCAGCAAGAAATAGTAATGACACCTCCAGATTGGACAATGTTCCGGTGAAGCTTCCTTGGTAGAGGAATGGGAAGATTTTAAGAGGCAGGGGGAAAAAAAGGAACCACCATATGGCTGGAGATAAATGATTGTGATTCATTTAGGCATGATGCTCTGGAATAATTCTGGGGGTAAACAATGTGGATTCTGCAGATCATGGTTTATCAACCCCCAAAGAGGTTCCTTTAATACGCTGAGCCACAAACAAGTAGCCATTTTATTACCTGGTGCAGGAGGACTTACGCTGTGAATCAGGATGCCCCAGGAGATTCACCAGTAACTTATGGAATGACAAGAATGAGATCTGCTTAAAACAGACCAGCTTTGCATAGGCAAAGTGGAAAGATTGCCAAAATTACTCCAGATCTGAGGGATCTTGGAGCTCTCTGAGGTTGCTTTGTTTTCTTGCAGACATTTCATTACCCAAACTCGGTAACATCACCAGTGTTCGCTCTCAATTTATATTCTATCTAGTGGCTTCCCCTGTCAGTGTTGATGAGGTTGGTCTTGAGAGATTCTTTGGTTGGAGTGTTTACTGCTGGCTTCTTTGGCAGTTTCTTGATTGGGTTATTATTTACTTCTTGACTGATGTTAATTTTGGAGTTTGTGAACTTAAGGCATTTTCATCATGTCTTCCAACTGATAGTTGGTGGATGCATTCTGCCAATCTTTTGCCTATTTGTCCTATGTAGTGGTTGTTACAGGCATTATATTGTTTGTTGCAGATCAGGGGTGTCAAACTCATGGCCTGTGAGCTGGATGTATCATGCACTTAGCGAAGGGGGGGGGGAGTTGAAATAAGTCATTGTGAGTTTGACACCCCAATTGTAGATGATTCCTGTTTTTTTCTTCTTCTGGGGCTGCTGGGTCTTTTGGTATACTTAGGATGCTTTGTGGGGCTTGAATCGGCTTGTGTGCGAGATGTCAGCCCCGGATCCATCTTGATTCAGATTTAAGGCTGCCACAGCAGGGAATGGGCATGCTGTGGGAACGGGAGAGTAGTGAGAAGGGAGGATAGCCACAACAACATTCTTTCACCAGAGCTCAAAGTCGAGTCACTGAAATTTGGAGAGGAGTGACCGGACTTGGTGGGAATTCAGAATGGAGGTAGATTGGAGAGAGTCATCAGTAAGGGGCAGTAAAGGGGTGAGTTTTAGTGTAGAGGGGGGAAAACATGGGAATTCAGATTTGGATTTTCCCCAGATGTGCCAATATGACTTCTCTAATAAATTCTTACTTGGATGTAAGTAAGACATACTTGGATGTAAGGAAGTAAATCCTTACTTACTTGTATGTAAGTAAGTAAATACTTACTTGTCTCTGAATGCTGAATTTGAAATGAAAGTTTGGCTGGAATGCTGATCCCATGTGATCGTGGTAGTCTGTTGATAGTTGGTGGTTGGTGGAATTTGATCTTGGGTCTACGCTCATCTGGGTATTGACTGCTGGCAGGGAGGTGTTTTGACCTTTTTGGCTTACTCTAGATCTGGCTGTTTTTTGGCACGACCTCCAGAGGGCAGCTGCAGTACCATCCACCTGAAACCCTTTCACTGGGCAGTCATTTGAACCAGACCCACCCAGTGGTGGGATTCAACCAGTGTAACAAACAGTTTGGTGATCGCACGCACGTGTGCTCCACATTTCAAAAAGGTTTTATATTTACCTTCTTCTGCAATCCCTGTGAAGAAAACAGCTGAGGCACGGCAAACTACTCTGCTGAAATTTTTGAATGACAGGGACTCATATAAAACAGACTTTCTCACATTATAAACTTTCATCTTGTTTCTGGGCAGATGGGCACTTCCCAGGGCCCTTGCTCTTCTCGACCCTAATTTTTTGATGATTTTTTTTAATTAGCAAAAATATAAAGGGGGAAAGAACTGTGCACAATCTCTAAAATCAAGAAGGGAATGTCTTGAAGATCCTTAAGCATGCTGAGAAAATAAAACTGATCAATAACTATAGACCAGGGTCTTATTCAGATGGATCTTCTCCTGCCCAAGGGAAAAGAAAATAACAAAGGCTAAGGTAGTAGTATGGAGCATTCAGAACACAAAGTTGTGAATCCTAATGCTAAGCCCTGGTCTATTGGATAAACTACAACTGGTTGGGATCACACAACAAGCTAAGCAATAGGACAAAATGGCAACACAAGTTTGGCAGAGGTTCAGCAGGTTCTGATTACTTCTGGAGAACTGGTAGCAGAAATTCTGCATAGTTCAGAGAACTGGCAAATACCACTTCTGACTGGCCCTGCCCCCATCTATTCTCTGCCTCCTGAATCCCAGCTGTTCGGTTGGGTCTTCTTTGGTTGCCCTGCACAGGAGAACGGAGCTGGAAAGCAGGTTAGTGGGATGGGGGGCGGAATGGGATCTTGCTCCAGGAGTGGGGTGAGAATGGAGATTTTGTAGTATCCTTTCCCTGGAGTTGGGTGGCAATGGAGATTTTACAGTATCCTTCCGCTGCCACATCCACCAAACTACACCGCACCCTAGAACCAGTAGTAAAAAAATTTGAATCCCACCACTGGCGTAATGGTCCTAAGCAATTTAGGATTCTGAGACTGTAGCTTTTTTCAAAAATCCATTTTATTGAGTACATCATATCAGCATATTCATATTGAATCCAACTCTAAATATTTTCCAGGTTTTCAGGATAATAAAAGAAATAGATATCATCCTCCCCCAGAGTCACTGATCATGTTGACCAACCAGGTAGATGACAGGCTACTCAGCTACTTCCTCTGGCCATTACAAGCTCTTATGGAGATGACCTTCACTCAACGATGAAAGCCTTTACATACTCCAAATCTGGTGTAGTTTGAAAAAAAATGGGACATATAAAGATACCTTTGACACTGAAAGGAAATTAAAATCGAAGCAAGAGCTTGAAGAGCAGGACATTATGCTATCATGGTGGCCTCAATTGTAAATACAACCTAGATATAATGTAGATGCAAAAAAGTGATTTTTATTAGAGACAAATGCCTCTTGATAAGATACTGTTGAATTCTGATGAAAAACTAATTAAGGAGGACATGACCTTCATTCTCATGGCCCTCACCGCTGTTATGTCTGGCTCCTGGGAGGAAATTATCTCACACCCGTAGTTCCCCTTCCCCTCCATATGTATGGCAATTAAGAAATGGAGTAAAAGGAATATGGCTTCAGAGCTAAGGTCATTTTGAGTGTCGACAATTCCTCTTCTGCAGACCTAATCATGACTGGTCTTGTCTTTTGGAGCAATGGCTGTGAGGTCTACATTTGAAGGAAATCAGTTGAATCCTTGATGACATCCAGACCGCTTCTTGATCAAAAGGTTTGTTGCCACTTAGGAGTGTCAAACTCAACACCCAATATTTCAAGTGTCTTTGTTTCTGCTTTTTCCATTTCCATTCATGGGAACTGAAGCTTAAAATGAATGGGCTCAAGAACATTAAATGTCTCCAAATGAGGGTGAGATACACGGAGTCTTTTCTTATTGTCTGTTTTGTTCTTGACTTCATGGCACGTTGAGGTTTTTATAATACCTTCACATTACGAGTATTTTAAAAGGCTCAAATTAAGTTAGTCCAGATTTCCGGAGTAGCCCTGCGTGTCATGGAGAAAGACAATTTAGCGACATCTAACTGTGCAAAGCAAATCCAAACACTGTTGTGCTTGGGGAAGCGAGGTTTTCATCTCAGAAATGATTAGGTTAGCCCATTTTAGTTCTTATTTATGCACCGCGGGGTAATGTTCTTTACAAGAAATAAGGGGCATCGGGAGGGGGCTGGTCTTAGAGGAAACAAACCCCAACATCGCTAGGAGAAAGCACAGTGTGAGCCCAAGCTTGGAATAGCTTCCTTAAAGAAAAGCTACTTGCTGATGGCAAGGCAGGGAAGTCAATCGTTTTTGCTGAATTTGAAATGTTTTGAAATGAGAGAGAGAGAAAGGGTGGGGGAGGAAAGATGCTAACACAGATTCTGATAAGTATTGCTCTGCTAAGCCCAACTAGAAATACACACAGAAGCTGCAGCTGCTGCATTTTTAAAGGACAGATATATGCGTGTTTGTGTGTGTGTGTGTGTGTGTGTGTGTGTGTGTGTGTGTGTGTGTATTTTTTTTTCTTCCTCCCCGATGAGAGCTGATGGATTGCTAGATGTTGCCACTGTATAAATAGGGTCAAGGCAAGCCCAGGTTTGCAAGCAACCACAAACTCTTAGGGCTTTTCCAGGCACAGCAGTTGACTGGCTCCCCTTGCTTCTCTGCCTTTGTTTGTTGGTTGGTTGGTTTGTTTTATTTGTCATCCAATCTTGTATCCAAGTACTCTGAGTGGCTTACAGTGCGAGACAGGGGTCTCAAACTCAAGGCCCACAGGCCATATCTGGCCAGAGATGTGAATGGATTCGGCCCTTGGGGCCGTCCTGGAAAATGTAAGGGATCAGCCTGCATCACTTCAGCCTGCAACACTTGCAACTGTCAAGCTGCATCGCTTCGGCCCAGTCTACCCAATGCAAAGAAGAAACACTGGGCCAACGTGGCTTTCGCCCAGTCTGCCCAATGAAAAGAGGAAATATGCCAGCATCAAGTGGAGTAGCATCAAACTGGCCATGCCCACCAAGTCAGCCACGCCTACCCAGTCCCCTGAGGTCAACCACAGCCCTGATGCGGCCCTCAATGAAATTGAGTTTGACACCCCTGGTGTAAGGGCTTTTTTTGGCTTTTTCTTGCATTTCAGGAAGCTAATAAAGGAGAATAGCTGCAGCTCAGGGTTGACATGAGGGGTCTTTGGTGCTCTCTGAGCTTACTTATTTTCCTGCAGATGTAGTTGCGCTCCTTACTAGCACTGATGAGGTTACCTAGTTTGGGTCATGAAACGTCTGCAAGAAAACAAACAAGCTCAGAGAGACCAAGGACTCCTCACTTCTGGAAGCTTCAAGGCCTCAGGAGCATCACTCATGAAGGAGAGATGGGTCCAGGGGTGCGATTATAACAGTTTGGACTGGTTAGGGTGAACCTCTTGCTCCAAAAATCAGCTGGCAGCAAACTGGTTTGCTGCGATGAGCCTACTCTTTCCTGTCCTTTATTCCCTTTTGTGAGAGCACAGCTGATTCATGCACCACCCCACTAACCTGCTTTCCAGCTCCGTTCTCCTTGCAGGGCAACAAAAGAAGACCCAGCCAATCAGCTGGGACTCAGGAGGCAGAGAATAGATGGGGTGAAGCCAGTCAGAGGTGGTATTTGCCGGTTCTCTGAACTACTGAACTGGTTCCCCAAAACTGGTCAGAACCTGCTGAATGCCACCTCTGCATTATGCGGAACAGTGACATTATCTAAGACAAGCCCATAGTTGAAATGGAGACTACTGATTCTGGAGTCTTCCCCAAACTTGGCCCGAAGAACATGGAGATTGAGGTCCTCAATAGCTGGTGGCACGCCAAATCAACCCATAGGCTTCTGGCCCCTGGTCTTTGACTGTAATAAATTTGATTTCTATTTCTATTTCAACCCATAAGCAAGATTGGGGAACTGAGGAAGGGATCCTGCTGGATAGCAGAAGAGCTGGTGGACAAGGGATATCAAAATTCTGTCCTTACTGCCCAATTCCTCATACATTCATTCCTATCACTCCAGCCACAGCAGCCAAGTTTTTCTAATATTTACTGCTACCCCGTATCCCAGCCGTATACCAGGAGTTAAGGGATGATGGAGGATCTGAAATACAGAGGAGTGGCTGTGGATCTCTAAAAAGGAAACTTCATCATCATTGCTCAAGCTCATTTCAGTAATACGTGCCCAGTTCACTTATTCATCAACCAAGTTCACTGCTGACAGATCTGTTAATTCTTAGGTTACACAAGGGCAATATTTTTCTTTCTAGGAAAGTTTGTACTGTAGTCACAAAAATAATATCTTCCTATAGTTGAAGTTGACATTTTAAAACACAACAGATATTTCTGTGTAGTTTTTCTTGGCAATGCTCTGGTCATGCTTTCAATTCCCCCATTTGGATTTAATGATGAGCTCCCACATTAAGTTGCTGCACTGAACTAACTCACATGGAAGCAAATGCCACAGGCTTTGGAAGAAAATGGAAGAATCTAGGAAGAATTGGGCAGTTTGAAGGACCTAGGGACACAGATGAGGTCTACTTCATTCCTTCCTGCTGAAGGATGTGACCTAGGAAGTGAGGGAAAAATACTGGAATTGAACTGGCTATGCAGAGATAATCAACAGGAATGGTTTGGGTTCTTTGATAATAGGACACGTTTCCAAGATTAATGTCTTTTGGCAAAAAAGGGGCAGAACTTCATAAGTGAGAAGAGTGAATCTGGAAGACATTCAACAAACCTGATGTGGGTTTTTTTTTTTTAAGATGAACCATGGGTGAGAAAAAACAGAGTCCAGAAAATGGGTCTGTGGATGCATACTTAGATTGCAGAAGTGATATTTCCAGGATGGAGAAGCACTCAGTGATCATGGGAATGCAGAAAGGAATACATCTAGTGATGTATAGAGGAAAGAATGACAAAACCTGGGGGTGGCATTAGAAGAGGGATCAGCCTAGAACTGTGATGGCTAACCTTTTTGCTGTTGCATGCACATGTACCTGTACCATCATGCAATGTGAATGCGACCCCACCATCCCTCCATCCCCTGTGCGTGCAAACCCCTCCACTGCACTGCACATGCACGGCAGATCCCCAAGAATCAGCTAGCTGAGGAGCAGTGTGCATGCATTTCTGTGTGCCTGCAGAAATGGTTCTGCGTGCTACTTCCGGCATGTGTGCCAAAGGTTTGCCATCACGGGCCTAGAATCACTACATAGCCATGAGCGAACTCAGCCCAACTTCCCTTGACTTTCATTGGTCCATATGTCTAGGGAGTTTCTCAGTCATCCAGGTCATGGTTGTCCCAAAGGTGCTTTCTCAAAAGGCAGCTGGACTTCCTTGAAGATGTTTTGCTTCTCATCCAAGCAGCTTCTTCAGTTGTCTTTTTTAAAAGCACCTTTGGGACCTTGACCCTTATCTAACATCAAGCAGGTGCTGTTAGCAGAAACTATTCCTGTGCAGAGGCATGAGTAGCAATAAATCAGTTTAACTGGACCTTTGGGTGGCTCTTTTCGTGCCTGATATTATGTAATTCAAGGATTCTAGGACCTCTGTACAAACACCTAATGGATAATATATGAGAAAAGCTAGAGGTTTTAAGGCAGGAGGGCTGCATAACAGGTGATAAATAGGGAAAAAAAGTCTGAATGTAGAAGGGCTTTGATTTTGATGGCATTGCTGAAAAACCCAGGTTCCTTGTGAATGAAATGCACAGATGGAAAGAAATATGTCACAGAAACCCCAAGAAGAGTGAATGGAGACAGCATACATGACAGTTTACTGCACAGCACAATCTAGAAGTCTGGATGAACTGCAGTTTGAAATGAGATAACAGTGAGATGCAGGAGAGAGAGATTACTATTGCTTAGTATCCTGCATATCCACTTTGATGCAGTGGTTAAAGGTTAGCCACTGGGAGACTGAGAGTTCTAGTCCCGCCTTAGGCACAAAGGCAGCTGGGTGATCTTGAGCCAGTCATTCTTTCCCAGCCCGAGGAAGAAGGCAATGGCAAACCACTTCTGATTTTTTTTTAAAAAAAATTACTACATTTATATGCCAAGAAAACTACAGGGAGTTGTCCAGGCAGTGGCTCGAAAATTAAGACTCACCTGAAAGCACCATGATATTTATTCTGTCAGATTGACACTGAGGCTGTTGAACCTGATCTGGGCATATTTTAGCATGGATATTAATCAACCACACCAGGGCTAGAAGACAGCAATCCAAGAAATAAGAAGTCTGGAAGAGAGAACTTCCACTACTTTTTTTTAGCCTGGAGAATACTGTGGGAGACCTGATAGTTGACATCAACTATCTGAAGAACATCAACTATCTCAAGTTTCTGAAGAATTATAGTTCTGAAGACCTGATAGTTGACACCAAGTTTCTGAAGAAAATGCAGAATTGTTCAAAATTGTTCCAGAAGTCAGGGCAACAAACCTTGGTTGAATAAACTTAAACATGAAGAAACATCTCCTGATGGTAAGACATGATGAACAGTGGAGCGGTAGATCCTCCTTTGCAGAGGACCTTCTCAGTGGGAATTTGGATGGTCAAAACTCCCATGATGATAACGATCATCATCATCATAACCATCATCCCTATAAAAGCCTGAGGCCTCAACTGCAACATGGTAGCTGTGATTTTATAGAGCTTTCTTCATGGATGACACTGGCCGGAGATGTTTCAGCAGGGGCAGAAGGCCCTATGTTGAAGCACAATTAATGGAGGATCCCTTCATGGGAAAGAAGTTAGTGTAGATGAGCTCCAAGATAAGTTAAGTCTAATAAGATCTACTAAGTCAGTGATGGCTAACCTTTAACATGTTGCATGCCAAGAGTGCGCTCGCATGCACTCGCATGCCTGCACCCATGATGCAATGTGCACGCAACTCCCCCCACCCTCTGTGCATGTGCGCATGATTCCCCGCATCTACACCATGCACCTCTATGCATGAATGTGTGACCCTCACACACATTGCAGGCCTCTGCGCGTGTCTCCCATGTGCATTTGTGGCAGGTACTTGACAATCAGCCGGCTGGCGGGGAGGGTGCAGGCATGCACAGTGGGGGGTCTCACATGTTGGCAGAAGTGGCCCTGCGTGCCACTTCGGGCATGCATGCCATAGGTTCACCATCATGGGACTAAGAGGAGCTGACTCTCGCTGACTTACATAGTCCACACCTAGAGTCTTCTTGCCAACGATTACTATCTATAACAATACATATTTTTTTTAAAAAGACTCGGTTTTATTGTTTTTATAAATAACCCAAGGCAGTAAACACACACACAATACTTCCTCCCCCTCCTATTTGTCCAACAAAAACCCAGTGAGGTGGGTTGGGCTGAGAGAATTGTGATTGGATCAAACTCAACCAGTCTATTTGCATGCCTATGATCTCTAGAACCCACCATGATTGGCCAAAGTCATCCAGTTGGCTTTCATGCCTAAGGTGGGATTGGAACTCACAGTCCCTGGTGATTGGCCAAAATCATCAGCTGGCTATCATGTCTAAGGCAGGACTAGAACTCACTTTTTCCTGGCGCTTTCACCCCTACTAATCCTCCAGTCTTCTTGCCAACGGGTACACAAGTGGGTTTGCTATTGCCCTCTAAAGGAATGGTTTTTTTCCCCCTTTCTAGCTCTGTACATCCCAGGCTACAAGGATTATACTACACAGTCACACTGCCCCACTTCAGAAGCCTGTTTACTTGGAAGCAAATCCCGTGAGGGTCCAAGGGCCTCCCTCCGGAGAAAAACAGTGGGAAAACAGTGAGGGAAAATCCATCAGCTCTCAGCAACCTGTGCAAGTAGCCCGTCTTCCATTTATATGCCCTCTATGCAAGACCGAATTCATATGTACAGAAGTAGAACAACTCTGTGTGTGTGTGTGTGTGTGAGAGAGAGAGAGAGAGATGGAGGAGAGAGAGGGAGGAAGAGGAAGGGAGGGAGAGAGAGGGGAGGGAGGGGAGGGAGGGAGGGAGAGAGAGGGGAGAGGGAAGGAGAGAGGGGGGAAGAGGGGAGGGAGAGAGAGGGGGGGGAGAGAGGGGAGGGCGGGGGGGGGGGGGGGGGGGGGGGGGGGGGGGGGGGAAGGGGAGACGGGAGGGAGGGAGGGAGGGAGGGAGAGAGACTGACTTTCCTTCGCTTGCGAGTCCGGGCACCCGGTGGGCGATTCCACCTTCCTTGCCTCCCACGTCCACGTTCCCCTCGCGCATCCCGCGAGGATCGCAACCGCCTTGGAGGAGGAGGAGGATTGGGGGGGGGGTCGTTTTTCTGCATCTGCCCCCCTCTGCTCCCCCCCTTCCCCCCTTGCCCCCGGGCAACCTGTTGCCCGCTTCCGTGGGACTTCGTCCCGTCCATCCCTCCAGTTTGGCGGGTCAGAAGTCCGCAGGATGGTCGAGCGGGGCCAGCGGCGTTGGCGAATGATCCCGTCGCGGAGGTTGCCCTCATTGTTCGCTCCCCAAAAGCCCGCGAGCTCCGCCGGCACCAAAAGCTCCACGGAGCGCCCCTCGAAAGTCCACCCGGCGGGAGGGGAGGGCAGCAAAAGGAGTTGGACCGCCAGCCCTGGACCCGAGGCGAGGCGTCCCGCTCGGGAGCCACCCTCCGCGCCGTCCGGGTTCTGCCTGGCAGGATCCCTTCCCGGCCAACGGCGCGTCCTCCCCCCCACCCCGCCCGCCCGCCCGCCCTCCCTCCCTCCCGTTCCCCGGCTCCGGCCCCCAACGGTCCCTTTAAGGCCGCCCGCCCCTCCGCGCCGTATGGGCTGGGCTTGGGAGGCGGGGTTTCGCTGGAGCAGCACCGAGAGCGCTTCACCTGCAAGTCAAAGCGGCTGCGAGGAATTCAGGGAGGGGAGAAAGAAAGGGGGGGGGGGGGGGAAAAAAAAAAAAAAAAGAGAGAGAGAGAGAAGAGAGAGAGAAAGAGGCAGCCGGCAAAGCTCGGCGGCGAAGCCCCAGCAGCAAAGGCAGAGTTGCCGCTTTCCAGGGCAAGGCGGCGAAGCGAGTGGCCGGGCGCGGGCTGAGTTGGCGGGGAGGCGTCGGGGAAGCAGCCCGAGCCCGGCAACGGGGAAACCGGCGGAGATGCCCACCGCTTGGGGGATGCTACTTCTCTTGCTCTTCTGCCGCTGGAACTGGGCGAGGGTAAGTTGGAGGAGCTGCGCCCGCGGGCAGAGGTTGGGCCGGTGGGTGGGTGCGGGGGGGACGGGGGACGGGCAGAGAGACAGAGAGAGAGAAGAGAGAGGGAGAGAAAACGGCGAGCCTGGGCGCCCGCTCACCCGCCGGGAGGAAGGGACTCTTTGCTCCCGGGGATGCTGCTGCCCAAGACCCTCCGCCGCCCGCTTGGGTTTCTTCCTTGTGATGCCTCTTTGCGCTTTCCTGGTCCTTGCCTGCATCCCGGCGTGACGCCGCCTCCGGTGCCGGCGTGGGGCTTTGCCGGCAAATGCCGGCTTGCCGGAAGGATCGGATCCCTGCGTGAGATTCCTGCCTGCGGAAAGGAGATTGGAAAGCGGGGTGGGAAGAGAGAGAGAGAGAGAGAGAGAGAGAGAGAGAGAGAGAGAGGGAGAGAGAAGAGCCGGGATTTATGCCTGCTTTGCGCCCCCTCCCCTTTTGTTCACTCTCGCGCCGCAATAGATTTCGTGTCTTGAGAGAGGCTGCACGTCTGTCTGCCGGCCTGGGCGGCGGGGAAGGAGGGAGAGTTGGGGAGGGGTAGCAGAGAAGGGAAGAGCCCGTGTCAAAGCATCGCCACGCAACATTTCCACCCGCCCCCCCCCCCGTCGCCGCCCCCGCAAAGCCCCCGTCCAAGTTCTCGCTGGCTCGCTCTCTCCCTCTCTTTTTTGTACACCTTCTGCAACAATGCTGGCTTGTGTTTTCTAGCTGAGATGCATTCACACACAGCTTTCTCGTCGTCTCCCTCTCTCTCTCTCTCTCACCCCCCCACCCCGCCTCCATCTATTCACAGACGCTTGGCGGAGAGAAAGCCTTCGGAGGGAGGGTTTTGCGGTGGGGTGGGTAAGTGGGGGCCGCATCGTTTGGGCGAATGCGGAACATCGCAGGGAAAGAAGAGAAGCTGGCGAGACAACCTGAGGCTTCCCCCCCCCCCCCCCCCCCCAAAAAAAAAAAAAAAAAAATCTCTCTCGGCGAGGCCATCCCGACGTGCGTGTCTGGGGAGCAAGGCGGGCGAGAGAGCCCCGAGGAAGTGCGCTTTTGGTGGAG
Source organism: Laticauda colubrina (assembly GCA_015471245.1). Taxonomy (NCBI): domain Eukaryota; kingdom Metazoa; phylum Chordata; class Lepidosauria; order Squamata; family Elapidae; genus Laticauda; species Laticauda colubrina. The sequence goes on from BLBF01000049.1 coordinate 5,524,975, forward strand.
CTTTCCGAATTTCCTTTCTTTCTTCGCTTGCACGCGCACACACACACACATACACAAAAGTTTCGCGGGGGAATCTCCCAGAACTTCTTTACGCGTGTCTCGCTTGTCAACCAGCGTGGCGAAAAAAGATGAGGGACTTGGCGGCTTGCGTTGAAGTTGCGCGCTTGGAGGGTTAACGGAAAAAAAAAAAAAAGGGGGGGGGGGAATGGGAAGGCGGTTATGCTCACTCTAAAACGGGCAGGAAGCCTCGGTCAACTTAACCGAGGTTTGCTGCATAATAAACCCGCGTAAGAATTCTGTTTGTTCTCAGAAAAAGGGGTGGGTGGGAATTGTCCTTTGGCTGCATTCACACAACATTCTAAACTAGGTTAGTAAATTCACCCTTGTCTGGGCTTTCGCAAGGCCACCGAGCTGGAATCGGAACTCAAGCCCCCACAAAAGAAGCTGGAGGGGGAAAAAAACAAAAAAACAAAACACGCTTGGGAATTCTCTCCAAACACGGCTTTCCCAGACGGGAGAAATAATCTTATCTGAACGCAGCCTTTCTGCTCTTTTAAAAGCAGAATGCGCGGTGTGTTTATTGGCTGATGGAGCTCATTGCTCATCCGCGTTAACCCATCGAGCCCTCTTTGGAAGGGATTTGCTTTTTGAGAGAGAATCCGAGCATTGAAGACATTTTATAGGAGGGAGGGAAAAAACAACAACAAAAAAAACAACAACACACACCTGATACTTGAAATTGGGTGTGATGGCTTCCGAGTCTGTCCCAAACTGTCCCTTGATATGGTAGGGCCATAACTGTACCGTAGCAGCCTTCCACATTGTGTTTCCCATTGTCCTCATCTCCATCCCATAGGTGTACAGCTTTAAGTTATTGGATGTGCTGATTTTTTTTTTTTAAGTAGTATGTTTCCCTCTTAAGGTGCCCGGGTTCTGCTATGTAATTTCAAAGTTATTAAATCCAAAATGATTTGTCATCTGTTTGCTTGGAGGTGAGGTCAGCTGACTGTTTTGCAAGTGTCAGAAGCCATAAAGATACCCCCTCTCTTCTGGTAGTTAAGAATTGCACACTACTACCTGGTCCTATTCTTTATGGCCTTTTGCCCTCTTCTTTAGCACTCTGTTGACTTCATTTTATACCCATCATCTCTTCCCACACACTCTTCTGCACTTGTGACACTTGCTTTGCCTCTGGCTTCCAATAAACCAGACCAGAGAGCAAAAAAGCCCTCCCTCCGTTATGTTATTTGGACAAGACAGGAGGGTGTGTTTGCACTAATCCACTTTAAAGGTATTCTGAAATGAGCTTTTGCTTTAAGAGGCAGCAGCTCAGCTTTTCTTAGCTGCAATGTGAAGAAGAAGAAGAAAAAAACCCTGGATTCTGTTTGTGGTACTTAGGTGTTAGTTTCACTGACTGGTTCAGTTTCTTTCCTTATAAAACTGCAATCTGCTTCAGTTTTTTTTTTTTTCTTTCTCCCATTTTGCAGGATTTAACTTGTCAGATAACACAGGCATAAGCTACCTTCCTCTTCTATGGGGTGGTTCTGCTCTGGATATTCTCCCATTATTTAATTTGGGAGCTGCAAAGTGGAATATGGATGGGAGACATAGACAAACCAAGTTGGAAAAGCTTATCCAGAAATTACACCTTCTCTATTCTGGCTTCAGGGCTCTGATTGGCGGATGTCTCTCCCTGCTGATCCATGACATGATCTAAAGGGATGGGGACAGCAGCTAACCTAATGAAGAGTATCAATCACCTTGGTTGTAATGAGTGGGACATTCACAGAGCAGGGGAAAGCTATTGGATGGTGGCTTGGAACAGACATTAGATCCAAGATAGGGATTGGCAATGGGGCCACCTCATTTTATTCTGACACTGTTTTTTAAAGTGGATAGGGCCCTTCCACTAAAAAAAATAGGAATTATTATGTAACTTTCAAGTTTCTATAACTTTAGAGCAGGGCTGTCAAACTCCCAGCCTATGGGCCGGATGTACTGGCAACGCCTGGTGTAGCGAAGGGGAAAAAAAGCCCCAAATATGTCAATTGACGCCGCTATGACGATGTGAGTTTGATATCCCTGTTTTAAGAGCAATGTTTCTCAACCGTGTCCATTTCCAGACGTGTAGACTTCAACTCCCAGAAATCCTCAGGCAGCAGGGCTGGCTGGGGAATTCTGTGAGTTGAGGCCCACTGGTCTTCAGAGTGGCTAAGTTTGAGAAACGCTGCTCCAGTGTGTGTTCTTGCAAAATGGTATGAACGGTGGAAGAGGATCGCCTTCATTGCTGTCTAGTCTTCTGCATTTTGGATGCCTGAGATTTACATTTCCAGAGCTTGTCTATTGCTTGTTCCAGTTGCCTTGACTTCCCTGGAAGTGTGTGTTTTGACTTTGTTTTACAATGACAGTGGGTGCTTTCCACTTTTCTCTCAATGGAAAGAATAACCTTTCAGAAGCCTTGAGCCCAGCATTTGGGTGGGTGGGTGGGAAGGCCATTTTCTGACAGTGTGAACAATCAACCAACTGCCTTTGGAAGTTGTGGGACCTTCACCACTTGAGACTTTCAAGAAGATATTGGACTGCCATCTGTCAGAAATGGTGTAGGGTCTCCTGCTTGGGCAGGGGTTGAACTAGATGACCTACAAAGGTCCCTTCCAACTCTGTTAATCTAAAAATCTAAATCCATCTTAGACAGCACCCCAAGAGTTTTATACTGCTTGATCAGAGTGTGCAGAATCTAAATGGGACTGTTTTTCTGTCTCTCTGCCCTCTCCCCACACACCCTCTTTTAAAAGGCAACTGGAGCCCTTTTGTTCTGAGAACTGGTGAGCTTAAATTGGGAGCATAGAGAGAAAACACTTGCCTTTCTGAAAGTATATTGTGATCCACTACTCACATCGTCCTCTTTCTCTAGGTCCCCCATAATCATGGAATGGTTGGAATCCTCTGAAGGATTTTGAGTCAAACTCAACTCCTTTACTAACAACCTCCAAGAGCTCTAAGGAAGGATTCACTTTTCTGAGATAAGAAGCTGGCACTTCTCTCCCCCAATCGTGTTTTTTTTTTTTTTTTTTTTGCAGAGATTACAGGGGCTTGCTTTTTTTTGCTTAGTAAGCTTGTCAGCCTGGGAGATGAGCTTTGGGTTCACTCCTTCCCTTCATCACACTCTCTTACACACATCTAGGTTTTATGTGGCTTTCCTTCTGTTCATAATTATTTAAAATTCCTGCTTGACTGAATCTGCTTCAGTTTCCTGACTGTTAGATCTTTGGAGAGGACCCTTTGTAAAAAGCAGTTGGGGGAAGTGGTTTACAATTTCTACTGGGTGTAGGTCCCTTGGTTTTATGATGCAGGGCTGCTTTGAACCCACTGCCCTCATCTAAATCTTCAAATGAGTCCCGAGCAGCATGAAACGGATGCTTCCTTACATTAAATCTTAGTATCTTCCTTACCATGGTAATTTGATTATTTACAAGTCACCTGCAAACCAGCATTTTAGTTTCAAGCAGACTATGTTAGCTGGATTCAAATTGAGCTGCTAGGTCTGGAAAGCCAGGCACGAATAGCATTGATTCTTTCCTAGTCAGTTCTTCAAGGCTTGGGGAGAAAAATCTGGCCTTTTTTCTTTTCTTTTTTTGGTCTAGCTTGAATCTGAAGACAGATCTGTTTTTATCTGTCTATCCCCAAACAGAGAGATTATGAAGTCAAAAAGCTGGAGGTTTCCTATTGAAAGTTTGGAATAGATATGTGATGCTCCTTAAAATCAACCTGCTTTGCAAGTTAGCACAGCAAGGAGGAGAAAGATCTGCTTATGTTGTTTTATTTATTTCTCTGGAGTGCTTTCTTAACCTTCCTAGATTTCACTTTGCCGGACAGGCAGGGATGTTCAGCCGGCTTCTTGGTAATTTTTCCCCTTTCTCTGTCTACCAGTTGGTGATTGCTCAGCAATTCCACATTGATTTGTTAAGGGAAGCGTGGTCTGGGTATACAAACCAACCGGCATCTTGCTGTAGCTTTAGCTTGAACTCCAGTGGGTCCTTACTGTTGGGCAAATAGAGCCAAACAGGGTGATTAAATGGATTTTCCAATTCTGTGTTAAGTGAGAGCCAGTCGCTCTTTCCTTAACCATGGCTTGATTTGGTATTGATCCTAGCCACTAGGGTTCCTTTTTCTGCTGCTGGACAGAAAGTGTGGCGATGTACGGCTTGCATGACTCACCCCATCCTTGTTTAATATTCTTTTCTTACCCCCACCCCACTTATCTTCGGCATCCAGACTTCTGGGAAGTAATACACTGGATTCCTGTTGGGGTTTTCTTGATTTTTTTTTTTTTTTGCTCCTTAGCTTGCAATATGTTATCGATATGATGAACCTATTATTGTTGTTGTACCATCTTGGCTGTTTGCAGACACCTGCATGCTGGCTGCAAAAATCTCCCTCCCTCCCTTCCTTTCCCTCCTTCTCCCCTCTTTAAGACAACCCAATTCATGGAATTTTTTTCTTTTTTTTTCCTTTGGTTCTTCTCTTACTCTCTGCAGGCACACAATGGGGATCTTACCATCAGGCCCACTTGCAAACCAGGATTCTCAGAAGAGGACTACACAGCCTTGGTTTCTCCAAATCTGATGGAAAAGCAGGAGTTCCTCAAAGGTAGGAAGACTGACTTACTTGGAGCCGGAAGCTCAAATTTGGAAACGGGAGTTTTTTTATCCTGCCTGGGTATGTGTGAGGATGGGGGGAAGAAAAGAGCTAGCAAGCAAAGAGGAAGAATCCCAAACTGAAATGTACTGCTGGCTAATTGCTTGGAGGGTATTTCTTGAAAGTTAGTAGCTCAGGAATAATGTAGGGCTTTGTTTGGCTCTAGCAAAAGAATGCTCCGATTGCAGCAGCCATTGCTTGCGCTGTGACTTTTTTGCCTCATCTCTTGTTGGGAAAAACTTCAATTTCTATTGGTTGGGATTTTTTTCTCTCCCCCCCCCCCCCCCCCCGCCTGTGTCTGCATGCAATGCATTGTGACATGGAAACATTCAGAGCTCCTTAAATCACTGTCTCTTTGCCATGCCTGTTGAACCAGACGTTGTTGTCGGATATGTAGTAAACAAGTCTACAGACATTCTGTTCTCAAACCCGGTGCTCGTTTTCATTACTGCCCTACTGACAACATGAAAACACAGCCAGGGAGAAACTACCAATTAGCTTTACCAATAATTGTAGGATTATAACTGCTTTTTATTTATTTTTTTGCATCTCAGGGTGTGCGAGTGTGAAGAGTGATGCTGTGAACTCTTAAAACAGCTTCTTTAATCCCGAGAACACTAGCTTGTCTTTGGCATCATTTTGTTTCTGCTCCCCTCTATGTCTATTTTTTTTTTTAAAGTTATGAAAATAATTAAGTGACATTGTTTGCATGGGGCAAAGAAACATTGACTTTGTTTTATTCCAGAGGGAACTGTGAATGGTGAGCTGGATCATTTTATCTGTTCTAATTACTGGAAGGAAAGGATTTGATGATAAGATCTCATAGAAGGGAAATGAAGTCTGCTTAGAGCAGGGGTGTCCAACTGGCAGCCCGTGGGCCATATGTGCCATGGCCACAACCAGCTGTGCAAAGGGAAAAAAGTGGCAATAGGTCACGTGACACCAATGTAACACGGCAAGTTTGACACCAGTGGCTTAGAGCAGGGGTCTCCAACCTTGGAGAATTCTGGGAGTTGAAGTCCACAAGTCTTAAAGTTGCCAATGTTGGAGATCCCCTAACTTAGAGGAAAAAGCAAGAAGGTGGAGACAGACCTTGCAAAAAGGAAGGCTTACAAAAAACGTGATTTGGCAATGTGCCAGTTGGTTTCCTCAAGGGTCAAATGGTCATGGGGAGTGGAAAATAGCAAACAGAAAGTCCACAGTGAGGTCTGAAAAAATAAATATGCATTTATTTACCATTGTGGTTGAGGGCAACCCGTAGAATGATGTTATGCATTTGCACATTGCTAGAAAGAGGATTCTAAAAGAAGCTGATTTAAGAGGAACTGGATTATATGTAAACCAAGCAGGTTTCTACATAAGTGTTGATAGAAACCTAGCTGGATGCTTAAGGGATTTGATGGGTTTGTCTATCCCAGTGTTGTTGGTTTTTTTTTTGAACCTCAGCAGTGTTAATAATAGGAGTGGACTTCAACTCTTTAGACTTCAGGAAGCTTGATGTGAAAATTGGTTGGATTTCAACTTCCAGCTGGGGATTTCTGGAAATTGAAGTCCAACTATCTTTAAGTCTCTAAAATTTAGAAGCAGAAGTCTATCCCACCCATATGTTGTTTGGTGGCAGGTAAAGCCATACTGGAGCTGAAACAGTGAGTCTTGGGCCTAGATGATGAAAGACAAAACAATTGCCACATCTTGATTACTTTTGTTACACCGATATATTATTATAATATCCTTTATGTTCTGTGCAGAAGGACTTTTACATGGACGTGACTTAATGCTGCACCTTTAGTGGTATCATAACATCACTCCCTACCAGAAGTGCCTCTGTAAGTGCTAAGACCCTCATACTCTTGATACATCTGTTCCTAAAATATTGCTTTTATGACACTTGGTGTCTTGAATATATGGAATCATTGGTCAGCAAGCCTTCCTATCAATCATATTCAGGGAGTACAGATCAGCACAACTGCCAAGGTTATGAAACTTTTAGCATTGCAATAACTATCCTTATAAAGTTTCCTTTATAATTTGCAAAATGTGGGACTCTGTTTCTCTACTTATGACTTTATTCCTTGTCAGCTTTATCTTTATGGCTTCTGTTACAACTCTGTGTAGGAGTTTGTCCACCATGACAACGTCTACTAGTTTCTCTTGAGTTTTAACTTATTTCAGCTGTACTTGCTCTCATATCTGTCAGCTAGAAAACTCAGCTGGTTGTGTGTCTCTGGGTTATTGGGTAGTTTCTGATATCCCCTGAGTCAACGATTAGTCACAAATAAATAAGGGGCTTGTAGGTAGACATCTTTTCAACTGGAATTACAGCACATGATCTGAGCTGTCTCTCTGCACAGTTTTATATTGCTAAATATTCTTCAGTTTAAGGTTTCATCACTTGTATTATTTATGCCTACTCTTCTGCCCATAGAGCACTTGGATTGAAAGGTACTGTGGTTGGTGCTGTTTTTCCTAAAATATTTTATCCCATCACTTTGGGGGAAAAATACTCCCCATTTTTCCTGCTCTGTAGGATTGTTTTCTGTAGTTGTTCTTTTCCCCCTTTTATTTTGTGGAGGGGTTTGTGTATGTTTCCTGATTTCTCCCTTTTTTTCCCTGCCCAATCAATTGAGAAGGGTTCTATGAATGAAATGATATAATAATATTCACCATGTGGTCTATCAAAGGGGTGGGATTCAAAATTTTTAACAACTGGTTCTGTGGGCATGGCTTAGGTGGTGGGTGTGGCTTGGTGGTCATGTGACTGGGTGGGTGTGGCCAACTCAATATCACATCGAGGCACGCATCTCCTTGCCTGGCCTCTCATGACTGTGGGGATGCTGCAACAGTCGTAAGTGTGAAAAATGGTCATAAGTCACTTTTTTCAGTGCCTTTGAATGGTCACTCCACACAAGCAAAGTACCAGCAAAGGAGGGGGAAAAACCTCCAGAGAAGTTCCTGAGACAGGAAGTCTAGTCCTGCCAAGAATGTAATAAGAATTAACAGAGAGGCAGTTTCTCTAAGCAACACCAGAATGTTTCCTTCCTGCCTTCTTTACAGGATGAGGCCAGTAATTTCTTCTAACAACCAGTTCTCCGAACTGCTTAGAATGTTAACAACCAGTTCTAGCGAATAGGTGCGAACTGGTAGAATCCCACCCCTGCTCTATCATCAGATCCTACTGGGCTGTTAATGAGGGCAAGTTAAGTTGATTGGGACCCGGAGGGTGCCATGAATATATAAACAAATATTTAACACCAGTGAAGACATCAATGAAAAGTTATGAGTAGTATCCATGGAATAATCACTGCCTTGTGATAACACATCTAAAATAGTGTGTTGACTTCAATTGTAGATGGAGCAGAGCAATGGGCTTCTTCAGGATTGGTTTCTGTGGACTGAAGATGGAGTATGTCAATTTTGGAGAGAATGTTTATGGTAGAGCAAGTGAGAGAAGATTTGGGTTCATGGAGGTTACCTTCTTTAGTTGAAATCCAGCAGAACTTTGATGCCTAGATCAGCAGTGTGTCAGCTCATAAAACATTTTGTATACACGTTTTATAGTTGACAACAGAAAGAAAGGGGGGAGTTTCAAAGAGCAGGCAGCAGTGTGGAATCGAAAGTATATTCCATTCATATTTTCTTCAAAGACTGATTAGATGACTGAGGCTTCTGCCGCACAAAAATCTAATTGGAGAGCATAATTGAAGACTCTTGGCTATGGACATTTTTCATTGGATGATACACCCAGAGGGGTGGGGAGAAAAGCAGGATCAAGGGTGACAGTGAATTATGTATCTCAGAGTTGGCTACGCCCAGATTAATGCCGGACATAGAATGTTAACTTCAAAGAAATCTTTTTTAGTTTTGGGAGTGTGGCTCGAGGCTCATGATTTAATTGGAGTAACTGCAGGAATCCTGATAGGGTGTTAAATTCGATTTCATTCAGGGCCGCATCAGGGTTATGTTTGATCTCAGGGCGGGGGGAGTGGGACTGGCCAGCTCAACATCACTTGTGTTGGAGGTGCCTGTGGATTGGTTGGAGTGCTCTGCCAGAGAAAATGGGCTCCCAAGCTTCATTTTAGGCTGCAACGGCCTCCTGCAACCCTCTGCCAGTGAATGGAGCTCTGTTTTTGCTGGCAGAAGCACCGTGGGCCAGTCCTTTGCTGTTTCTGGGAACAACCCACGGGCCAGATCTAAGTACCCCATGAGCCAGATTCAGCCCCCGCCACTTGAGTTTGACACCCTGGCCTAGATGAAAAAAAAAGTGTACTGTTATGAATTGTGGGCATGGGGAACTGAAATGAGCTGCAAGTCCATTCTGATTCAAACTCTTGATCACCTTCAGATCATCCACTGATCAACAGGAAGATCTGTCATTAAGCACACCCTGTAATTTGCAAAACTGAATTGTGGTCTTGGTTTTGCTTCAACATCTGTAGTAGTCAGGCTGTCTTCACTATCTGGAGGCTACACATTTGTTTCTCATGCACTTTTACTAAGTATGTCTTTGGGTCCACCAACCTTAGCTCTTCGTTTACCTTGTTTGCCTGCCTTTGCTGCTCTTGAAACTGCTAAAGTAAAATTTTGTTTAGTTTTGATGATAAGCAGCATTCCAAAGCTACTGAATTAATGTTGAATTGGCAGTGCCTTCTCTTAAGAAGGCTTGTGATTATCCAACTGATCCAATTGATGTCCTAGATGCCCATCTGTCCACATGCACTTAAGAATCCCCATTTGTAAAAGAAGATTGTAAAAAGATTGCCTTAAATACCCATTATTATTTGGGGAAGGGGATGATAGCAACTTATTTTTAAAGTCTTAAGCAGGAGTCCTCCCTAGAACTTAAGTACTAAATGGGTGTAGATTATTTCATTTGTCCGTGAATTGGGTGGGTGGGGACAATATTCTTCATCATTTTTATGGGTATTTTTTTTTTGTTTTCACCTTTTTCCCATCAAAAGGCAAGATTGCTCATCGAATAAATTTTCTAAATAAAAGGATAAGGTAAAGAGATATGAATGGCTCTCCTGCGCATGTCAAGGGCTCTGTTTGGCTCTAGACTAGTCAGTTGCTCACTGCTGCTTTCTGTGGGTATATTATGACATGATAGCAGTATTCCAGTATTTGAGGGTCTGGCACAAAGAAGAGGGAGTCAAATTATTCTCCAAAGGACCAGAAGGCAGGACAAAAAATAATGGTTGGAGACTAATCAAGGAGAGAAACAATCTGGAATTAAGGAGAAACTGTCTAACAGTGAAGACAATTAACCAATGGAACAGTTTGCTTTTAGAAATTGTGGGTGCTTCATCACTGGGGATTTTTAAGAAGGGACTGGACAGTCACTTGTCTGAAATAATATAGGGTCTCCTGCTTGAGCAGGGGGCTGGACTAGAAGACCTCCAAGGTCCCTTCCAGCTCTATTCTATTCTATTTGAGATTGCATGTGGAATATTCATAGATTCTGCGCTATTGATTTGATTCCTCCCACTCCCTACCTTCCACAGTTTCTTTGTTGCTGCAGAAAACCTAGCAAGTAGCTTCACCCCACTGTAAATACTGTAAGCCTGTATTTTATTAGTACAGGTAGTCCTTGACTTATAACAGTTCATTTAGTGACCGTTGATATTACAACAGCACTGAAAAAATTAACTTGCTTTTTTCACACTTATGAACCATTGCAGCATCACATGGCCACGTGATCAAAAGTCAGATGCTTGGCAACTGACTCATATTTATGATGGTTGCAGCGTTCTGGGGTCATGTGCTCCCCTTTTGTGACGTTCGGACAAGCAAAATCAACGGGGAAACCAGATTCTTTTAACAGCCATGTTACTAATTTAACAATTACAGTGACTCTTTTAACAACTGTGGCTAGAAAGGTTGTAAAATGGGGCAAAATTCACCAAACAACCATCTCACTTAGCAAGAGACGTTTTGAGTTCAGTTATGGTCATAAGTTGAGGACTACCTATATTTTGGGTTTCCTTTTGGCTTGGTTGTCAACTTCTCTTTGTTTTCCCATCCCTGCTTGAATGTTTTTCCTCACTTACCACACCATCTTTTGAGACCTTAATGTAATTAGTCTGGTCTCCTGGAAGGTGATTTATGACAGTGGGAGGCTTGATGTATTGTGCTATGTTGTTGTTGTGGTTTGCCGGCAACAGGTGGGCAACAGGTGCGGATGGCTGAAATCTCGGAGAGGGAGGACTCAGATGAGGGACCTGCATGTGATGCAGGGATGGGGCCAGGACCATCAGGGAGTAGAATGCTGCTTTTGGACATTGTGGAGGCTGGCAACAGTGATGCAGAGGTCCCCGAGGAGCCTGTGCATGTGTGCAGGGCTGCTCAAAGGGAAGACCAGCTGCAGTAGCATGGGTGACTCAGGAGTAAGGCTGCAAGGTAATGGCCCCTTCCTTAAAAGATAAAAGCCAGCTGAGAAACTGGAGTTCTTTGCAGGAAGCAAAGAAATTTTTGCACTCAAGCCTTGTGGACGTTCGCATTATCTTGGTTGGTGTTTGGAGACTTTTTGTGTTTGAAATATTTCTTAGTAACTTTATCTAGTGTTCTTGGCAGCCTTGCACAACCTTGGCAAAGCTCGTTCTTATCAGAGACAATTAGTTTTAGTAGCCTTTTAACTGTGAAGGAACAGAATTAGTAGAGAATCATTAAAAGGTTTTGCTGTTACCTCTGTTTCATGTTTGTTTCTTTGGAACAAGGTTTGGGTCAGAACATTGTATTGGCTGGAGAGACAAGGTGGAGCAGAGGGCCTGGTATACCAAATTCAGTGGCAATAGCAGGTGAAGATAAAAAGAGCATTTGAAAACTGTAATGTCAGCTGGTTGCAACTGTTAAATAGTTGGATGGCTAAGTAACTCCACTAAATGCATTTTCCACTGCTGTGCATTTTTCTGTTCCAGGTCAAAATGCTGTTTAGAAATTAGAAATTGATGGTGAGGCTGCAGTTGATGGGCTCAACAGACTTCTCAGGCAGGACTTCATTTTCCATGGAGGTCACCTCCTTGCTCTTTTTAAATCCACATGCTAAACAGCAGGTGAAGAATTGGTGACCTTTTATATGATCCTGGGAAGAAAGGGCCCCCCTACAATAAATGAGACCCAAAGGCTCTTTTAAACTGAGCCTTTTTGAAGAGTCTTTGGATTATGTGTGCTGCAAGCTAAAGGCTTGTTGCCATTTTTGGCTGTGTGTGTTTGTTACCCCCCCCCCTTTTTTTTTTAAAGGGGCGAATGGATGAAAAGATTAGTGTAAACCAGTGGTGTCCAACATTGATAACTGTTAAGTTCTGTGCACTTCAACTCCCAGAACTCCATGCTGGGATTCCGCCCCCATGCTGGCTGAAGAGTTCTGGGAGTTGAAGTTCACAAGTCGTGAAGTTGTCCATTTCTGAGACCCTGTGCTGCCCCACTCACTCACACATGCATATACGTGTGTTTTAGGGAGTTTAGAATAGAATACAGGACTGTGAAAATATTTACAGACCGCTCACATCCCAGACATAAACTGTTTCAACTCCTTCCCTCAAAACGATGCTATAGAGCACTGCACACCAGAACAACTAGACACAAGGACAGTTTTTCCCCAAAAGCCATCACTCTACTAAACAAATAATTCCCTCAACACTGTTCAACTATTTACAAAGCCTGCACTACTATTATTGTTAATCTTCTCACCGCTCCTTATCACCCATCCCCTTGACTGTTTCACTTGACTGTTTCCTAGTATGATTTGATTGTTGATTGTACCCTATGACTATCATTAAGTGTTGTATGTTATGATTCTTAATGAATGTACCTTTTCTTTATGCATACTGAGATTATTTACACCAAGACAAATTCCTTGTGTGTCCAGTAACACTTGGCCAATAAAGAATTCTATTCTATTCTATTCTATTCTATTCTATTCTATTCTATTCTAT
>BLBF01000049.1:5548658-5581328 GCA_015471245.1 Laticauda colubrina
CCTATCCTATCCTATCCTATCCTATCCTATCCTATCCTATCCTATCCCCATCCCCATCCCCATCCCCATCCCCATCCCTATCCCTATCCCTATTCCTTTTTCTATCATTTCTATTTCTTATTCTATTCCATTCTATTCTCTATTTTATTCTATTATGTGGGGATTTTTTCCATCCAAACAATTGATGTTCCCTTCTTAATTTCCTTTTTCAAAGATTCTCAGCCGACTAATCTGTCAAACATTAGATTTTTGTAGCCAAGAGTTCATCTGGAAGATAATGGTTACATGGATTGTGCAGACCAGAGGCAGCTGCTGCCTAAATGTGTTTGGAATCGGAGTTCAATAAATTAGTTTTGCTGGGTGTGAGGGAGTTCTTTAAATGAAGGATGCTTTTGGATTGTCCATACACTTTTTTTTCGATAAAATAATCATTGGCCAGCAGATGGTAGCAAAGAGAGTGGGGTTGTGTATCTCTTGGCTTACATATAACAATACCAATAGCCCCTAGACCTATATACAGTCCTCGACTTACAACAGATCATTTAGTGACTGTTCAAACAAACAACAGCACTGAAAAATATGACCGAAGACTGTTTTTCACCATTATTACCTTTGCAGCATTCCCAAGATTATGTGATCAAAATCCAGACATTTGGCAACTGGTCCATATTTATGACAGTTGCAGTGTCCCTGTTCGCCTTTTGCAATCTTCAGACAAGCTAAATCAATTGGAAAGCCAGATTCAGTTAACAACTGGGTTACTAACTTATCAACCGTGATAATTCACTTAATAACCGTGGCAATATAAGTCATAACATGGGGAAAAACTCACTTAACAAATGTCTCACTTAACAACAGAAATGTTGGGCTCAATTGTGGTTGTAAGTTGAGGACTAACTCCACAGTGCTTTACAGCATTCTCTAAGTCCATGATGGTGAACCTATGGCACACATGCCATAAGTGGCACACAGAGCCATTTGTGCTGGCACGTGAGCCGCAGGCAAACTTACTTCACTGAGCATGTGCGTGCCTCACAGCTGATTTTTTTCGGTTGGTTTGAGGCCTTTTTCAGCCTCCCAGAGGTTTGGAAAAAAACTCTGCAAGGCTTTTCAGGATGAATTATAGGCCCGTTTCATCACTTCCTGTAATACCGGGAGTGATGAAACAGGCCAATAATTCGCCCTGAAAAGCCTTGCAGAGTTTTTTTTCCAAACCAGCCAAAAAATCAGCTGTGAGGCACAGTGCAGGTAAGGGGGTGGTGAGGGGGTTGTGCGCACATGTGCAGGGGGCTTGGGGAGGGGTGCATGCATTGCATTGTAGGTGCTGGCATGCGAGTGCCACTTAAGAATCACTTAAGTTAAGTGAATCCTATGGTTGCTAAGCAAATCTGGCTTCTCTCATTAATTTTTCTTGTAGGAAGCCAGCTGGGAAGGTTGCAAATGATGATCACATGGAGTCCAGGATGCTGTAACTGTCATACATACATGCTGGTTATCAAGTGCCCAAATTTTGATCACATGATTTTGCAGGTGCTGTGGTGTGAATGTACGTGTGAGGAATGGTAGTAAGTCACTTTTTGAGTGCTGTTGTGACTTTCAGTGGTCTCTAAATGAATGATTATAAGTTGAGGACTACCTTCGTTGATTGTGCAGTTGAAATGCAGCCAGTGGACTGTTCTGACCCAAACCCTTTTCCAATAAAACAAACATGAACCTTTTAATGATTTTTACGAATTCCTGGTTAAAAGGCTGCTGCAAATTAATTAACTTTGATAAGCATAAGCCTCACCAAAACTGTGCGAGGCTGCCAAGAATCACAGATAAGAAATATTTCACAACACAAGAGTCTTCAAATACCAACTGAAGATACTGCAATGTCCACGAGGCTGAGTTTCAAAATGTCTTTGCTTCCTACAAAGAATGTTCTCTTCACATCTGGCTTTTATCTTCTTGAAGAAGGGGCCATTACCTTGAAGCCTTACTTGCGAGTTGCCTGTGCTGCTGCAACTCCTCTTTCCTGCAAGCAATCCTGTGAGCAACCCTGTGTGCACGCACACTTGGCACAGGCTCCTCAGGAACCTCCTCATTGCTGCTGCCAGTCCCCACAATCTCTGAAGGCAGCAGTTCGCTCCCTAATGGTCCTGGCCACTCATCTGAATCCTCGCTCTCCTTAGGTGTCCGCACCTGCTGTCAGCGAACCATAACATGAACAAGTGTTGTTGAATTATTGGAACTCAAGAAATTACTTTATTTACTCTTGCTTCAAATCACACACACACAAACTCTTTGTAGAAAAATATGTGACACCATCTTGCCACATTCTTGCCAGGTTATATTCCATAATGAAAGAAGAGATGAAATAAGGAGAGAGTGTTTTCCCATGACCAGCTGGTGCTGAGAAAGGAATTCCCCATTCTTTCACAGACTGCAAAAGTGCATGAACGGTGTCATTTCAATGAATACTTCAGCTTCAACCATAACAACACAAGAGCAAACAACAGATACAAACTCTAGGTTAACTGCACCAAACTCGATTGCAGGAAATATGACTTCAGCAACAGAGTGGTCAATGTCTGGAATACTTTATCTGACTCTGTGGTTTCTTCCCCAAACCCCAAAAACTTTAACCTTAGACTGTCTACTATTGACCTCACCCCTTTCCTAAGAGGTCTGTAGGGGGCGTGCATAAGCACACCAACGTGCCTACTGTCCCTGTCCTATTGTTTCTTTTATTTTTATTTTTTATTTTTCTTATCTGTATCCATGTATTCATAACTATGTTTTTACTTATACCTATTATTTTGTAAGCAATTGACAAAAATAAATAAATAAATAAAAATAAAAATAAATAAATTTCAATTGTATTTTCGATTATGACCATTAAAATGAACATTGGTTAATAAATGATGGGACATTCACAACAATTCTTTTCAATGATGATTGGCCTATCAACCACTAGATGGTAGGAGCATCCATATTTGTGTATGCATCTAAGATTCACCTTCTGGATAAGTTGTTGAAGTTGTTGTTGAGGCTAGTTCTTGTGATGGAACTTGGACCTGGAGAATCAGTGGCAACACATAGTTTTTTCCAGAAAGGCTCAAATTAATAAACTGTACATTCTTGAGCTGAATGAGGTAGAAGGAAGAAGTTCGGGTTAGCCACACCCTAGAATCCCTCAGAGTATGTGTGTGCATGTGTGTGTATTGTCAAGCATTTGATAATATATATAAGTATAAGCATGATTTTTTTTGTTAAAAGTTTTTTGTTTTTTTATTTTTTGCACATCTCTTCACGTGAGCAACATGATTCCAGATTACAACATTTATGCGTAGTCATAATTACATTTCCATCTATCCTGTTTAATATCACCTCAAGTCAATATCCATTCCACTAATCCTTAGATAAATTTCCTTCCCCACCTCACTAAATTTCCATTTCATTTTTCAATTCATTAGTTCAATATCAATATCATTTCATCCACACATCCTTATTCCCTATTATTTCTATTTTCAGCTTACTACCTATTTTATTTTACATTACACATTGTTATCATCCTTAGCTTTCTCTAGACTGATATATAATATAAACAACTGAAAAAGAGTAAAACTAAAAGGAAACTAATATATTTAGGATCCATGTGGTATATCCCCCCAATTACATTACATCTTTTATTTATTCCAAAGATGTTCAGATAACCATTTCATATTTTTCTTCCCCCCCCTTTCTTTATTTCCACTTAGCATAAATTTTTATTCCCCTAATTTTAATCATTAAAAATACTCTCATTATAGATACTTTAAATTCCCATATAACCCCTTCTAATTTGTCATATTTCCTGTTTTCTCATATCCTTTACATAATCAATTACATTTTCTATTTCATGTATACATCAAAGAAAAAAAGAAAAACAGAAAGTTAAGTTTCCCTTTTTGCTTCCATAACCTATAATTCACACTTTAACTTTCTCCCAATTTGTCATATTCTCTGTTTTTCTAATTTTTTCTAATTAAAGAATCTCTGTTTTTCTAATTTTAAATAGTTACATGTATGAGTATGTATGTATGTATGTATGTATATATATATATATATATATATATACGCTGTTTAGCTTCCTTCGGGTATTATCCCACGTCATTGTAGTTCTGTTAAAGTTGTAGCAACGTTTCAGCAGAATCTCATCTGCCATCATCAGGCTTCTGTATGGATGTGGGTCTTATAGCTCCTGGTTTTTAAATTTGAGGCTGGTTCATTCTGATTGGCTGGGAGCCTGGACCTATTTCATTGGACTTGGAGTTTGATTGATTGGTGTTCCTGGTTTCTTCTGTCTGTTTTGTGGCTTTGATTGGCTGGCAACAGTCTGTTCTTGTGTTGGAGGCTTTCAGTGCAGCTTGGCTCCGTGTGAAGGGACGGCTGCTCTTCATTAGCAAGCTGCTATTCATTAGCAAGCTGGGTTTCACCTGGGTGTCTGGTGGGGGTGTTAGGTTGGAGCTATCAGAGGGAATCTGTTTTTGCCCAGGTGTTTGCCTGGCTTGTGGCATGGAGATCTTTCTATTTGAGAGTGCAGGCTTCCAAATGATTGACAGTCTGGTGGAATCATCTCTTCTATTCATGCTGTCAGGTCTTTTTTCAATCTCTATGGCTTCTCTGATGATTCTGTGGCTGGGGTTTTCTATAGTGGCCAGGGTTTTAGTGCCATTGAAGTTGATGTTGTGACCTGTGGTTTTCATGTGTTGGACTAGTGAGGAGGTGTGTTCCAGCTTTTTTACTGCATTTTTATGTTCATCTAGGCGGCTACTTATTCTTCTATTGGTCTGTCCAATGTATGTGGTCGGGCATGATGTACAGGGAATTTCGTATATGCCTTGGTTTTCCAGGTCAATTTTGTCTTTGGGGTTCCTCAGGATGGCTGCTATTTTTTTGTCTGTTTTGAAGGCAGTCTTGATGTGATGCTTGTGTAGTATCTTACTGATTTTATCTGTAGTACCTCTTATGTAGGGCAGGACAGCTGTTCCATAGATCTGTTGATCTTCTAGGTCTCTGTTATGTCTTGGTGTGTTTTTGTGGATCAAGTTGGTGATTTTCTTTTTGTGGAAGCCATTGGCTGTCAATACTTCAGTCAGGGTGCATAGTTCAGTCTTTATATGTGTCTTATCTGCCAGGCGTTTGGTTCTGGTAATTAGTGTTTTCGCTACGGAATTTATCTGTGCTGGGTGGTGGTGGGATTGGGCGTTGAGGTAGCGGTTGGTGTGTGTTTTCTCTTGGTCTGTGTTTATTGGTCTTGGAGTGTGCTGTGTTCTGCTTGAATGGTGTTTCTAATATCTTCTGTCTGTTTTGTCGCTTTTTTTGTGTGTCTTGATTGGCTGGCAACACTGTGTTCCTGTATTGGAGACTTTTAGTGCAACTTGGCTCTGAGTAAAAGGACATTTGTTAGGAAGCATGGTTTCATCTGGGTGCTTGGCTGGGGTGTGTTTGAGCTGGAGGTATCAAGGGGAGTCTGTTTGTGCCCAGGTGTTTGCCTGGCTTGTGGTGTGGAGATTTTTTTGTTTGTGAGTGCAGGCTTCCAAATGATTGACAGTCTAGTGGAATCATCTCTTCTATTCATGCTTTCAGGTCTTTTTTCAATCTCTATGGTTTCTCTGATAATTCTATGGCTGGGGTTTTCTATAGTGGCTAGGGTTTTGGTGCCATTGAAGTTGATGCTATGGCCTGTGGCTTTCATATAAGTACCCGCTTGGATGAACACAAAAATGCAGTAAAAAAGCTGGAACACACTTCCTCACTAGTCCAACACATGAAAGCAACAGGTCATCGCATCGACTTCAATGGCAAATCCAGTTAGCCTCCACATGAGTGGCATCTAAATGCTGGTTTAGGTCTGGAACTCAGAGATTTTGACAGTTGGTCTACTCCACAGCAAAATACTCTTCGCCCATATGAATTGACAGCTGCCATACAAGTAAGTTCAATGCCAGACTCAATGACACCATGAGGATTATCAGTGGATGTATTAAAATTACTCTGGCTTGCTGCTTCCTGTTCTGAGCCATATAACACTTCCAGCTTTACAAAGGCAAGATGCACTAGGGAGATAATACAGAAAAAAAATATGAGCAACTCACTCCTACTGATGCATGTTGATCTTTCTCATTCATTTGCCAGAAGACTTAAATCCAGGAACCCCTCATCGGCCCTTCCCCAACAACTGCCCAACAACTTTACCCAATGGAAAGCCAAATGAGTTGCTGAACGCCCAGGCATAGGAATACATATGACCCAAGAAAAAAGGCTTTGAAATGCCACATCAACAATGGACAATCCTGAATAGGATTTGCACCTCACATAGTGTCTTCCAGGACTCTTTGTATAAAAGGGGCATAATACCAGAGGTGGTATTCAGCAGATTCTGACCAGTTCTGGAAAACCAGTCATGGAAATTTTGAGTAGTTCAGAGAACTGGCAAATACTGCCTCCAACTGGAGATTTTACAGTATCCTTCCCCTTCCATGGCCACCAAGCCATGCCCACAGAACCAGTAGTAAAAAAATTTGAATCTCACCACTGAAAGAAATGCTATATTAATTTTGGGATTTGACAATTAGAAATAGAATAGAATAGAATAGAATAGAATAGAACAGAACAGAACAGAACAGAACAGAACAGAACAGAATTATTTATTGGCCAAGTGTGATTGGACACACAAGGAATTTGTCTTGGTGCAAATGCTCTCAGTGTACATAAAAGAAAAGATACATTCATCAAGAGTCATGAATCATAAGGTACAATTAATAATAGTCATAGGGTACAAAAAGCAATCAAATCATAACTAGGAAATGGTCAATTTAAATTGTAAAGATACAAGTGACAAGGTTATAGTCATACAGTCACAAGTGGGAGGTGATGGGCAATAAGGAGTGATGAGAAGATTAATAGTAACAGTAGTGCAGACTTAGTAAATAGTTGGACAGTGTTGAGGGAATTATTTGTTTACCAGAGTGATAGGGTTCAGGGAAAAACTGTCCTTGTGTCTAGTTGTTCTGATATGCAGTGCTCTATAGCGTAGTTTTGTGGGAAAGAGTTGAAACAGTTTTATGTCCGGGATATGAGGGATATGTAAATATTTTCACAGCCCTCTTTTTGATTCGTCCAGTAAATAGGTCCTCGATGGAAGGCAGGTTGGTAACAATTGTTTTTTCTGCAGTCCTAATTATCTTCTGGAGTATCTGTCTGTCTTGTTGGGTTGCAGAACCAAACCAGATATGTATGTTGATAAAAATACTGTGTATTATTGAATTTTAAATCAAAAGGTTAGTGTATTTCGCGTTTGTCGTATCAAAGAAAATCAGAAGTTATCTTTTTTAATTTCTTTTTTTTTTCTGCTTTATTCCTTTGCATCTTCCACTCCTCTATTTGTTCCTTCTTATTTTTTATTTTTTTATTTTTTTTTTTTTACATTTTATTTTTTGATAAAAATTTAATAAAGTGTATTTTTTTAAAAAAGGTGGAGGATCAGCAACTGTAACTAAGCATCCGGAAAGTTGATTGCATCACTTTAAATCTCTTTCAAGATTAGAACTCTTCCACTGTCCAGTGGGAAGGTTTTCCATTTCCAGTGAAAATACTGGTGTCATGCTGAAGCAGCTTGGACTAGATTCATTCTGCTCAGTAGAGTGACTCTTATACTGCTTATATGGCTCTGTTCCTTGCAAGGTTTATTAAGATTAAGCAAAACATGTCACCAATGTTTAATTGCTTTTTTTTCCTCCAAAAGGTCAAACCATTTTGTAAAGGCCACAAAAAATTATTCTGGGGAAATTGCAACTTCTGCCAAGTTGTTTATCCTGCTTGCCTGCCTACTTACCCTTCTCTCTGTGTATTTGTTTGCTAGGGTAGTTGACTGTTTAAAGAAGAAATGGAAAAAAATGTATGTCAACGTGGGTTGGTTTCTGAGCATCCAAAATGGAATCATGTGACATTAAAACTTCAGATCTAGGTCATAAGTAGCTTTTTCATGGTGCTTCGTAGCTTCAAAAGGTCTTTAAGCAAACTGGTCATAAGGCAAGGACTAATTGTATATGGATTGTTCCATGGAACAAATATTCAGCTTTGAAACATCTTGGTGTCTGTGGAGATTCTCAGTCATCCAAGTCAGGGGTTGCCAACCTTCTGGACCTCAGGGACCACCAAACTCATAATTTTAAATCGTGTGGACCACTAATATGAATTTTGACTGACAGTGGCTTGCTTGATGGTGGGAAAGTCGGTCCCATATTCCAGAGCTGCAGTAGTCAGAAGACTGGCCCTTTGGTCATCCAAGAGCAGCTCCTCCAGTCCCTGGAAGGCTAGTGTACCCAGGTGGAGGAGCAGCTGCTCCGGGATGACCAAAGGGCCAGTCCTATGACTATTGCAGCTCTGGAATATGGGACTGACTTTCCCACCAATGTCAGCAAACCATCCCAGGGCGGATTTCCCTCCCCTGCCATTGGTCTTACCTTCCAGTTCCAGCTTGCGTGGCTCTACTCAAGGTAAGGTTTACGCTCGGCCAAAGGGTGGGGACCTGTGGGTGGGTGTGCCATGTGGGCAGCACAGTCTTGTTTTCCCACGCAGCTTGGAGTAATTGCTTTGGGGACCACCAAAATTTTCTTGTGGACCACCATTGGTCTCAGCCCATCAGTTAGCGACCACTGATCCAAGTCATGGTTGTCTCAAAGGTGCTTCCTCAAGAGGCAATTGGACTTTGTTTTTCCTTGAAGATTTGCTTCTGAAGAACAGAAGAAGCTTTTTGGAAGAGAAGCAATATGTCTTCAAGGAAAAACAAAGTCCAATTGCCTCTTGAAAAAGCACCTTTGGGACAAATATCCTGATTTAAAATGTCTGCCCAACATTGAGTGGCCCTCTAGAAGTGTTGGACTTTGATTCTTATTATCTCCAGCAAAGAATGTGGGTTCTGTTTTTGTGAGAAGAAAACCTACGTGAAGAGAAAGGCTTGGTAGAAGTCTCTTGATATATGCAAATTGTTTTTTTTCCCCTTGCTGGTATTTTCTTTAAAGATCTCTAGGCCATTCTTCTGTCTACTGAATAATGGATTTTATTTGTTTTAGCTTTGTCTCAATGTTGTTCATTCTAGGATGCCCTTTGTGTCTTGTTGGGAGTCTGATGACCCATTCAGGCTACTTGGGTCCTTGCTGTAGAGATCTCTGGCTTTAACATTCCAGCTTAATTATCACAATTCCTGTGTGTGGGGGGGAGAAGCAGAGAACGAAGAGGATAAACACACAGGCCAACTATTGGAATACCATGTGTTAATGTTTGCCTTCTGAGTAGGGCACACGCTTCTCTCTCACGCTTAAATACTGTGTTGCTATACACGTTAGCAAAAAAAATGCAGACAGTGTTTCTCGATCAGCCAAATTTAGCCTGCCAGGAATGAGGAAAACTTGTTTTTGTTTTTGTTTTCCTCTCAGTGGAAACTCAAAAATGCAACTCTCATACATGACCTGGGGATATCTGGTGATGTAAGGATGTTCCTCTACCTTTTTAATAGATTAATATTTTAACTTTACTTGGTTTTTTGTTTGTTCGTTTGTCAAATTTAGGAACTGCTCATTTCCCTCACAGAGGGATTCTGGATGGTGTACAAATAAAATGTTAGAAATATAAAATAAATATAATATTTAAAATAGAGATAATAATATTTAAAGTTGATATTAATTGTTAATTAATGTGTTAATTTAAATTTAATATATGCTTTTATAAACCTTTTAAAAATGTTTTTACCCTAAACTTCCCAGAGTCACCTAGGTGAGCTGGGCAGCATAGAAATTAAATCAATAAAAAGCTTTATTAAGTTGGTCACATCAGACCATTCTCTGCTTTATCTGCACCCTGATACTACATAGCTGCTGCTGCTTACCATTATTATCTCACAAATAAAAACAGAATAAACTTTTCAGGAAAACAAAGGACTGTGAGAAGTTAGGGATTAGTTAGTTACCTATCTGAAATGGTATAAGGTCTCTTCCACCTCTATTCTGATTGATTGAATGAATGAATGAATGAATTTATGTCACCATATCTTTGCTAATGTTAGGATTTCCTTGAAATACACCTGGTGATATTTAGTTCAAAAGGTTTACTCCATCTTGGACTGAATGTCAGGACTTCAGTTCTTATTATCTGCAACAATGAATGGAGATGAATCATGAAAGGACAAAGGCTCTATTTTCTTCCAGCACATGATGAAGTTAAAAGATATGGGAGCAAGGATGCACATTTTTTTTTTAATTCTGCACCCCATGCATCCTGCTCTTTGTGGGGAGAAGCTTGCAAGTTTGTGCTAATCAGCTAAAGTAGGGCTCATGTTTGAGAAAAGGCCTGGAGGGCTAGGGATTAGGGATAGGCAGCCTATTTCCCCTCCGAGCTGAATGCAACCCCTAGTTCCCCTGATTATAATTGTGGAAAATCGGCAACTTAGTTCGATGCCACATTTATTTATTTATTTCGCTTTTATCCTGCCTTTCTTACTTTATAAGTAACTTATAACTAATACTCATTTCTTCTCCTCGTTTCTCCCAAAACAACCCTGTGAGGTGGGTTGGGCTGAGAAGAGAGAATGATTGGGCAAAAGTCACCCAGCTGTCTTTCATGGCTAAGGCAGGACTAGAACTCTCACAATCTCCTGCTGATTGGACCAGTCAGCTTTTATGCTTAAGGGAGGACTAGAACTCATGGTCTCCCAGTTTATAGGCCAGCAACTTCAACACCAAGCCTGCCAATAAGCCTATCACAATTAAATAAAAGAAATTCAATTCCAAACCCAACCCTGCACCCTGTATGTGAAGTGATCCCACCCAAGTGTTATAAATGGCCCTTAACCAACAAGTGCATAGCCAAACTGTAAACCAGGATGGATAATCTTTGGGTGGCTGGATTCCTTATTTAGCAATTTGGGGGATGTGGCTAAGGGCCACTCAGATGCCTAGGTTGTAATCTGTTGTAGTCCCATCTGTCATTTATCTCAGCATTCAGAGTGATAAAAAAACTTGATGAACCTGCCAGGTACATTAAGATACAGGGGTAACATTATCCTCTCATTCTCTTGTGGGCACACAGAAAGCTTAAGAAATTCAGGGAAGCATTGCCCAACTCTTAGTGCAAACATGTATTTCATCAATACTCTAAAGAACTGGAAAGGTGAATTTCTAGAATTCACAGGGTCTGGATTGATTTTTACCGGATGCCTGCTTCTGGGTGCCAGTAATACCTGTTCAAAAGTGTACAATTTCTATATAATTGGATCCAAAGTTCAAAAAACAAAACAAAACACAAAAACAGCAATACTTTAAAACACCCTCTGGCTTAATTAAAAAAAATAGTTGCCTGGATTTTAGAAAACTTCAAATGACTTAATAAGAGTATTACCTTTTTAAGTTAGTTATTTCCCTAGTGGCTGTTGGTGGTTTGTTTTGTTTCCTGCTTTTTTAATAAATGAAAGATTGGCCACATCTATGGATTTATTCTGTAAAAGAAGGCTACTCTTGGAAGTTTTCTATTTTTTGACACTTAAAGGTTAGGAAAGAGGAAACACAGAAAGATAATGCCAGGGTCCTATAGTGGTGTAGACTAGAGAATAGTTTTGGACTAGATACATCCAGCTTGAGGATCTTACAGAACAATAAAGTTGGAAGGGACCTTGGAGGTCTTATAGTCCAACCCCTTACTCAGGCAGGAAACCTCTATACCAGGGCTGTCAAACTCCCAGCTTGTGGAGCAGTTGCGTCACGTGTTGACCACGCCCACATTTGGTTTAGCAAAGGAAAAAAAATCCCGCTACGTCATGCACCGTGACAATATGAGTTTGACTCCCCTGCCTGATACCATTTCAGAGAATCTCTTGTCCAATCTCCTTTTAAAAACTTCCAGTACCCACAAGTTCTGGAGGCAAGCCATTTCACTGGTTTATTGTTCTTTCTGTCAGGAAATTTATCCTTAGTTCTAGACTGCTTCTCTCCTCAATTAGTTTCCATCCATTTCTTCTTGTCCTACCTTCAGGTGCTTTGGAAAATAGCTTGACTCCCTCTTCTTTGTGGCAGCCCCTGGGATGTTGGAACACTGTTATCATGTCACCCCTAGACCTTCTTTTCATCAAGCTAGACATACCCAATTCCAACAAATGTTCTTCATATGTTTTAGCCTTCAGTCCCCTAATCATTGTTGTTGCTCTTCTCTGCACTCTTTCTGGAGTCTTTTTTTATATTGTGGTGACCAAAATGAATGCAGTGTCTCATGTGTGGTTTTCCAAATGTGTGGTATTCCAAATGTTGGAAGAAATATCCATCTGGTTCAGTTCCAGGCCAGGAGAAAGACATTGAAAACATTGAGGCTGATTGGAAAGATGGTTTAATGATGAAGCAGAACCATCAAGCACATAGGTTCTGGTTTAGCTGACCACATGAAGTTGAGAGTGGGGGGTATTTATACCTTCTGTTGGACTGCACTTGAGCTTCCTGTTCCTGTGCAAGAACATTAATTCTATTGGCTGTTGTCAGATTCCCATGGGACCATATACAAATCCTAGGAGTTTGTCTGAGCTCAGTTTGGTTGAAGTTTGGTCTGCTGATGAAATGAAGGGGCTTGTTGGGGAATTCCCATTGTGGCTGAGGGGAAATCCTACTTTTGTTCAGACCTTGCTGCAGGGAATTTGCTTATGAATTGAGCTATCTATCTCTTTATCTCTTAAGTGCTGACATCTACTGTGGCCTATTAAGGAAGGTGGGGGCTGCTTTCCCAGAGCATGTTTCTTCATTTCTCCTTTAGGGAAATATAATATTCTGCCTTTTAAAAATAGTATTCAAAATATTTCATTCTTTTAGGAGAGGGGTTGGTGCTAACTTTCTGTACAATGGTCCAGCCTAGACAGTGATCCAGCCATTTACTTCATTGGGTGATTGGTTAGGCACCCTCTATTTAACCCAGGCTACCTTGATTGCATTTATTGCAACTTCTCTTATGAAAAAAAATACAAATAATACATCTCTCTAAGTAAACACAAAATGCCACTCACACATCATCACAAAATCTCCAGAACCGTAAAGCCTATAAACTTGATATTTGGCACGTATGTTCCTCTAGGGTTCTAGGTGCTCACTAATAAAGGATTTTTCCAAATTACCCACAGAGCATTAGTATTTCCTATATTATTATTAACATGCTCTGATGATAAGGAGTTCTATTCCCACTTCCTACCTGAAAAGAAATCTGTTCCAAATGCAAATCACAAGCAGAGGAGAGGAGTTTCAGTTTCACAGCAGCAACCAGCTTTAGTACAGAACAGTTGAGCTAAGCCACACCCAGGCTTCTTGCTGTCTCCTTGCTCACACAGCAAATATGGTTTAAATTGCTATGTTTCAATTTCCAAACAACCCTCAACTGTCTCACACCCTGTGTGATGACCCGTAGTCTCTCAAAATAACCCAAAACCCAAAGTCCGGTAAAGCCTTCAACTTAACTTCACTGTTTTATAAGGCAGAGTTTAAAGTCACAAAAGTAAATGATGAGGCAAACGGAAAACCAAAACAAACCGCATTGATGAGAATTCTGAAGCAAGCTGAGATAACTAATTTTAAACCCAAGGAAGATAACCAAGGAGAATCCATGGGAAGAATGCCAGCAAAGATAAACGTCTTTCAAAGAAAACACTAAACTGTCTCCAGCAAATTCTGACTACGCAGTTATAAATGCATATACATAGCTCCCAGCTGCAAGCCAGGAGGAAAATCATGGTCCTCTCCTCCCAAGTAGACCATGCTTTTCCCTGTTCCTCTCCTCCCTGTGTGACCTAGGATGGATAGGGGATGGACCTGGATCCTCCTCTGACTGCTCAGCCGGCCTCTGCCCTTCCCCAGCCTCCACCACCACCTCTGGAACCACACTCCCACTCCCTGTTGGCTGTTCCTCCTCTTCCTCAGAGTCAGACTCCACACTGACACACTGACAGGATGCTCGCTAGATGAACATTGATGGATACTGGTAGGCAGAGGCACAATTTTTCCCCTTATTTTCCTCCCCCAAAACTAAGGCCAATTACATAGTTTCGTAGCAAAGCACGGGTATAGAGCTAGTATAATAATAAGAATGAGATATATGTGCTGTATGTGAGCACTTGGAAATGTTTGCTCATTTCACAAGCTTCCTTTCACAAGGCAGTAGAGTTTGGGTTGCTTTTATCTAAATTGGTTTTGAATGCTTCCCTGCCTTCTGAGGAGTCTTCATTGATCAGTCCCATCTCCATTCTGCCAGCTAAATAATAAAGTCTGGAACTTGAATGTTTCATAGACCAAGCCTTGTTTAACATCTAAAAATTCTGCCTCTTTGCAGAGTCTTTAAACCATCTCTTTTGTGGGGCTCAGATTAATATTTTTTATTGGTGGCTTTTGTAGGAATCAGCCCCACTGGAAATACTGGCATGTTCATGTGAAGCCATATTTGGCTCTTTGAATCTATCTTTTGCACTCTTACCAGATTCTATTATTTTTTAAGACAAGAATTGCAGAGTGCATGGGCTCTGCATTAAATAATATGGAGGTTGGTGTGTGTTGCTTTATATGGTTGTTCTTCAAGTTTGGAGGGGGAGAGATTTTCAAACTAGATATTCCTCTGTTCAAATAAAATGACAGCATCTCTACATGTAGGAAACCAGCGTTTTTCTTCTACATTGGAAAAGCTTCTGCCCAGAATGCTATTTTGTGAATTACTAAGACGTTTAGGACAGAATGTAAGAATGGCAGGAGGAAAAAAAATGTACCACAATGAAGCTTTTTCACTTTCTTTCTTCAGAATGTGTGCAGGAAGTTTGTATGTTCTGTGAGCATTTGTGGATCTCCTCTCTTTGTCCAATGCAGCTTTTCCTTATCTTGTATTCTCCAGATGTGTTGGACTGCTGCTGTTTTTGAAAAGCACTGAATTATGAAAGGCTGGTAGAGGAAACAAATAAGGCCTTTCATCACGAACCCCACTTATTTAAGAATTCCATTTCTGAGTAGGAAGTCTTCAACCAATATGTTGAATGCTACGATTTGGTTAGCTGTGTTGTTAGACTCGGAATTTAGATTATGTAACAGCTCAGGCTTTCAAGAAGAGAAACGGAAGAGGTTTTCCAAACACTGCAACAACTATTTGGAGAGTAATGTTCTCTAGAACTTTAGAACATGTTCCCTGCTCAAGATATCCCATCCCAATGGTTATCCAGTCTCCCAAAAGTGTTTTTTCAAAAGGTAACTGGGCTTTCTTTGTTTTTCTTTGAATATATTTTACTTCTCATCCAAGAAGCTTCATTACTTTTGATTGCACGGTGAAGAATGGAAGTTCAGTCAGAACTGAAGAAGCTTCTTGGTTGATAAGTGAAACGTCTTCAAGGAAAACAAAAAAGTCCAGTTGCCTTTTGAAGAAAGCATATTTGGGACAATTATGACCTGTATGATTGAGAATCACCATAGACAAGGTGGTCTTCAAACTTGGCAATTTTAAGACGTGTGAATTTCAACTCCCAGAATTCCTCCTCCAGTCATGTTAGCTCAGGAATT
The DNA here is from genome assembly GCA_015471245.1 of Laticauda colubrina. NCBI lineage: Eukaryota > Metazoa > Chordata > Lepidosauria > Squamata > Elapidae > Laticauda > Laticauda colubrina. The sequence goes on from BLBF01000049.1 coordinate 5,564,240, forward strand.
CTGGGAGTTAAAGTCCACAAGTCTTAAACTTTTCAAGTTTGAAGACCCTTGCCATGGACAGTTATCCAGTCTGTTTTTGAAAACCTCCAATGATGGAGCACCCACAACTGTGAGAGGCAAGCTATTCCATTTATTAATTGTTTTTTTCCCCAGCTTTTGGGAGAGTAGAACTGACATGATCCACATAGGAAAAAGTAGTTTTTTAAATGCAAAAATGTGGCCCTTAGCATGACTCAAAAGCTGTCCATGGTCTCCATCTTAAAACAATGTTCTTGATCTAAACTGAGGCAGTTTAGAGGGGGCAAACTAATGACTTTTGGATGTTTTTTTGACAACTTACTACTGTTGGCTGTGTTGGTTGGAGCTGATGGAAATAACAAACATCTGGAGGTCATGAAATGGGTTATCAGATGAGAAATGGACTGTTATAGAAATAATAGGCAAACACAAATGGCTTACTTAATTGTGAGAATGTTGTCAAGGGGAATATAAAATAAAATCAAGAGACGAACTGGTGGCAGAGGGAATATAGTTGTCACAGGTGATTTAGATTTGTTAGAAAGATTTAAAGTAGACAAAATAATTCATGGTTTTGAATATTGTAAAGACTGAAACTGAGTTCTGTACAAAGGATAAACATGTAATTAACTGCTAAAATGTATAAACTATCTTGGAATTTGCAAAAAAAGAAGTGAAAAAAGTATCATAAACTGCTTGTAGACATTTTGCATGAAACAGGAAAAAATGAACCAAAGATGTATGCTTTTGACAATTAGACAGGCTAGATTATTGAAAAACAGTTATGTTATAATTATAGAGTAAGAGGTAAATTTATAATTGTACTTAGGACTGCTGTAAAAAAGATTGGAAATTGCTTTTTTGCCTGCCTGCCTGCCTGCCTGCCTTCCTTCCTTGTACTTTTTGCTTTCCTATTATTTTCTTTTCTTTTCATTTTTCTTTTCCTTTTAAAAACTTTTTAGTAAAAGTTATGTATAAAAAAATGAAATAGACTGTTTTTCTTACATAATAGCTGATTAAGGAAGTTTTGAGAGGAAATGTTTGATATGAATTTTATTCAGTAGATGTGGATATATGGCCTTCAACTTGTTATGCTATTCCATGTTATTTCTGTATTTTATTTTTCATGAAAAAAGAAACCTATTACGACAAGAACTTTAGTATTTGTACAATTCTTTCTAGGGATAAGAATCTCATGTATGTCTTTGCTGAACTACAGGTAGTTTTTGGTAACCATTTGTTTAATCACAATTCAAAGTTACAATGGCACTGAAAAAAGTGACTTATAGTTTGGTTCTTGCACTTATGACACCATTCTTGTGTCACATGATTGGAATTTGGATGTTTGGCAACTGGCATGAATGAATTTATGATGGTTGTAGCAACCCAGGCTCACATGATTACTATTTGCGACTTTCCCAGAGGCCTTCTGAGAAACAAAGCAATGGGAAAGCCAGATTTACCTCATGATAGTATGATTCACTTAATGGGTGTGGCAAAGAAAGTTGTGAACTCAGGGGCAACTCATTTAATGACCACATCATGTAGCAAAAGCAAGATCTGGCCCCAATTTTGGTTGTGTGCCAAGGACTACCTGTAAACAATTATCATGTAATACTGTTCCAATATCTGGGTTTATTTGCTATCTAGGACAGAGTTCCCCAGTGTTTCCGGCTTTGCGGACAAATGGATTATGTCTGTGTGCATGATTCACTTTTGCTCCTATGTTACAATCCTCCATCAATCAGAATAGAGCTGGAAGGGAACTTGGAGGTCTTCTAGTCCAGTCTTCTGTTGAAGCAGGAGATCCTATACCATTTCAGACAAGTAATTGTTCAATCTCTTAAAAAAACCCCGAGGTGAAGCCCCAACAACTTCTGAAAGCAAACTGTTCCACTAATTGATCTCCTTAATTCCAGGTTTTTTCTTTCCTTCATTAATTTTCATCTATTGTTTTTTGTGCTGCCTATGATGCTTTGGAAAATAAATTGGCTTCCACCTTCTTTGTGGCAGCCCCTCAAATACTGGAATCCTGCTGTCATGTTCTCCCAGTCCTTCTTTTCTCTAGACTAGCCAAATCCTCCAACAGTTCTTTATATGTTTTAGTCTCCAGGCCTTTAATTATCTCAATTACTCTTCTTTGCACTTTTTCCAAAGTCTCAACGTCTTTTTTGTAATGTGGTAAGAAAACTGGATGCGGTATTCCAGGTATGGCCTTACTAAGGCTTTATAAGGTTTATATAACCTTTATAATAAAGGTTCCCCTCGAACATACATGCCAGTCATTTCTGGCAGTAGGGGGCAATGCTCATCTCCGTTACAATGTCGAAGAGCCAGCACTGTCCAAAGACGTCTCCATGGTCATGTGACCAGCATGACTAAATGCCAAAGGTGCACAGAACACTGTTACCTTCCCACCAAAGTGGTCCCTATTTTTCTACTTGCATTTTTAAATGCTTTCGAACTGCTAGGTTGGCAGAAGCTGGGACAAATAACAGGAGCTCACTCCATTACATGGTGCTTGGGATTCAAACCGCTAAACTTCCGTCCTTTCTGATCAACAAGCTCAACGTCTTAGCCACTGAGCCACTGCGTGGTACTAATGCTTGACATTCTTCATCATAGTGTTCTTAATGTATTGGTCAGTGGTATATTTGGGTACTAGTTATGAGACTTTCAAAGTGTCTTTTCATGGAGGTAAACATGAAAAAGTCAGCATCATTAAACAGGGAGGTGGTCTGGAAGAGAGAACTTCATAGTCCAGATGTTAACACCTTAAGATCTGAACTGCATTCAGTTCAGAGATAATAATAATAACAATAATAATAATGATGATGATGATGATGATGATGATGATAATGATAATGATAATATCCCACTGGCAATAATTTCCTAACAGCTTCAATTCAAAGGCTTCCTTTGCAGTACCTGCAGATGTGAAGAATTGACCCTAAAGTCTACTGCAATCAGACCATTTGCTCTACTGTGCAGCTCCTATTTGTCTTACCCCCCTCCCTCCTTAGAGGAATAATGGAGATAATTTTTTTTACACTGTTTGGATTGTAAAAAGAAAGCGAAGGCACTGAAGCAGTACGCATACTAATTTTAGCATGCCTGAAGAGCTGGGCACGTAAATATGATTTCCTAGGAAAGAGTTATATGAAAAAGGGGCTTGTGGACCTCTTTTGATTGGAATGTTTTGTGCCTTTTCTCTATGACCAATATCATCATATGAAAGGAGAAAGCTACTCCTTTCTTATTGGAAGCACAGAGGCAGTTCTAAGTTGGAAGGATTAGCCAGTGACATCACTGTTACCCTGGGGATGTCTAATTGGGGGCTCTGTTCGCCTCTCCATTAATCTGCCCACTAAACTGATATCTATTTATCCATGTTTGCATGCTTCCGAACTGCTAGGTGGGCAGGAGCTGGAGCGAATGACGAGACCTTGTTTTGATCCAACCTTCGTAAGCAATGGGAAACAAATTACTCATGAGTAAAACAAACCCCTTTTTAAAAGTGGGCAGGAACAGTTTTTATTCACCTGAGAACTCAAGATAAAAAGTCCTTCAATGATTAAGCAAAGCAGAAACAGTTCCTGTTCATATCGGCTTAGGCAAATTCACGACCTATTATTTCTCAGCAAAGAGACTCATTTAGCACCTCAAATACAGAGCAGTTAGTCTTGACAAACCTGGTTCTGGCAAAGGAATCCAACTTGATTGATGTACAGTGGAAAATGAAGTGTACATCTGCAACAACAGGCCACTCCCAAACCCCTACTATTTATTTCTCAGCCAGCTTATTGCATTCCATTGCTCTCCTCTCCTCTCTTCTCTACACATACACATATCTGGGGTGGGCCCCATCTGTTCCTCCCTCTCACTTAGCTCAAGCCCCAAAGACAGTGGCCTCTCCATCTGGAGGAGGACAGAAGACCCTGCATCTGCCTCTGATTCTGCTTCCTCACCAGAGCTTTCCAAAGGCTCTGAAGCTAGCTTAGGCTTCCCCTCCCCCTCATCTGACTGCTGCTAGGTCTGCTGGCAGCCGATGGGCCACAACAGAGCTCATCCAATCATGCAGTAATACTCAGGTCTTGAATGCGGGTTTACAGATTGTCAGCCTAGTGGCCTAACTACTTGAGCCATGACGCTCCTTGACAATGTGGCAACCGGTAGGGAAACATCCACGGGAGAAAAGAATAGCTATGGGACACTTTTGGAAATTTGTCCACTTTTTATTACTGGGTTCTTCCTCCTATATTAGAGAATCAAGACCTTCTGCTGAGTCTCTTATGATCAAATAACATTTTGTCTAATCTCTTATTTTCTCCCGGAACCAGTTTTCACCTGTACAAATAAAGATAATGATTCTGCTGGCTCTTGCTAGCATTTTGTAGCCCTAATACATCAAACAGTAGCCATCTTCTATCCGTCCTAAAAGAGAAGAGCTGTGGTAGTGCAGTGGTCAGAATGCAGCACTGCAGGCTACCTCTGCTTAATGCCAGCTGCCTGCAGCTTGTCACTTTAAATCTCACCAGGTTTAAGGTTGACTCAGCCTTCCATCCTTCTGAGGCTAGTAAAATGAGGACCCAGATTGTTGGCAATTATGCTGATTCTGTGAACCATTTAGAGCAGGTTGTAAAGCACTGTGAAGTGGCATATAAGTCTAAGTGCTATTGCTATTGTACAGGTTTTTTTTAAAAGAAGATGGAGGGAGTACTCCCTGCAACCTTGCATATCCAAATATGCAAGTGATCTAGTTGATAGTATCAGAGTCTGCAGAAGAGATCCATTGGGGGATGATCTTTTGTTTCTGATTGATGAGATGTCCCATTGTTTGAACTACAATTTCCCAGGCACAAAATGGATTGTATCTTGAGTTCCATTTGTGGCTGTGATTGCCAGCATTATAGAAGAAATACAGGGGTACCAATAAAGGTTAATATTTGTAGTTTAGGATTGAAATGAGGGGTCCTTGGTGCTCCTGTGCTTGGTGGTTTTCTTGCAGACATTTCATTACCCAGCAATGATGGTGTTACCTAGTTTGGGTAATGAAGCATCTCTAAGAAAACAACTGAGCACAGGAAGCATGAAACACCCTTCAAATGTAAGGAAATTGAATTTTTTTTGTCAGGAGGAGATGCGTAAACCACTCCATATTTTAGTAGGATTTATTGGGGTGTGTTTCTATCTGGAATTGATAGTATTTTCTCTTGCCATTCTGAAGGATCTAGTGGGGCTTCCAGTTTTGCATTGCAAATTTGTTTTTGAGTTATCATTAATGTTCCCTTTTGTCATGATTATTTATGAATATTGAAAAGATCTTTGAAATGGATGCCCAAGCTGGAGAGTTTAGTTTGAAGAAATAAGGGAAAAGCTGTGGAAAGTTGCAGAATATTGTAATTTATTGGTAATAACTGGACTGGGTCAATTAATAAAAAGCTCTTTTGAATGCAAACATTTCCTTTTTAATCCTTCCTGAAAATTTCAAACAGGAACCCTGATGGTACAGTGGTTAGAAAGCAGTATTGCATAGTGATTCTGTCCACTGCCAGCAGTTCAATCCTGACCAGCTCCAGTTTGACTCAGCCTTCCCTCTTTCTGAGGTGGGTAAAATGAGGACCCAGATTGTTGGGGGCAATATGCTGATTCCGTAAACTGCTTAGAAAAGGCTGTAAAGCACTATAAAGTGGTATATAAGTCTCAGTGCTGTTGCTGTTTTCTTGAAGCACAATAGAATTTCTATCTCAGGAAACCTTTCAGATTTAACGTGAGTTTTCAGAGAATAAAAATCCACATTGATTTAGTTAGATTTTCATTGTCTTCTTACATAGTTAAGTTTTGAATTCCTCTGAGTGTTAAAAATACCCCGACATGTATCAATCTTCCCGATTCAGTCCTGCTGTGTTTTTTAATGCATTACAAAAATTTTGCTATTCATTTTCCCCAAAAGAATAGAAGGAAAACATTTGTTTTACTTCAAAATATTTGTCACTGTTTCATTTCTGCTCTTCATTTTAAGTTAAGACAGAAATCTTTTTTGCCACATGGTGTAATGTCTCTTCGTTTATAACCAACTGTCCACGTGCTTTGAATGTCTGTGCTTGAAAACCTAAGTGTTAAAAAGAATTATGAGAAGTTTAATGTATCTTGAGACAGATGGATTATTTTGTCTTCAAAACAGTCCAAGATTTCATGGTAGAGTATTGTGACGCGAATAACAGTTAGTTCTTGGATTGTTTCAAGCTTCTAATAATCTTTGCATGGAGGTGTTGAAAACTGTTGTCATCCTTCAGATATCTGCCTCCTTCCATATGCATGTACCACATAAACTTTCCCTTTTTGTGGGTACCCTGCAAATCTATGACAGACTTCCAACATTTCTTGGCCAGCATAGTGATTTCTTTCAGTCCTGGCAATTGTGTCTTTCCATCTGGAGGTCAATGAAGTTTTTTTTTAAAAAAAAAAGGCTGATCAAAGTTAGAGGAAGTTCTGGTATTTACCAAAGTCCGTTCTTTAAGAGTAATATTCCAGAGATAGCAATAGCACTTAGATTTATACATTGCTTCACAGTGCTTGACAGCCCTCTCTAAGAGGTATACAGATTCAGTACATTGTCCCCAACAATCTGAATCCTCATTTTGCTGACCTCAGAAAGATGGAAGGCTGAGTCAACCTTGAGCTGATCAGGATTGAACTCCTGCTGTGTGGGCAGAGTTAGCTTGCAATGCTGCATTCTAACCACTGTGCCACCAGGGCTCTTAAACAGGTAGTGCTTGAGTTGTGACCACAATTGACACCAGAATTTCAGTTGCTAGGTAACGTGGTGGTTAAGCAAGTCATATCCAATTTCAAACTTTTGGCAGTTGGCAGAATTAGCCTGCAATATTGCATTCTAGCCATTGTGCCACCATGGCTCTTCTGGAACCATCTACTTGGAGAAATTTACCAGATGGATATGTAAGGCACTGGATGAATACTTTGGGTTGGTTGGTTGTTTTTTAAAAGAATTCTAAGGTCCCCTTTTTAGTTGTCACCCTGCTGTGTTTTCTTTTGATTTATGACTTTTTTAGAATTAAAAAAACCTTTGGTTCCTTGGTACAATTTAATTAGCACTTTTTAAAGTGTTTCATATACAGGAGTACTGCAGTATTCATCCTTAATTGGTTCTGGGAGGTGCTATGAAGTACCAAAAAGCAATGAGTGCCAAATATTTTTCCCCATGAGGAATAATATAGTGAAGTCACAAATGAGCCAACGCTGACAAGTTTTCTTTTGTGCATTCAGTAGCAACAACTGATTAATACTGGGCCAAAAAATTTTCATCCACATGCATTGAGTACCAAGTTCAATGAGTTTCAAAGGAGTTGAATACCAAGATGCCTCTGTATGTATACTGTATATGTTTTTAATAATCTCTCTCTCCTCCTCCTTCTCCTTGACACAGTTCTTTGTCTGGGGATGACAAATTGGATGAACCCCAGTTGTAGCAAGCTGCCTCATGCTAGCTGATGAGGTTTTGTAATCCAGAATTATTTATGTTGCATGTGTGAGAAACTTGCAGTTCACTAAAATACTGGTGAACTCCAGTGTGTAAGTAGGTTCCTTTCCTGGATATGCTTGCTGGGGTTTTTGATTGTTGTATCTCAGGTTGCTTGGTGGAGCACAGATTCACACTAGTGAATAAACCAGTGGAATGGTTTTCCTTCAGAAGTTCAGAAGGGGGCTCCATCCCTGGAGGCTTTTAAGAGATTGGACAGCCATTTGTCTGGAAGTGTCTCCTGCTTGAACAGGAAGTAAGGAAAAGAAAAACTTTTCAAGGTCCATTCCAACTCTATTATTCTATTACCATTCTATTTTATTTAGCTGATAATATTTTATATTTTATGTTAGCTGGGAATGTTTTGGGCTGTGGACCTCTCCCATTCATCCTTGGATGGATACAGTTCTCATAAATGCTTCTTTTGGCCTGATGTCAATAAACATTGTCATAGCTTAATCACTGGTGTATTGTCTGCTTTAAAGAATGCCTTATTTTGAATATCAACTTCTTTCTTACCATCTAATAGTGAATGCCAGTTGCTGTCTTCTTGTGCACAACAACACAGTTAACGTAAGAGCCTGATGCAACCATCTGTCTAGATCCTTTCACTTTCTCTTTTGAAAAACAAAACAAAACACATACAACCTCCACACTCTCAAACACCCACACATTCTTTGGTAAACCATCACTTTGGATGCAACAGATACTTCTGGCATTGTTGCCAACTTTTCCTGTTCTCTCCATGTGGCAGGAAGGACAAAGTCACAAGGGCCCTCACCACTAAGACCCTAAGTGGGGCAGTGGTTAGAATGCAGTACTGCAGGCTACTTCTGCAAATCACTGGCTGCTAGCAGTTTGGCAGTTTGAATGTTACCAGGCTCAGGATTGACTCAGCCTTCCATCTTTCCAGGTGGGTAAAATGAGGACCCAGATGAACGGTCTTCAAACTTGGCAAGTTTAAGACTTGTAGACTTCAACTCTCAGAATTCCTGAGCTATCATGACTGGAGGAGGAATTTTGGGAGTTGAAGTCCACAAGTGTTAAAGCTGTCAAGCTTGAAGACTCCTGATTGTTAGGGGCAATATGCTGACTCTGTAAACTGCTTAGAGAGGGCTGTAAAGCCCTCTAAAGTGGTATATAAGCCTAAGCGCTATTGCTATTTCTATCTCATGGAGATTATTAAACAAATACCTGGCAGGGCTAAATTTTGCAATCTGCAAGCAGAGTTGGAAAAGCAACAACTGGAAGCCTCAGTAACTGATATCCTCTCCAAAAGTTGTTGATGAACTGTCATTTTTAATTACAATTGGGACACTACTGAAGGCTTGGGGAGAAGAGCATTAACTGCCTTGGATATTTTAACTTAGTTTGTGTAAAACGACACAGGCAGTCTCTCGCCTCACAAACAATAATTTAGTGACTGTGCAGAGTTACAGTGGCAGTTAAAAAAAAGTGATCTCTGACGTTTTTCATACTAATGACCATTGCAGCATCCCCATGGAAAATGTGGTCGCTTGGCAACTGATACAGATTTATGACCATTGTCGTGTGTTGCGATCACGTCAACTTTTGCGATCTTCTGACAAGCAAAGACTATGGGGAATCCAGGTTATTGATTCAACAGCTGTAGTGATTCACTTAATAACTGCGGCAAGAAAGGTCATAAAATGGGGCAAAGCTCAATAACTGTCCTACTTAGCAATGGAAATTTTGGGCTCAACTGTGGTAGTAAATCATGGGTTACCTGTATTTGGCTGTGTTTTAAGTCTTTTTGCTTATAAATACAAACCAGGCAGGCTGATGACTAAACTCCTATCCTTCTAGAGTCGTGATGGCGAACCTATGGCACGCGTGCCACAGGTGGCACGCAGAGCCATTTGTGCTGGCACACAAGCTGCAGGTAAACTTATCCCACTGTGCATGTGTGTGCATCACAGCTGATTTTCAGCTGGTTTGAGGCCTTTTTTGGTCTCCCAAAGGCTTGAGAAAGGCTTCGGCAAGCTTTGTAGGCGGAAAACTAGCCCCATTTCTTCACTTTTGGTTAATTTTCGGAAAAACAAGAAGTGACGAAATGGGGCTAGTTTTTTGGCCTGCAAAGCTTGCAGAAGCCTGCAGAAGCCTTCCTTAAGCCTTTGGGAGGCTGAAAAAGGCCTCAAACCGGCCGAAAATCAACTGTGAGGCACAGTGCAGGTAAGGGGGAGGCGGGTAGTGGATGGATGTGGGATTGCGTGCGCATGCCTAGGTGGCATGGGGGGGACGCATTGCCTTCTGGGTGTTGTCACATGAGCTCAAGCGTGCAAGCACCCACACAATTTTTGGCACAGGAGTCCAAAAAGGTTAGCCACCACTGTTCTAGAGGAAGATTGGTACGGATAGTCCTCAACTTACAACAGTTCACTTAATGACCATTCAAAATTAAAACATCACTGAAAAAAGTGACTTGTGACCATTTTTCCCACTTAATGACCATTGCAGCATCCCCACGGTCACGTGATCAAAACTCACACGATGGTTGCAGTGTCCCAGGATCATGCGATCACCTTCTGCAACCTTCTGACAGTGAAATCAAAGGGTAAACCAGGTTCACTTAACAACCATGTTCCTGCCATGATTCGCTTAACAACGATGGCAAAAAAGTTCGTAACTCAGGGCAAAACTCACTTTACAGACGTCTCGCTTTGCAACATAAATTGTAGACTCAGTTGTGGTCTTAAAATGAGGACTACCTGTATTCACGTAATACAGTTAATATGAAACCTCTTCCCATTGCAAGGAAATCAACATGGGTTTATTTGCTGAAGCTAAAATGTCTTTTAAAGAAAAGGCTTTTTTCAGTATGAGAACAAAATATTCTTTAGTAAAAGCATTATGAGTTCCTCCACTCTTCCACTCCATTATAAACCACCACTCAACTATGAGTTGTAGGTGTGATTGCATCAAAACAAGATCTTTGCCAAACATTTGGCAAATGAAAATATTCAGCCAGATGCATTTTTCTGGTCCTCAAAATTTACTTTTCTTCTCCTTTGTTCAGCGTTAAGTGTGGAACAAATTGTATTAGAAAGAAGGTGGGGGAAAGTGTACCTACTTACAAATAATGATGTATGTTGTTAACATTTATTATTCTACACCAGCCTTGAATTGTTTATGCAAACTGTTTTTCGCCAGTTAAGACAATCAAGTCAATAGATTTTGGTATCTTACTGCAGATTTTTCACAGCAAGTACAGGTCAAGTAATCAATAAAGTGAAATGGGTTTTCTGTGTAGCTAGAAAGTAATATAATTTGAGAATTCTAGGGATCTTTAAAGCAATCAAAAAGGTCCCTACCTCTCTTTTTTAAAACAGCATTTGCTGTGGCAAATAAACCTTTTTTTTTTTTTTTTTAAACAAGGAACACGGTTTTATGTAACACTTTTTTCTTTCCAAAAAGATCAGGAATTTTTATGCAGCTCACATTAGATATTGATGAGTCATGGAATGATATGACTGGAACAAGGGCTGAAGTTGAAAGTAGGGCTTGATTGATTTATATGTCACTTTGTCACTGTCCTACCTTTCTTCAAAGCTGAACAAGGGGAGGGAGGTCATTCCCCCAGCATCACTGTTTCATCCCAGTCATAAATCCATGAAGTAGATTCTTCATCCTACTTTTCTATACAGTTCACACCGAAGAATTAGGAGTCTCTGCAGAGCCCCATAAAGAATCTGGCATGGCTTCTCTCTGAAAGAGAATACATTTTACTAATAAAGGAGAATATTTGTAGCTCAGGATGGACATGAGGTATCCTTGGTGTTCTCTGAGCTTGGTTGTTTTCTCGCAGATGTTTCATTACCCAAACTAGGTAAGCTCATCAGTGCTAGTAAAGAATGCTGTTTGCTGTCGGTTTATACTTTAGTACAGGACTGTCAAACTACCGGCCTGTGGGCCGGATGCATCATGTGCTGGCCACGGCCACACCCGGTTTAGCAAAGGGGGGAAAGTCCCGATACTTCACATGATGTTGCCATGATGATGTGAGTTTGACCCACTGGTCTAATGGCTTGCCTATCAGTGTTGGTGAGGATGATATTAGAGATTCTTTGATTGGGCAGTTTGCTGTTGGCTTCTTTGGCAGTTTCTTGATATTTGGTCTAATGCTTATCTTGGAGTTAATCTATGCTGATCCTGGTGCTGATTGCTGAGGGAGAGGTGTTTGGGTCTTTTGTTCCTTTTGGGGCTGGTTGATTGTCTCCTTTGAAAAGTATATATGTTGTTAATATCTATGTGTCTGTTGATGGCTAATTTGTCAGAATTCCAGGCTTCTAGAAATTCCCTGGCATTTTCAGACTTGGCTTGGTCTAGGATTTTCCCAACTGAAGCTGTGGTTAAATCTGTCTATATGTTGTGAAATTAAAGCATTTTCATTGTGTCTTCTGACTGCTAGTTGGTATTTGTGGATGTTGTTCTGCCAGTCTTCTGCCTGTTTGTTCTATGTAGTGGTTGTTGCATACAACATACATTGTATGTGGTAGAGGACTCCTATTTTTTTTCTTCTTCTGGGGTTGTTGGGTCTTTTGCATCATGGTTTTCTACAGTAAATTTTGCATTGTGGTGGTGCAGTGGTTAGAATGCAGTACTGCAGGCTAATTCTGCTGATTTCTGGATGCCTGAAATTCGGCAGTTCGAATCTCACCAGGCTCAAGGTTCACTCAGCCTTCCATCCTTATGAGGTGGGTAAAATGAGGACCCAGATTGTTGAGGGAAATATGCTGACTCGGTAAACTGATTAGAGAGGCCTGTAAAACACTGTGAAGTGGTATAGAAGCTAAATGCTAAATTAAATTAAAATGATGAGCTCATCCCTCTTAGAGAGTAGGGCTGTCCATTGACTCCTTGTGACAGAGAGAGCCAGGGGTTGCAAACAGAGGACTCTCAATCAGTGGTGGGATTCAAAAACTTTTACTCCCAATTCGATGGTCGTAGCTTGGTGGTGTGCTTTGTGCACGTGCATACACTTTGTGTGCATGCGTGCACCAAACACACACTTTGTGTAGGCACAGAGGCATTCCAACTCACCTCCTGCAAGCCTGCATTCCCCCGGTCACTTCAGCAGCTTCCACATGGCACTCTTCTTTGCCGTGCAAAACAGTTGTGCTTCAAAAGCAACAGGTAAAGGTGAGTATGGGCATCCTGGTGGGCAGGTGGGCCCAACAGCAGAGCGGTGGAGAGAACTGGTTCGGTCTCCGCTGCTGATCAGCGCTACCGGCTTGGTAGAACCAGGCTGAACCTGTAGCATACCACCAGTGCTCTCTATCACCAACAAAGGGAGTCACTCCAAAGAACAAAGAGCTATCTATCATGAGGAGGACTTGATCCTTGTGTCAGAGGCTTAATGACTGTTATATCTGTAGGATTTGTCAGTGTTAATCCTTGTATCTGTGATCTTTTTTCTTCAACTTTCAGCCACCTTAAATTGGAGGCTGAAACCAAGTGATGGATCTGAATGTGGCCTTCCCAATATTATTCAAGTCTGCAGTAATACTTCAGAGCTATTGGTTTGAGCCCATGGAGTGTTGTTAATAATTTATCTAGCAGCTTCTGTCTACAGTGTTCTTTTATAATCATCTCCAGCTCAAGCTCCCCTTGTTGGCAGCGATAGCGCTTAAATATCTTGCCTGTGTTGCTTTTGAATGCAGAACGAGTGCTAGGCTAATGCAAACTCTTGATTATTCTTGTTGTGTGTTTGCCATCTTCAAGTAAAACCAGGTGGGTTATTTCGGCTTTTTGAACACTCTCCTGAGTCTTAAAAAGACTCTTGGAAAACAGTAAAAAAGAGGAGTAATCTTTTTTAAAAAGGTGCATTACCTGCCTCCCTTTTTAAAAAGCCAATGTGCTTATTTGGAGGGAATTACATGGTGTTTTTATATTAATTTGATAAAGATAAAGGCACCTGGAGGGTCTGATCATAGAAATGCTAAAGAAAGGCATGGGGTGGATTAAGCTAGTATGTCTCTTTTGGTAAAAAGGCACATTATCCCCAAGGAAGTCAGGTTTTATATTACAACTGGCAATTTAAGTGTATCTCAGGAGTGTAGAATGAATGGCTCAGTATTGTTCACTTTCTGTACAAACTGTGCTCTAAATGGGACAAAAGTCATGCTGTGTGCTTCAAAGGCAGAGACTTTAAAGCATTTCGACAGTTGGAGAGAGTGGGAAGAGCATTCTTTGCCCGGGTATCTCTCTCTCTCAGAGCCAGGTGATGGCAGGTGTGTCACTGAGATGCTTCTTCTTGGTCCTTTAAAAAAATTAAAAACAGAGAATGGAGGGCCCTGGCATCTTTTAAGTGCCTCTGTAGAGTAATTGAGAGCCAGTTTGGTCTAGCACAGGGGTCCCCAATTTGTGGGCTGTAAGTGGTTTGCAACTGGGCCAAGGAAACAGTCAGTGGGCATAAGCTCACATGCAAATCCTCACTTGTATAAGCAGTGGGCTGGCACATGCATGCACATGCTCCATTTGCATGAATGGCAAGTGTGCATACATGCCACTCATGGAATGGAGCTGCGTGCATGTGCTTGCCCCAGCTGTTTGCCCAAACTATCCCTTTCCTCCCCCACCCCTTGATCCACAAAACCAGAAATGTTGGGGAACTCTGAATGAAGCACCAGGCTAGAAACCAGGAGACTGTGAGATCTAGTTCTGCCTTAAGCATGAAAGTTGACTGGGATGGCTTTGAGCCAAATACCAAGAGAGTCTTAGGATGACCAGTTGGGTGATTTCAGGCCAACCACCAGGAAAATGTGAGTTCTAGTCCTGTCTTAGGTATGAAAGCTGACTGAGAGATGACTTTGGGCCAGTCATCAGGAGAGCAGGAGCTCTAGTCCTGCATTAAGAATTAAAGCCAGCTGGGTGATTTGGGATCAAAGACATGTCAAAACTTCTGTCCAAATATATGGAGCTCCATCTGCAATCTTAAACATTTAAAGAGCCATTTGGACCCATTTCCCACAGAAAAGAAAACACCAGGAGCCTCAAAACCACCCAGTCACATTCCCCACCATGCCTACCCAGGTTTTGTGCCTCCCGGTGTTTTCTGTGGGAAATATATATATATTTCTCTCTCCCTCCCTCCCTCCCTCCCTCTCTCTCTCTCTCTCTTCCTCTCATTTCTGTTTTTTCTATTTCACCTTCTCAGGCCAGGTGAAGAATGACTGGGAGGGGAGGGCAAGGGGTGTAGCCAGCCAGTGGTGGGACCACCCAACAAGGAGCCATAGCAGAGGGCCCAAAGAGCCACATGCAGCTCCAGAGCTGCGGGTTGCTGACACTCGACCTAGGGTTCCAGATAGTTGATCAGTAGTTAATTCTGACCCTTCTCATCATTTCCTGATGTTCACCTCATCCTCTTAGATCTTCTGCTAGTGGAAGAAAATGATCTAAATAAGATTCATTCTTCCAACCGGACGCTTGTACAAGACATGAAATCCTCTCCAGAACCAAGAGCGGTAGCCTTCCTTTTTTGTCATGCAGGTCAAGGATTTTTTAAAATCAGAATATGAAAGTTGTTCCTGCCAGAGCATCAGAGGCTTAGTAGTGAAGATGCTCACCTCCCACTTGGAAGGTAGTAGCAGATGTTTCTCTCTTAGGATGCAAAGAGAAAACATCTGCTGTGAACTCCACATAGGTGTCAGGAAAGGCATCAGGGCAGTAAACAGCTCCATTCTGTTGTCCCAACTCCACCCCAAATTAATGACAGGGATGACAGGATCATACAAAAATAAAAATAAAAGTTTTTCCTGCCATATAGCAGGGCATCCTGAGTGTTCCAACTCACTCAGATAATGAGAAGGAACCAACAGCAAGCAGGAAAAATGGCTTCTGCTGCTGGGTTTATCTTTAGCCCCATATTCTAACTAGGATTCTCTTGAGCAAGTTCATGAGAATGGTGGTAGTGAATGGACAGCCAGAGAGCAGAAACACTCCATTTTTAGCCTCAGGAAGAACATTAAAGTTTGATTTAACTGATTGCAGTGGGGAGAAAATTCTAATCTTTTTACTGTTAAGTGTACTTAATTGTTCCATGAATTTCCAGTATTGTGATATTTCAAGGAGCTATGATTTAGTTTGTTCTTTAATACCTTTTTTATTGCACACTGTAGATATTCTATTTCTTTCCCTTCTCTTCTTTTTTTCCTATTTTAGTGCCTTCCCTCCTTCTTTCAAATCTGGAAGGGAGAGTTTATGGTGGAGAAGCAAGGGAGATATAGAAACATAGGGCAATATCTAGGAGATATCTCTAAGTATCCCTTTGGCTAAGTTTCTCTCTCCCATAAACACACTTTGCAAAGAAATGCCCTGCTCATAAGTATCTTCCCATGGCATCATTTTATATGTGCAGTTTTGAGCTTCTTCCTGGAATTCTACCAACAATTGGGCTATTTTTTTTTTAACCTTGATTTCCATAGCAGTTGAATGCTCTCCTAACACAAGAGCAAATTTTTGGACAGAGAGCCATCCTCGGGTGTATTTGAAAGATGCAACTACAGGTAGTTCTCGACTTACAGCATTATTTAGTGACTGTTTGAAGTTACAATGGAACTGAAAAACCACCTGTTTTTCACACTTATGAGCATTGCAACATCCCCATAGTCACCTGATCAAAATTCAGCTGCTTGGAAACTGGCTCATATTTATGACACTTGCAATATTTAAAAAGATGTTGAGACTCTAGAAAGAGTGCAAAGAAGAGCAACAAAGATGATTAGGGGGCTGGAGACTAAAACATATAAAGAAGGGTTGCTGGAACTGGGTATGTCTAGTTTGATGAAAAGAAGGGGTGACATGATAGCAGTCTTCCAATATCTCAAGGGTTGCCACAAAAAAAAACGACGGTCAACCTATTCTCTAAAGCACCTGAAAGTAGGACAAGAAGCGATGGGTGGAAAGTAATCAAGAAGAAGAACAACCTGGAACTAAGGAGAAATTTCCTGACAGTGAGAACAATTAATCAGTGGAACAACTTGCTTTCGGAAGTTGTGAGTGCTTCAACATGAGAGGTTTTAAAGAAGAGATTGGATTATCATTTGTCTGAAATGGTCTAGGGTTTCATGCCTGAGCAGGGGGTTGGACTAGAAGACCTCCAAGGTCCCTTCCAACCACTGGTGGTATGCTACCAGTTCGGCCTGGTTCATGCGAACCGGTAGTAAAAATCACTACTGGTTTGGCCAAACAGGTAATAAAAAAGCCCCCAACAATCAGCTGAGGATAAAAGACCAAAAAGTCCATAGGAGAGTGGGAGGGTCACTCCTAGCTTTTTGTTTCTTCATCCTCTCAGCTAATTGGCTTGTTAGGTGCGTGAGTGTTAGGAGTGCGTGTGGATGCATAATCACCCACTGAACCGGTAGTGACCAGTAGCCCATTACTGCTTCCAACTCTTTATTCAATTTTATTCTATTAACTATCCAACTGTTATTCTGTTCTGTTCTGTTCTGTTCTGTTCTATTCTATTCTATTCTATTCTATTCTATTCTATTCTATTCTATTCTATTCTAT
>BLBF01000049.1:5586785-5606689 GCA_015471245.1 Laticauda colubrina
TATCTATCTATCTATCTATCTATCTATCTATCTATCTATCTATCTATCTATCTATCTATCTATTTATCTATCTATCTCTAACCCGGAAAGGAATTTAAACCCTTCCCCATTTTTCTCATTTCAAATAAGCAAAACTGATCGCACATTGACATTGCTGTATCTGCCAGACATCTCTAGTATATTGTGCTTGCTTTGTTGAATTGTAAACTGAGGATCTTAACTTACAATTTAAGAACATTAGACACACCATTTCCTCTTCAACAGAAAGGCCATCTAAAACTTTTTATTTTCTCTTGCAGTGATACACTATCGTTCCAATAGCTTAATTAAGTAATTGGAGTCCCTTTAATCAAGAGAATCTTAGTTACCGTAATTAGAAGCTTGATTAAAGTCTATAGCCCGTCAAAAAGGGATGTTCTGTTATTCAAACAACTTATTTTGCAGACTTTCACCTGCTTGGCTTTATGAAAAGCTAGCTATCATCTATTGTCTGTAAAATTCAGAGGCTGTAACACTGGACATTTATTTATTATATGCAATATTAAGGCATAGTTGCATGTTATCTGTTCTGTGAAAGCAAAGCCTGCTGTCTTCCATGAAAATTGAGAAGATCCAGAGTCTGTACAGAAAGACGAAGGCCAATGCTGTGATCAGAAATGTCCGTTGGATATGTGACAAATATAGCCACACAATCAAAACCTCTGTCTCTTTTCTTGTGCATGTTGTGAGCTTTGCATACTGGTCAAAGCTGTCTTTGTGATTTCTGGATTCCACCGACAAGCATCCTTGAGGGCAATTGGCTCTTATGTGTCCCTCAAATCTCCTCCCAGCCTACCCAGGCAAGTTTGTAGGGGAAATAAGTTAGAGGCAGGAAATAGAGAGTTTGTCTGGGCACCTCTTTCTACCATAAGTATAGAGGATTCCTCTGGTTCAACTCACACCCCTGAATTTGGGTTATGAAAGTACAGTTTTGTGTTGCTAGAACAGGTTGTGTTTGATTTAATTTGGTGGTTTGGTTCTTAGGACCTAGGAAGACAATGGAGGTTAATTACAAATAGCTTAGCCCTAGTTTAATGTGTTGATGAAATTAGTCCCTCCATTTCTCATTTTTATTATTTATGGCTAAAAATATTTTCTTTACTTAGGACAAGAACAGGTTGATTACTTTTTTTTTTTTTTTTTAATAAAAGCTGAGGCCCTAACAAATGGAAATCAAGATCCTACTTTTTCATCACTGAGATCATTGTGTTTTCCTTTATAGAGAGATAGGAGCAGAGTTGAATTTCCTCACCGCCAATCTTATAAAAATGAGATTGGAACTAAGGTGCTTTATTTCTATTCCACCTTTATTATTTTTATAAATAATTCAGGGCAGTGAACTTGCCCAATACTTCTCCTTTCTTCTGTTTTCTTCACAATAACAATCCAGTGAGGTGAGTTGGGCTTAGGGTGACAGACAGTCCCTTAGTCACCCAGCTGGCTTTCATGTCTAAGGTGGGACTAGAACTCACCATCTGTTGGTGATTGGCCCAAAGTTACCCAGCTGGAGTTCATGTCTAAGCAATAGCAATAGCACTTAGATTTATATACTGCTTCACAGTGCTTTTACAGCTCTCTCTAAGCAGTTTACAGAGTCAGCATGTTGCCCCCAACAATCTGGGTCCTCATTTTACTGATCTCAAAAGGATGGAAGGCTGAGTCAACCTTGAGACTGGTGAGATTCGATCTGCCAAACTGCTGACATCCAGCAATTCAGCAGAAGTAGTATGTAGTACCACAATCTAACCACCACATTACCACGCTCCTAAGGTGGGACTAGAACTCACCATCTCTTAGTGATTGGCCCAAAGTCACCCAGCTGGCTTTCATATCTAAGGCAGAACTAGAACTCATAATCTCCCAGTATCGAACTTGATGCCTTAACCACGAGACCAAATTTTGATCCTTCATATAAAACCTGAACTTGGTCATGCAGTCATTTTACATCTAGATGAATAAATCCTCACTTTGTCTGAATTGTGCATCAAAATAGGAAACAAAGCTTGTGTAAAAAAAAACCCCAAACACATTACTATTTATTTATCAATGAAATAAGTCCTGTTTAAATTTCCCCAAAGAGGAATGTGTAGGAAGCTGGGTTAGCAATTCAGTTGGCCATTAGTTTTGCTTTTAAATAATTGAGAGCAAACACCGTGGCAAGGATGCATTGCAGACGGGTGGGAGATCAGCTGCTGGGTTTGTCTCTTGAGGCAGAATTGTGAGTTTCTGGGTGAAAATTAGGAGAAACCTGGAATGTGAGTCAGCACCCAAGCATCTGAATTTTGACCACGTGTCAATGGGGATGATGCAATGGTCATAAATTTGTGAAAAAATGGTAATAAGTCACTTTTTTTCAGTGCTGTTGTAACTTTGAATGGTAACTAAGCAAATTGTTGTAAGTTGAGGACTACCTGTAACTGTAAAATAGGACCAGTAATTAGGTTGCATGAATTGTGGTGTGCTCACATTACATTGAAGGAAATTGATGAATAACTGGGAAGAGTTATTTTGGATATTACCTGAAATATTGCAACTGATTTACAAGGATAATGATTACTGCTATGTTTTAGCATATATATTGGCCAAGGAAATATGATAATTAGAAGGTGAGATTAATGTTATATTATGATGCCTAAAGAAATATAAAATACCCAAGAGGGTGCTGTATAAATGCTTTTTATCATCCATAGTGGAGGATATGGATTTGAATTGAGATATTTAGACTGAATGTTAGGAAAAACATCTTAGCATCACAAACTGTTTGACAATGCAATTAAATGATCTTGAAAGTGGAGAAGTCTTTTTTTAAACTAGAAGTATTCAAAGAGAGTCTCTGTGGACGCTTGCTGGGAATGCTTTAATTTTCAGTTAAGATTTGGCTTTATGGTTGAAATGACATACTTCAGTGCTTTCTGTTGAACATATAGATTGAAATATTAGATTAAAGCTTGAAATTGAGGTGGTTGATTTGGATTTGATGTAGAGATCCTCCTTCTCAAATACCTGCTTAGTTTCACCGATAGAGCATTGTTCTGACCCAAATCTTGTTCTAAGGAAACAAACATGCAATTGGGGTGACAGCAAAACCTTTTAATGATTGTTTACAAATTCCTTTCCTTCATGGTTAAAAGGCTGTTTTCAAACTAATTGTCTTTGATAAGAATAAGCCTTTTCAAGGTTGTGCAAGGCTGCCAAGAATACTAGATAAAGTTACTAAGAAATATTTCAGATACAAAGAGTCTCCAAACACCAACCAAAATGCTCCGAATGTCCACAAGGATTGAGTGCAAAAATTTCTTTGCTTCCTGCAAAGCATTCTGGTTTCTCAGCTGGCTTTTATCTCTTAAGGGAGGGGCCATGACCTTGTAGCCCTATTCCCGAGTCGCCCATGCTGCTGCAGCTGCTCTTTCCTTTGAGCAGCCCTGCGTACATGCACACTGGGCACAGGCTCCTTGGGAACCTCTTCATCACTGCTGCCAGCCTCCACAAGCTCCACAAGCAGCACTCCACTCCCTGATGGTCCTGGCCCCATCCCTGCATCACATGCAAGCCCCTCATCTGAGTCCTCACTCTACGAGACCTCAGCTATCTGCACCTGCTGCTGGTGAACCACAACAAGCACAAATCTAACCTGTCTTGCAATAAATGAGAATATAATGGTGATTTAATTTTGTTAAGCCTAGGCAGGCGTCCATATAATTGGTGACAGAAGTATGGTAACCCACTAAGGATTGTGTTGTTATTAAGACTATCTTGTAATGTCAGTGCTTGATAAACTTCATGCTATTGCAATCTGTTTAGAACTGGCATTTATTTATTTATTTTGTTTACTGAAGAAAATGTAGAGATGGATCTCAACTCATGGCCACAGCTGACCCCAAAATTTCCATCTCCTAAGTGAGATATTTGTTAAGCGGGTTTTGCTCCATTTTCCAATTTTTCTTTCCACAGTTGTTAAGTGAATCACTGCAGTTGTTAAGTTGGTAATACCCATTGGCTTCCCCATTTACTATGTTTGTCAGAAGGTTGCAAAAAGGGATGACATTACCTTGGGGGAACATTGTAATCATCATAAATATGAACCAATTGTCAAGCAACTGAATTTTGATCGTGTTACCATGGGGCTACAGCAACATGAATGTGAATTAACAGTCATAAGCCACTTTTTCCAATTCCGTCATAACTTTGAACTGTCACTAAATGTTGGAAATTGAGGACTACCTGTACATGACCACCCATGTCACTCTCGGTAATTCCAGGTGGCTTACAAAGATAAAAATATCTCTTATTGAAAAAACAATAAAAGTTATAACTCCCTCACCACCATGACAAACATAATCAATAAGTCAAGAAAGATACTTGATGGACTTTATCCGACTCTGGGTCCCCCAGAATCATTGGCAAAACCAGGTCTTCAGGGCCTTGCAAAAGAGTGCCCAAAATGAGGATATAAGATTATTGATAGCAATTCATAGTAGAAGTTACCCATTATTTTTAGAATTGGAGTCACCAAATGATGGGTGGTTGATTCATCTATAGCAGGGGTGTCAAACTCAGGTCAACACATTGTCATCATATGACGTATCATAAATTTCCCCCTTTCCCTAAATTGAGAGGTGGGTGTGGCCAACACATGATGCATCCGGCCCACGGGGTGCACATTTGACACCCCTGGTACAGAGGCCTACAGCTCCAATTTGGACACTCAGCAAAATTAGGTGTCAGCCATGGAAGCCTTATTTTATTAGCCATAAAAGTTTTGTAGAAGCTTCGAGGCTGCCACAATTAGTGCCTGGGAATTTGGGAGGGGGGAATTCTTAGTACTGTGCTTCTCACAAAATAAGGCCAGGCCTTATTTTTTTTTGACCCCTGAATAAATGGCGAGATTGTCTTTTTGGGGTGACTTAATTCCCCCTCCCCTTGCATCCTCGGGCCGGCGGGCAGCGACGGCTTGGATGTTGACCTCAGCATTGGTGGGGCATTTTATATTGGGAGACCTTCTGCCACCATTGCTTTCCTTTCTCCCCATGCTGCTTCGGGGTTTGGCGCAGCCACGTGGTGTTTGGTGCAGCCATGTGTGGCTAGCCAGGGCTCCTTCCTACAACCGGAGCCCAGCGGAGACACTGGGCTTCAGGCGCTCCTTTTGCCGCCTTCCCGGGCATTGTTTGAAGGCAAAGTCCTTTCTTTTCACCCTACTATGACAAAGCCTCCCCTGCCCGAGAGGGCAGCCCAACCCCACGTGGGGAGGTGAATCTCCTGGGGCTGCAGGGCAGGATTGGCCCACCCCGAGAGAAGCGCCCAGCTGCCATCCCTGCCTGGAGCCGGGCATAGCATGAAGAGCTTCACCTGGAGCACCCAGAGCAGCAGGGCTGTGCCAGAGTCAGGCGGACTGGGCAGAGCCGGGAAAGCGAGCCGCGGGTGTGTGCCTGCCAAGCGAAAGAGCCGGGCCAACCCAAGCTTGGCTTTCCAAGTCCCTCCAGCCCGACCCTGAAGGGGCCACCAGGAGAGGCCACCTGAGGCAGTGATAGCTCCCACCCATCTGTGGACAGGGAGGTGAGGCAACGGACCACGCTGCATCCTCCTCCAAGCTGACTCCTGCTGAGTGAGCACCTCTGCCTGATGCCCGTGCTGCTGCAGCATTTGGAGATGCGTGGGGATGGGGATGGGCTGGGCGAGGGGTAAAAAGGACGGGGGCTTCGGGCTCTCTCCACCTGACCTGCTGGCAGGGAAGCAGCACTGCCATCACCTCACCTCCCTGTCCATGGACTGGTAGCCGCTATCACTGCCTCGGGCAGCCTCTCCTGGTTGCCCGTCCGGGGTCGGGCTGAAGGGACTTGGGAAGCCAAGCTCGGGTTGACCAGCTCTTTTTCCTGGCAGGCAGGCGCGCACCTGCGGCTTGCTTTCCTGGCTCTGCCCAGCCCGCCCAGCTCCAGCGCATCCCTAGTGGGATGAGTGGAGGGCCCGGTGGAGAGATGCTCACTGCTTTGGCCAGAGCTCTGCCACCAGACAGGAGGGCCCATCTGTCAGCTGCGTTGGGAGCCCCAGGCACAGCTCATCATGCTCTGCCGGTGCTAGGCAGGGATGGCGGCTGGATGCTTCTCCCGGGGTGGGCCGATCCTGCACTGCGGCCCTGGGAGATTTGCCTCCCCACATGGGGTTGGGCTGCCCTCTCGGGCAGGGGAGGCTTTGTCGTAGTAGGGCATCATTTTTAAAAGAATGGGCTTTGCTTTCGAACGATGCCTGGGAAGGCGGCAACAGGAGTGCCTGAAGCTGAGTGTCTCCACCGGACTCCGGTTGCAGGGAGGAGCCCTGGCTGGCTATGTGTGGCTGCACCAAATGCCACGTGGCTGCGCCAAATGCCGCAGCGTTGTTCCAAATGCTGTGGCAGCATGGGGAGAAAGTAAAGAACGGTGGCGGAAGGTCTCCCGATACAAAGTGCCCCACCAACGTTGAGGTCAACATAGGCAGACCATATCCAGGTGTGCAGCAGAAGTACTTGATGACAGTAGGAAAGTTGGTGGCAAGGCATGGCTGCCCACGGTGCACTCCTAACAGCAAGCCCCCTGCCATTTCCCCACATTTCGCATGTTTAATATAGGCTTTAATTTGGGGGGGAGGGGCTTAATTTCATTTTATGCCTATAAAACATGCTGGGACATCCTATTGGGGGAAGCCGTATTGTTGGAGAAACACGCTATTAATTTAGACTAAGCAACATTCTTGTCAAAAATCAAGGATGAGTTACCCTGCACCTGGAGGGAGTTGAACAAAAAAGTGCTTTCAGTTTCAGTGACATTTGATTGTCACTGATGGGTGATGGACTGATGGGTGGAAAGGAGGGATCTTTGAATTTCACTTGGGGAATGAAAAACCCAAAGTTTCAGATTCGGGTTTTCCCAGATGTGCCAACATGATTTCTTTCATAAATTCTTACTTGGGTGGACTTTGTCTCTGAGTATTGAATGGAAGTGAGGAGTTTCTTTGGAATTCTTGACATGAGATATATGGCTCCAGTAGAATACAAATTCATAAGAATGTATGTACAAATTCTGTATGAATCAAAACAGCACTATAACAGGAAAAGGCAATCCATTTTGTAGCCCAACACCATACTTTTTCCTTTAATCGTTTTAGCATCCATATGGGCTAAATATCATGTGATGTATCACAACTTTCTTCCCCTTCACTAAACCATGGGAGGCATGGCCAATGCATAATGCATCCATCTGACCAATCGCAAGCTTGACAGCCCCGATCTACAGTGTAAATTTGTTTTTGGAGAACCCTGCTATTCACTTATCCATTGGAGGACAAGGCTCAGTTGATCGAAGAGGTTCTCTATATTTTGTAAAAAAAAAAAAAATCCTTCCAGAAAAGCTTTATTTATTAAAACCATCATAACATTTGAAAGAGGAATCTCATTACCCTAACCATTAATTGCCTCAACTCACCCATCTGGTTAAGGGTCATCTTTCAGGCAATTTCAAGTGTTTGATTTGAGTAATTGGTAAGGATCCTCACACTGGAGGACTTTTTCTTAGTAGATGTTAAATCATGTAAACTATATTAGGACTTGGATGCTAATCTTGTACAAACTGGCTCAGTAAATAAGAGCCGTGTTTCAGTTTTTTCTAAAACCACATTTAACCACCTATAGGTATGTTGGTCTCATAGAATTTTATTTACAGTGGTATCTTGGTACTCAACTGTTTTGAAACTCATTTAATTTGGTACTCAAAATTTTTGTCCCAGTACTAATAATCTGTTTGGTATTCAATGCAAAAGCTAGAACATGTCAGTGTTACTACATTATTCCATATGAGAAAAATGGTGTTTGGTACTAATCGCACTTCTTGGAACCAATTAATGATGAGTACCGAGGTACTGTTGTATTTATAATGTAGCCTATCTAGAGATAACAAGGGGACAGAGATAATAAGTCAAAGACAAATAGAAATCCATTTACAACATACAGGCAAATATTAATAAAAAGGAATTAATTTTTTTAGTAGTGCTATGAAGTGAGGGAATCTGAGATTGTCCATTAAAAGACTAAATTTTCCAAGTCTTCACTGCATAATTTTTAACAGGATTGTCTATTATAAAAGAAGGCTTTCAGCTTAATCGTGGCGTTTTATAAGTACCTTTTAAATTTATTCACATAGTGCAAATCCATTGAATACCATTCTGTAATGCATAGAAATGTGTACAAAGCACTTTATTTTTTAAAAAATGATTAAAGCAACCCTCTTGTGTGGTGGTTCAATAGGATTCTGTGGGTTATCTCTGCCTACATGTGCCTGCCTAGCTACCTTGCTATAGAGGTGTTCCCAGTGAAGCTAAGTGTGGCAACCTTATAGTCAGAAGTATTTTCAAGGCATCTGTCCAAATGTGTCTGCTTTAATGATTCAAAGATGTGGCTGCTTTAATGATTCAAAGGTAAGTGTTTTGCTCACATGTTACATTTGCAAAATATCTCTTTTGACAGATTTGAACATTTCTAAAAGGTTATGAGTTAGCTCTTCCTGAAACAAATCCACCATAGAAGAACTATTGAGAAGCAGATATAGCTAACACTCCAGAAGATAGGCTCAAGATACAAAAAAGATCTAGACAGTCTTGAACACTGGGCCCCATTTAACAAAATGAAATTCAGTGGTGAGAAAAGCAAGGTGCTGCATTTAGGCAAGAAAAAACAAATACACAGATATAGAATAGGTGGTACCTGGCTCAACAGTAGTTGAAGAGCAAGTGGGCAATCACTTAAGTATGAGCCAGCAGTATGTTGCAGCTGCAAAAAGGCCAAGGCATTCCTAGGTTGCATTAACAGAGGGATAGAATCAAGATTATCTGAAGTGTTAATATCATTTTATAATGCCTTGATAAGGCCACATTTTGAATATTGCATCCAGTTTTAGTCACCATGATATAAAAAAAAAATGTTGAGCCTCTAGAAAGAGTGCAGAGAAGAGCAACAAAGATGATTAGAGGACTGGAGGCTAAAAGATATGAAGAACAGTTGCTGGAATTGAGCATGTCTAGGTTTAATGAACAGAAAGACAATTGGTGTGACATGATAGTGTTGTTCCAATATCAAAAAGGCTGCCATAAAGAAGAGGGAGTCAACCTATTCTCCAAAGCTTAACAGAACAAGAAACAATGGATGGAAACTAATGAAGAAGAGAAACAATCTAGAAAAAAGGAGAAATTTCCTGACAATTAGAATAATTGATCAGTGGAACAGTTTGCCTTCAGAAGTTGTAGGTGCTACATCACTAGAGGTTTTCAAGAAGAGATTGGAGAATCATTTGTCTAAAATGGTGTAGGGTTTCCTGCTTGAGGAAGGGGTTGGACTAGAAGACCTTCAAGGTTCCTTCCAATTCTTGTTATTCTGTAAGATCCTCAAACTGGATTTATCCAGTATTTATCTTCACCACTATAGGATCCTGACATTATATTTCAGTGTTTCCTCTTTTCCTATCCTTAAGGAGGAGAAAAATAGCTTTCTGGGTTTTTTGGCAGGTTGGACAAGTTCTTGGAAGGCCATCCCTAAAGTCATCTCAAGCTTCACTGGATGCCAGCTTTCTTAAAGAAAGAAAGAATTTGATTTTCCATTTTTTATTGAGATGTTGGGTATTCCTAAAATAGAGCAATCTAATGCTTGGCCTACTCATATTCCATTAGGTCATTCCTTTCAGGCAGTTTCTTTACTTCAGCATCTACGGAATAATATTTGTCAGTTCCAAAGCCTTTATTCTTTAAGAGAAAGAACCTTTAATTGTCCTTGGTTTTGGCTAGGGACCAAACCTGCCTCTCTTCCCTCCCATCACATTTCCTTAGCTATTTAGGTTTATTTATAACAGCAATTCCCAAGTTTAATCAAAGTTCCTCTGGACTTTGCAATTGGCCTCTTTCTTCTCTGAAATTCCTACCCTACCTGCATTTTGGGTGAATACCATCTTTCTTAACACATAAATCAGTGGGAAAGTTTTCTTTATGAACACCAAGAATGTATCTTGAGCTATCTTGTGACAGCAAGTTGTAGATAGTAGAGGCTTCTTGGCATTACAAATAGTTCTTGACTTACAAACATTCATTTTACAACTGCAGTGGCACTGAAAAAAATGAGTTATGATAGTTTTTCACACTTAACAACTTTTGCAGCGTCCCTATGGTTACATAGTCAAAATTCAGATATTTGGCAGCTGTCTTTTCTTTATGATGATTGGTCCAGTGGTAGGATTTAATTTTTTTTTACTACTGGTTCTGTGGGCATGGCTTGGTGGACATGGCATGGCTTGGTGAGCATGGCAGGGGAAGGTTACTGCAAAGTCCCCATTTCCTCCCTACCCCACTAACCTGCTTTCCAGGTCCGTTCTCCTGTGCAGGGCAACAAAAGAAGACCCAGCCCATTTGCTGGGACTCCGAGGCAGAGAATAGATGGGGGTACGGCCAGTCGGAGGTGATATTTGCCAGTTCTCCGGACTACTCAAATTTTCCGCTACCGGTTCTCCAGAACTGGTCAGAACCTGCTGAATACCACCTCTGCTTCTGACAAGCAAAGTGTTAATGGGGAAGCCAGGTTCACTTAACAATCGTGTTACTAACTTAATACCTGCAGTGATTCACTTTAACAACTGCAGCAAGAAAGATCGTAAAAGGTTGCACGATTCACTTATCAAATGTCTCGCTTAGCCGCAGAAATGTTGGGCTCAGTGTTGAGTTAACCTGAAGAGTCTTGGATAGTTTGACCCGGTAGTTTCTTATTGCTTCATACTGTTATGTACAGAATCCATCATAGCAAACGAGATCATAACTCGCAGTTCTGAAACAGAAGCATGCACACTCTCTCATGTCTTCTTTTATTATTATTTTTTTCCTGGAAATCTCATACGTTACCCCATAAATCACCGGCAACTATGGTTGCACATGCGAATATGAAAGCTATACAAACCGAGTATAATCAGCTCTTTTACTGGCAATGGTTGAGATTGAAGAATTCAAAATGCCTCTAATCTTCAGAGTAAATTGGAATCTGGTTTTGATACGGCTTCTACTCCTATGGTGCTGACAGATTATTACATATTCCTTTTGAAGGAGCTTGTTTCTCTCTCATGTATATTTTTGTGTTGGCACTCGGTAATTTCTTTTGTTATTAAGCTGTGTGGCAGCTGCCTAAAATGAAAAGTGATTCTTTCCAAGCACGATTCTCACACAGTTCTCTTTAGCAAGATTTATTGAATGGGCTTTACTACTATTAACATAATGGCCTCTTGAATCTTTATCAGTTGGGGAACTGGCTATTATATTTGTCTTCATTCTGCTGCAGACTATGAAATGAATCACTAGGAATGCTTGCTATTAGCTGGATTCCTGGAAAAAAAATACTGCCCCCCAACTTAAAAAAAGGTTAATAACTGCTAGTAAAAACCTCAATGAAGGTTTTGGCCTTAATATTGTTGGTTGTATAGAGTAGCACCGTGATGGTGAACCTATGGCATGTGCCGAAAGTGGCACGCAGAGCCATTACTGCCGGCACGCTAGGCCTCATCCAAAACATGTCTATTGTGCATGTATGCACACCACCCACCCAACAGCTGATTGTCAGGTATCTGCTATGCATGCTCAGGGAGTGGGAATGCACAGAAGATGTGTGTGCATGCGCAGAGATATGCAGCGTGTGCAGGCGATGTCGCTTACGCATGCACAAAGTCACGTGTTGCACAGGGGTGCACACACATGTGCAGAGATGCGTGGCGCATGTGGGGGAGTTGCGCACACATTTGCAGGGGGCGTGGGGGGACCTGTGCATGCAAAATTATCAGCAGCACAGAAGCTGAAAAAAGTTAGCCACCACTGGAGTAGCCTATCTTTTCTATTTCTTGTTTTTTTTAAAGCATATATTAAGTTGTCTGCCGCTCCAAAAATATTTCACTGAATATTAATGATAATAGCAATAGTATTTGGGATGGTATACTGCCCCATAGTGCTTTATAGCAGATAGATCAGAATTAGGACAGGACAGGACAAGATAGGATAAGATAACAGAGTTGGAAGAGACCTTGGAAATCTTCTAACAGTCCAACCCTCTGCTCAGGCAAGAAACGCTACAGCAGGGCTGTCAAAGTCCCAGCCCACGGGCCCAGATGCATCATGTGCTGGCCTGGCCCATTTTCGGTTTAGTGAAGGGCAACAAAGTCCTGACACGTCCCATGACACCGCCGGGATGATATGAGTTTGGCACCTCTGCTCTGTACCATTTCAGACAAATGGTTGTCCAACCTTTTCTTGAAAACTTCCATTGTTGGAGCACAATTTCTTCTCCAGAAGTTTTCAGGAAATTTCTCCTTTAATACTATGTTGCTTCTCTCCTTGATTAGTTTCCATCCATTGCTTCTTGCCCTGCCTTCTTTCTGAGTGATTTACAATATACTTGCATATTGCCCCCAATCATCGTGATCCTCATTTTACTGACTTCAGAAGGATGGAAGACTGAAGTAAACCTTGAGCCTCATCAGGATCGAACTCTAGGCTATGGGCAATTTTCCTGCAGTGCTGCCCTTTAACCATTGTACCACCAATGATTGTTAACAAAATGTGAACAGGAGTAGTTTAATCTACCTTTGTTTATGGAATGGTGAATGGAGCATGCTTTGGGGTTTCTGGAATGATTCATTATGTACTTGGTCAGCAGAAAATAAATAAATGAAAGAATGTTCTTGATAAAAGCAGATAAATTTATTTCAGATAAAGCTCTGACCTTGGTTTTTAAGCAGAGAACAAATATCTCAACATATCCTACACACTTTCCTCCTATTTTTTCCCACAACAACAACATTGTGTGAGGTGGGTTGGGCTATGAGAGAGTGCCTGGCCCATAGTCATCCAACTGTTTTTGGATGGCTAAAATGGAACTAGAACTCACAGTCTCCCATTTTCTAGCCTGGTCCCTAAATTTCTTAAGAGTTTGTAAAATTCCACAGAAAAAATGCAGATTTATTCAGATTTATTATATCATTATAATAAAGACAGGAAAACAGCTTTGTTATGGTTGTGAGATGCTAGATGGTATAAATGCAGTGTTCAGTGCAGTTCCAGTTATATATACACAATATGTGTTTATATCTCCAAAGGCTAAAAGAACAAATCCTGCAGAATATGCTGACACTCCAAGAAATGATCTATCAACTGGAAACTAATTTTGCAATTTCAAATTTTCCTTCATGCTGCTCAGTAATTTATTCTAAGTCTCCATCATCTGTTCAATATAGACCTCTTCATCTGAGCATTTAATAACATTCACCACCAGAGGTATTGCTACAGCTAACACCGTGTTATGCTTTATAGTTTTTTGTTTATTAGTTCAATTTATGCTCTCTCTTTCAACCCACAGGGCACTCAAGATAGCAGTCATAAAAATGAGACAACATGTGAACAATTTAAAAATCAAAGAATGGGAAAGTAGTGGTGTTAACATTATTTATTAATCTAACCACATTATCAAGTGGAGGAAGGAGAAGATACTTTACTTGTATTATTTTCAGAAATGTAAGGTCCAATAGATAATGTCCTAATGGGACCTAAGAATTTACAGAACACAGAATAATAGAGCTGAAAGGGACTTGAGAGATCTTCTAGTCCAACCCTTACTTAAGCATAGGATATCCTATATTATTCAAGAAAAATGGATGTCCAATCCACAACTTTTAGAGACAAGCTGTTCCACTGTTTAATTAGTCCCACAATCAAAGAAATTCTCCTTAATTCTAGGTTGGTTTTCTTTTTGATAGGTTTCCATCCAGTACTTCTTGTCTTGCCCTCTGGTGCTTTGGAGAATAGGTTGGTCCTGTCTTATTTGTGGTAGCCTCTCAGATTTTGGTAGCTTTAACTGAGACCCATGCTTAGGATATTGGTATCTTTAGAGACAGAATAACAGAGTTGGAAGGGATCTTGGAGGTCAAGTCCAATCTCTTCTTAAATACTTCCAGTGAGGAAGCACCCACAACTTCCAGAAGCAATCTGTTCCATGAACTAATTATTCTCACTGTCAGGACATCTCTCCTTAATTCTAGGTTGGATCTCTCTTCAATCATTTGTTCAATGAGTTATTCAAGAATTGAATGAATAGAAGGTTTCAAATGTCTGGCCATATCTTTATACAATCGCTATAGTAGCAAAATATTATGTTCGAAAAGCTTTAGCCATTTTCCTTGCATGGACTACTTTGAAGCAAGCAAAGAATGGCTTTTGTTATTTCTGGGTTCCTCTACAATTGAAGGGAAACCATGCATCTCTTTGAGATCTTAAAGGATGGAAGAGCTTTAAAAAAACTTACATGGTCATAAAAATGCAAATGGAACAAAAATACTAAAATGATTGCTCTGTCCTTGTGTAAAATTGATATTACACCATCTACAATGGCTTAAACATCAGAGAAAAAGGTACTTTTTGGAATACGCTTATCTTAAATTCTATAATGCAACTCATTTTTTTTTTCAATTTCTTTGCATTACTTTTGAACATATTTGGAATAATGGAGCTTCAGCATTTTCTTTAGGGCTTTTGTCTGAGCAAAACTTTTGTGCCTATCTATCCCTACCATTTGTAGACTTTGTGCCTCTGTGTGTGTGTGTGTGTGTGTGTGTGTGTGTGTGTGTGTGTGTGTGCATACACGCACATGTACATTTCTGGTAACTGCCTGGATGAGTCCTAGCAATTTTTTTAGTTTTCAAAATGTTTGTATTCCCTCCTTCCTAGGGAATGATTGGCCCAAAATCACCTGGTTGACTTTATGCTTAAGGTAGGACTAGAACTCACAGTCTCCTAATTTCAAATTTTCTCTCTTAACTACTACAGTATTTCAGACTGAATCTCCACTGCCAGACAAAAATCTATTATGATTGCTAAGGCAGCCAGCCAGATTTTGAGACGATCTGGCATTTTTATTCACCTATCAAGTCCTTTCAAAGGACCTGTCATTGTCAGATGTTCTTATATGATGGTGCTAATGGTGTCTTCTCAGGATGTAAGCTGTTCCAAATAGAGTTGCTTTTTGCAATTGACTGGTGGTGGTTTTGTCAAAAACTGATGGTGTTCAAATGCTACTTCAAATGTTTTGGGGTTGCAACCTCAGTGCCTATTACTCATGGTACTGTCTGGTATAATGGTATTATTATTATTGGTTCATCCCACAGTCAGCCAGATGTTTAGACTGGATTTTTGTCTACCTATCAAGTCCTGGCAGATAGGCAGATCTGTTTGTCCTGGCAGATAGGCAGATCAGATGTTTGACAGTATAACAGATATTGTTGCAGGCTGTAAGTTGTTCCGCCTTTTGCAATTGGCTGATGGTTAATTTATCAGTGCTGACATTGTTCAACTTGTTCAATGCTTTGTTCAAGTTGTTTCAGTGCATTGTTCAAGTTGTTCAATTGTTCAATGCTGACATTGTTCAGTTGTTTTGGGATAGCACTCAAGTTATCTATTATTATTGTTACTACCTTTGCTTTCTTTTGCCACAGTAGTTCTATTTCTACTTGCAGTATTTTGCATTTTGCTATCTTCTCCAGTTCTTTCTCTTCTCTCCTGCTGTTTCCAGGTACTGTCACTTCTACTATCCAGGCTTTTTGTCCTTCTTATCAACAACCACAGTTAAGTCTGAGATGTTATGTGACAGAAGCCTGTCTCTGTGAATCCTGTCAATTATTGAATAGCCAAGTGAGAGACTCCAAATGTTGATGAAATTTTTTAAGAGAGTAGGAATTCGAAACAAAAATCTGATGGCAGTCATCAAAAAATACCTTTGTGTTTGCAGGGTGGCAGTTTGTGACTCTTCTCTTGATTTCATTGGATGTGTGTTGTGCAAAGGAAATTCTGTCCTTACTGCATGTCATATTGTTAAACTTGGTTTATTTCTCATTTTCTGCCAAATTAAAAAAAAAGGTAAAGCATTTGTGGTCCTCAAAACTTATAGCCTTTATGAGGAAGTGATTCACACTGAATTACTTTCTCAACTCCATGGGAAGGTAATTTCAACTGGCTATAAAAACAAGTTTTATTTACTGTAGTAAAAAAAGCAGCTTGTGATTACTCTCTGTTACTCCTTACCCCTTCCTTTGCAGGTCCGACTTGTCTTTACTTCCCCCCCCCTTAATAAAAGTGGCTGTTTATCAATAAAGTGTTACAGCCTTTGGCTTTGTGGGCTATGGATGCATAGCATTTTGCATTTTTATTTGTTTTGTAAATAACCCTCTTACTAAAATCCAGAGTTCCTGTGGGGTCTCTTGTGAACTCATAAGAGGAATATGCTTAGGAAAAAAAAACAAACCCACATGTGGTTACATGAATCCCTTGCTGGTGTGCATCTTCCACTGGAGAACATATATCTTCCTGAGATTTCAGATTCTTTGAAAGGGTGGCCATTTTAGATCTGAAAAAATGACTCTTTTATATTGCCCATAAGATTTTGCCCTAAGATACATTGCCTTGTGTTTCTGTTTGTTTTGATCCATGACAACGGATTGGAGTCACCTGGGTTTCTAGCATTTTTATGGGAGCAAACTTTCAAATTAGCAAAGTGATATAGAAGATGGACAATCTCTTAATCCCCTTTCTTTATTTTGCTGCTGCCCTTGAACATCCCATGATCCTGTAATGTTCCTTACACACTTTGCCCATTGAGTCAGTTGACTTCAGAAGTTATTGTTTGTTTATTTATAATTTTATATGCCCCCCATCTCCTCAGT
Source organism: Laticauda colubrina (assembly GCA_015471245.1). Classification (NCBI taxonomy): domain Eukaryota; kingdom Metazoa; phylum Chordata; class Lepidosauria; order Squamata; family Elapidae; genus Laticauda; species Laticauda colubrina. The sequence goes on from BLBF01000049.1 coordinate 5,603,570, forward strand.
AAGGCAGATGGAGAACTTACAGTTAATCACCCAGCTTGTTCTGACCCTGGCTTCCCCAAAAAGCACTAAACAGACTCTTTGTCCTGGCAAAACCTTTTTTTTTTATTAAACAAAGGTGAAGTTCTTGCATTCACATTCAGCCAAAGGCCTGGCAAACAGTCTTTCAAGGGTGTATTGAGGAGCATAGACCCTATCTAGCTTGGAGAGCTGCCAAGTAAATATTTTCAAATGCAGTGCTGACAAGGAAGGACTCGGCACAGAGTCTCTGAGATGCACAGACAGATGCAATGAATGAATTGTTTCCTGCAAAAGCCCCCTCCCCTTTTTCTCCTCTTTTAATCCCTATGGGAGGGGCCATTCACCATCCACCTGTGTCTTTACTCCTTGTTCATAATTGTTCTTTTCTTTTGGCAGCTCTGCGCATGCGCAGGCTGGGAACCAGCTCCAGCTGCTCCCCCACCTCACTGCTGTCCAACTCCAGAAGGCAGCTGATAACTGCTAGACTGCCCAGGCCCCATCTCTGCCTCTGATACAGAGCCTTCATCCGAGCCTTACTCAGCCTCTGGGACTGGCCCATGTTCCTCCCCAACCTTCTTATTGTCCGACTCTGCTGCCAGCTCTGCTAACCATTGGCCGGCCACGACATAGTTTTTGTTCTGGGAAAACAGTGGCAACAGTGCTGTGGTTTTTCCACTCGCTGAAATCTGGGCACCTGATCTCTTTGGCTGGAGACCGTTCTTCTACATCTTGAGGTCTCCTTCTTCTTCAAAAGCAAAGAAGCTATAGGTCAGGGGTGTCAAATTTGTGTTGTCATGATGGCATCACATGATGTATTGGGATTCCTTCCCCCCTTTGCATGACACATCAGGCCCACGGGCCAGGAGTTTGACAGCCCTGCTCTAGGTAGTCCTTGACTTAGCACCACAACTGGGACCAGAATTCCTGTTTTGGGGCAAGACATTTGTTAAGTGAGCCATGCCTGATTTTACAATCTGTTTTGGCATGGTTGTTAAATGAACCATTGCAGTTGTTAAGTTAATCTGGCTTCCTTTGTTGACTTTGCTGGTTGAAAAGTTGCAAATGGTGATCACATGACCGTGAGACACTGCAGCTATTGTAAATAGATGCTGGTTGTCAAGTGCCCAAACATTAATCATGTGACTATGGAGATGTAATGCTCATAAGAGTGAAGACACTTATAAATAACTTTTTTCCAGTGCTGTTGTAATTTTGAACAGTTGCTTAAACAAATGATAATAAGTTGAGGACTATAGGTATGCTGGCTTGCCACTGTTCCTCCCTTACTTTCTGACACTGCAATAGCTTTTTTTCCTTCTACATTTTTCCTTTAATAGCAGTGAAGAAAGGACAAAAGAGAAGATGAAACATTAGTTTACCTGCTGATTTTTTTTAGTGTTCCCCTGCTGATTAACTGGGAGGAATCCTGGCCAGCTCCAGGGTAAGATGAAGACTGCTGGCATTGCAAAAAAAAAAAAAAATCATTTGGATCATTTGGGCCGTAGTGAGGCCATAGATAGAAATGTTATAGATTATATGGCTAAAAAATAATTTTAGAAACAATGCAATAATGTTAACTGCACAGAAGTGAAGATTTAGCTAGGGTAGCTACCTAGAATGGGATAAGAGGGATCCCTTAATGTAGAGGTAGGCATCATGTTTACAACACCTGATGTATTATTCATTAAAATAAAAACAAAGTGGAGAACATGATAGAAGAGTTTAAAATTACACAAGGCATAAAGAAATTGCATATCAATTTTTCCTCCCTGTATTAACATTGAATGATACTAAATCTTGGGAGATCCAGAACAGACAGAAGATGATGATTTGTTACATTTTAAATTTTTTGCTAGCACAAGATGTATTGAGGGTTGCCAGTTGTGGAAAAGAATTAACTAGACTTCTGGAGGATAAGGTTAGCAATGAATGTATGGGTCAGAAGATATGTCAGTTAAGGAATATGTTTCAGTCATCCTTGAGATATGGCCATAGTCCCCATCTAAAAGCCTTCAAGAAGAAAGTGTTTAGCTCAGAGGTGTCCCAACTTGGCTACTTTAAGACTTGTGGATTTCAACTCCCAAATTCCTCAGCCAACCATGCTGGCTGGGGAATTCTGGGAGTTGAAGTTCATAGGTGTTAAAGTTGCCAGATTTGGAGATCTCTGGACTAGCCAGTCTATCACATGGCTAAGTAGTTCTTCCTGTTAGGGTCTTCTTAAGCTAAAGTGTGGCCTGTGGGCTGTCCATAGAGTGATGGATCCTAGAAAGAGCAGTCATGAATTAAGTAGTGAAAGGCATAGTAAAATTACAAATGTGGGTTTGGTGTTTTTATAGACATAAAGGAGATACATTTGTCAAAGTCATAAGAAGTTTTGAAATCTTTTGATATGGATCTAGGGAACTTTTAGAAAGCTGTGTATAATTTTGGTAATTAAAGTATGGAGTCACAGCATCTGCTAAGCTGAAACCATCAGTTAATATGGATCAGATAAAACATAGTGGCAAACTCAAGATTACTTCCACATCAGTGGCGCTATTCTACTGGTTCTGCCCAGTTCTGATGTACTGGTAGTGCTGAAGATCAGCGGAGACCTAACCGGTTTTCTCTGAGGAGCTGCTCTTGGGCCCGCCTGCCCGCCTGGGCTCCCATACTGACCTTTATTCCCTGCTTTTGAAGCACAGCTGCTTTGTGTGGCACAGCTGATTGCAGCGTGTCAGCTGCTGAAACGACAGGGAGAGTGCAGGAATGCAGGAGGTGAGTTGGAAAGCCTCTGTGCCTGCACAAAGTGGGCATTTGACGCACACAGACACGCACAAAGTTTGTGTGTGTGCAAAGCACGCCCACCAAGCTACACCTACTGAACTGAACCGATGGTAAACTACTTTGCAACCCTCCTGTCCCATACAGATGTGTGGAAGAAGTGAGCCTTCTAATAGATTTGAAACATGAATTATTGCAGGGAAGTAGATTTGATAGAAAGAACAGACTTTTTTTTATCTCCAAAGATGGATAAAGCCTTGAAAAACCTTTTCTTCCTTCCTTCCTTCCTTCCTTCCTTCCTTCCTTCCTTCCTTCCTTCCTTCCTTCCTTCCTTCCTTC
>BLBF01000049.1:5606699-5619036 GCA_015471245.1 Laticauda colubrina
TTCCTTCCTTCCTTCCTTCCTTCCTTCCTTCCTTCCTTCCTTCCTTCTTCCCTCCCTCCCTCCCTCCCTCCCTGCCTCCCTCCCTCCCTCCTTCTCCATCCATCCATCCATCCATCCATCCATCCATCCATCCATCCAGTATATGATTTGTGTACCACTCATTTTGTCTAATAATGTATATTTTCTAATGTACATTTACTCAAAACCCTTCAGTAGAATGAATTACAAATATTCTTTGTGAGCAAAGATTCAGGTAGACATTTTAGACCAGGCTGCAATAGGCATTGAACAAGGCAAAACTATTTCATGTGAAGAGAACTTCTTTTGTGAGATACCAACTCCCATGTTTAAAAAGTAGACAACTCAAATGTTGATTACATGATAGACCTTTGCAAAAAAAGAAAGATACTTTTCAAGGATTTTTCTTGGATCTAATTTGGAGGCAGTTTGTAAATAACCCAGGAGTGGGGGGAAATGAACCCTGACAAAATTGAGATGTTTGAAATTGTGAAACTGCAAAAATGTATGCATTTAAAAAATTAAATTGAAGATGTATAATTTCAAAAGTGAAGAAAATATTCAACAGAACCCTGGTTGTGGATTGAGCAATGCAATAATTATTCTGTATTCTCAATAGCAGGGGTTCTACATTGCAAAACCCAAAAACCTATTAGGGTTTATACTATCAGTTGTGCCTTCAGCAAAGCTGAAAGCAAGAAAATGGCATCTTCACACAAGCAAGCAACGTCTACAAAGAGTAGAAAGTTATTTATTGACATGACTTGCATGACTGCCTATCTTAAGTGCCACAACTCTGGGTGGCTTGCAAAACAATATAAAAACTGAAAAAGTAAAACCAACATTCAAGAAGATAGATTTCAGCACCCTAAACTATACTCTCCAACCTATCTATAGTTAGAATCAATGGGCAGCCTCACCATCGTCATGTTTGATTGAAGAATCCGCTTTTACAGGCCCCATAAATGAGTTCAGGAGACTGTGATTTAAAATAACAGATGTTGCTTCCTCAAGCAAACATTTTAAACCTATATTGTAGATGTAGTTTGATAGGTAAAGATAAATGTTCCCCTCCCACATACGTGCTAGTCATTTCCAGCTCTAGGAGGTAGTGCTCATCTCCGTTACAAAGACGAAGAACCAGCGCTATCTGAAGACGTCTCTGTGGTCATGTGGCTGGCATGACTAAACACCGAAGGCGCATGGAATGCTGTTGCCTTCCCATCAAAGTGGTCCCTATTTTTCTACTTGCATTTTTACATGCTTTTGAACAGCTAGGTTGGCAGAAGCTGGGACAATAATGGAAGCTCACTCTGTTACATGGTGCTAGGGATTCAAACCACTGAACTGCCAACCTTCTGATCGACAAGCTCAGCATCTTAGTCACTGAATCACCGTGTCCCTGTATGATAGGGAGAAGTAAAAAAAGCCAATGACAGTCTAGCCTGCTGAGGAATACTCGGCAGGTGCATCACAATTTTGCTCATATTGAAAATGTAGTTAATTAAATATACTAAAAAGATGAGTTTGAGATGACCAGTTTAAAACAGATCTGCATTTCTAGTACAGCAAGGTAATATTTTCCTGGGCATGATATTCATTGCTTTCTAGTCCTTATGATCTTCTGAAGACTTGTAAAGACTTGGCTGTTTGGAAGAGTTTGGGAGATTGATTGGCATTGATGCTGAATATTGATTATTTTTATCCAAACAGATCTATATTTCATGCATTGTTTTATTGATCATTTATTGGTAAAGTGTTACCTTTGCTATAATGAACACTGTTGAGAGACATTGAGGCCGAAGGCTGTATATAAATCTTACAAATAATTCAGAGACTCAGTTTTTTTTTTATTTGAATAACAGAATTATTTGATTCATGGTCAAACACGCCACCCAGAGCAAATTTGTCATTTTGATTGAGTTTGGGTGCCAGTATGGTACATGATCAAATTAGCTGATGCAATTCCGATGCCAAAAAAACAAAAACAAAACCTGTCCAATACACAGGGTAGCTGTGCATAACTGAAAAGGTTGCAAAATACTCAGAATGGGTCATTTCAAGGGTACACACAAAAAAGAAATCTACTAACACAGAAGTGGCATGCATAGAAACGAAGCTCGAACATAATGATATGGAACATTCATCTATTCTGTCTCAACAACATCATTCAAAAATTGGCAACCACAACTCTTTCAAGTGTATTGGATGCCCTGTTGGGATGTTGGCAGATCAAACTGTAAGAAAAGAGCAGCACTGGAACTCATTTAATACATAACTCAGAAGATTGCCTTCTGGCATATTGTCTTCCCAGGAGATTGTCCAAATAAAAGAATGGCGACATTTTACAAGGTTTGGAAAGTGTCAAGTTGTGTTGAAATTCTAGGAGATAGAAGGTCCAAGAGAGTAGCATGTCAGAAACTCCAAGATCTTGTTGAATATCAACAAAAAAAACAATGTTAAGAAAGGGAAAAGAATTCAAACTATATCCCTGAAAAATATAATGGGAAGGTTTCTAATCAATTTAATATGTATTTTCTTTTAAAAAAAACCCATTATTTTGAGAAGGAGCTGGAAGCTTTTCTCTGGATTTATATTTAGGTCAACAGACATGACAGTACTTTAAGAGAGAGCAGAATAGATTGACACTGAGATAGGGTGGGCTGTCAAAACACAGTCTGGAAACAAAACTTAGAGATAAGCATGGTGGGCAGAAGTTTTCCAAAAACTGATACGAAGATCACTAATATTGGGACATGTCTTCTAAAATATGGATCCAAACTAGTAATGGAAAGGATTGCAACTGTGATAGGCTGTTAGTATTAAATTCTGCAGGAAAATTCTATGTGTTACTAAATAAAGGAGAATATTTGTAGCTCAGGGTTGACATGAGGGGTCCTAGTCACAAGCACCGATTGTCAGCCCCCATCCATCTTGAATCGGATTTGGGGCTGCCACAAGGGAGGATGGGTAACCATGGGAGTCACTGGAGTTTGGAGGGGAGTGACCAGTCTTGGTGGAGATGTGAGTTTAATTTAGCAGGGGAAAATGCGGGATTTCAGATTTGGGTTTCCCAGGTGTGCCAATGTGACTTCTGTAATAAATTCTTATTTGGATGGACTTTGTCTCTGAGTGCTGAATTGAGATGGAGAGTTTGGTTGGAATGCTGACACTGATGATGCAAGGAAACAAGCAAGCTCGGAGAGCACCAAGGACCCCCCAGTTCCACGTGTGTTATAACATTGTTAATTATATGAGTTCACTTACATTCATGAACCTCTCCTGCACTATCAAAACCAGTGCAAAAGAATTACCCTAAATAGACTGAGGTTTTCTCAATTTCTCAGAAGAAGGTGCTGAAGCAGAAAAGGTCCAGGAAGGCCCAACAACTGCTTCCTTTCATAACAAAGGTAGTGGATGCAGTATTGCAGTAAGGGAAATGGATAATGATCATAAGCCTGAGAAAAATGCTGTGTTCAGAAGACCGAAAAGGTAAAGGTAACCAGTCCTTAGAAAGTCATTTAGAGAAAGTTGTTTAGAGAAACATGGGTTGTGATTTTATATCCAGAAATCCAGAAGAACTCTTGGAAAGTAATTTGGAATGGGAGTTTATAGCTCTTTAGCTAATGGTGCATTTTAATAGTTTGAAACTGAAATTATATGATCCAGAGAAATATAAACAGCTTATGAAAATTTAGCCTGCTAAGGTGTGCTTGGTAGTTTGATCATAATTTTGCCCATATTGGAAAGTGTAATCAATGAAATACAGGTGAAACTCGAAAAGTTAGAATATCGTGCAAAAGTTCATTTATTTGAACTTAAATGCAACTTAAAAGGTGAACTTAATATATCAGATAGACTCATTACATGCAAAGCAAGATAGCTCAAGCCGTGATGTGTCATAATTGAGATGATTATGGCTTACAGCTCATGAAAACCCCAAATCCACAATCTCAGAAAATTAGAATATTACATGCAATCAATAAAACAAGGATTGTACATAAAACAATATCGGACCTCTGAAAAGTATAAGCATGCATATGTACTCAGTTCTTCTTTTGGGCCCCTTTTGCAGCAATTAATGCCTCAATGTGGTGTGGCATGGAAGCTATCAGCCTGTGGCACTGCTGAGGTGTTATGGAAGACCAGGATGCTTCAATAGTGGCCTTCAGCTCTTCTGCATGTTCGGTCTCATGTCTCTCATCTTTCTCTTGGCAATGCCCCATAGATTCTCCATGGGGTTCAGGTCAAATGAGTTTGCTGGCCAATCAAGCACAGTAATCCCATGTTCATTGAACCAAGTTGTGGTGCTTTTGGCCGTGTGGGCAGGTGCCAAGTCCTGCTGGAAAATGAAGTCAGCATCCCCATAAAGCTCATCTGTGAAAGGAAGCATGAAATGCTCCAAAATCTCCTGGGAGATGGCTGTGTTGACCCTGGACTTAATGAAGCACAGTGGACCAACACCAGCAGATGACATGGCTCCCCAAATCAACACAGACTGTGGAAACTTCACACTGGACTTCAAACATCTTGCAGCGTGTGCCTCTCCATTCTTTCTCCAGACTCTGGGTCCTTGGTTTCCAAATGAGATGCAAAAGTTGCTCTCATCAGAAAAAAGGACTTTGGACCACTGAGTGACAGACCAGTTCTGTTTTTCTTTAGCCCAGGTAAGATGACTCTGATGTTGTTTGTTGTTCAGGAGTGGCTTGACAAGAGAAATATGACATTTGAAGCCCATGTCCAGGATCCGTCTGAATGTGGTGGCTCTTGATGCACTGACCCCAGCCTCAGTCCACTCCTTGTGAAAGTCCCCAATGCTTTTGAATGACTTTTTCCTGACAATCCTCTCCAGGCTGTGGTCACCCCTGTTACTTGTGCTCCTTTTTCTTCTACACTTTTCCCTTCCATATAACTTTCTATTAATGTGCTTTGATACAGCAGTTTGGGAACACCCAACTTCGTTTGCAATTACCTTTTGAGGCTTTCCCTCCTTATGGAGGGTGTCAGTAATGGTTTTCTGCACAACTGTCAGGTCAGTAGTCTTTCCCATGATTGTGATTCCTACTGAACCAGACTGAGAGACCATTTAAAGGCTCAGGAACCCTTTGCAGGTGTTATGGCTTCATTAGCTGATTAGAGTGGGACACTTTGAGCCGAGAATATTGAACCTTTTCACAATATTCTAATTTTCTGAGATTATGGATTTGGAGTTTTGATGAGCTATAAGCCATAATCATCTCAGTTACGACACATCACGGCTTAAACTATCTTGCTTTGCATGTAATGAGTCTATCTCATATATTAGTTTCACCTTTTAAGTTGCATTACTGAAATAAATGAACTTTTGCATGATATTCTAATTTTTCGAGTTTCACCTGTGTACTAAAAATATGAGTTTGAGATGACCAGGGTAAAACAGATTTGCATTTCCTGTACAACAAGGTAATGTTTCCTGGGCATCATGATATTCATCACTTTGTAGTCCTAGACAATGAGCATTGGTGCTTAAGTTTGGTACATCTCACTATGATCAGGTATTAACAAAGAAAACTAAGGTGAAATGTAACTGACTCATGTAGTGGTTTTACCTTTCAATCCTATTATTGGGTGAAAGGACATCTAACCAAACTTTCACAAGAAAAAGCTTAAATCTGTTGCATTAGGAAAAGAATAGAAACATTTCTACTGATCATGAGAAGAGGCAGACCGGAAGCTAAAGGCCCTGTCACACTGCCCAACGGATGCAAAACGGACACAATGGACGAGAAAAAATGTTCCATCCGTTGTTATCCGCTCTCAGAAGGGGCAAAAATTTGCATAACCGGAGCGGATAACACGGATGCGGGGAAGACGCAGGGCGGATGGAAAGCGGATGTGGAACGGAAGCCCAGCGGATGGAAGCAGATGGGAGCAGATGGCACATCCGCAAGGCTTCCGGGGGGCCTCAGCAAAGCGGACGCGGAATGGATACAGCGGATGCAGAACGGATGCACAGCGGATGAAGCGGATGCACAGCAGATGCACAACGGATGCACAGCGGAAGCCTAGCGGATGCCGAGCGTTAATTGTGCATGCGGGGAGGATGCATTGCATCAGCCCCACGGATATAACGGAAGCAGTTTGAAAGCAGGTCGCCATTCAGAGGAAAAACCTGCTTCCAGACACATCGACTGCCTTGCCTGTCCTGCCTGTATGTCTGCCTGCAAGCCTTGCTGCCAGCCTCCCTGCCAGCCTTGCTGTCTGCCTGCCTGCCAGCCTTGCTGCCAGCCAGTCTGCCTGCCAGCCTTGGTGCCTGCCTGCCTGCCAGCCAGCCTTGCTGCCTGCCTGCCTGCCAGCCTTGCTGCCAGCCTTGGTGCCAGCCTTCATGCCAGCCTTGGTGCCTGCCTGCCTGCAAGCCTGCCTTCCAGCAAGCCTTGGTGCCTGCCTCCCTGCCAGTCTTCCTGCCAGCCTTGGTACATGCCTCCCTGCCAGCCTTCCTGCCAGCCTTGGTGCCTGCCTCCCTGCCAGCCTTCCTGCCAGCCTTGGTTCCTGCCAGCCTCCCTGCCAGCCAGCAACAACACAACCATGCCGAAGCACAGCGAGCCTCAGCCATCTGCTGCCAGCCCTTGCAAGAGGGACAGGGCTACCATCCCGCCCCCTGGCCCTCAATCTGGTTCTGCTGGGGCTTCTGCAGCACGGGCTCGCTCTTCTGGGGCTGGCGCTTCTGCTGCTTCTGCTTCTGGAGGAGCTGATGACAAGCACTCCAGCACCAGCCACCCCCACAGCACCTGGACCCTTCACCCCTGAGACTGAGCGACCAAGAGGAGTGCCAGAGACTCATTTTTGTCTTATAGCTTGTTGTTAATAAAGTCTACTTTTGATTCACACACTTGCTTCATTTCTTTTTTTTAATAAAGTCTTGCTGGTTTAAGCCTTTGCATGCTTGTGGGATGGGTTAAAATAGCAGTGGGATGGGTTGAGATAGCTGTGGAATGGGCAGGGATACCTTTGGAATGGGTAATAGCTGTGGGATAGATAAACCTCCAGTGCAAGCATAGTGGGACGGGTTGGTCCACCCTCCTAGGTGCCACACCTATGGCCCTTTATTATCAATAATAATGTAATAATCATCCACACATGTCAACACAAACACAACTCTTTGTTAAATGCCCTGTTCATTGTCGGGCCACTCAACATACATGGAACAATCTCATCAGTGTGATGAGACAGGCTCAAGGAAGCATCCATTAAGCATCTATCATCCTGTCTTGCCACTCCACTGCTCAAGCTGGGGAGTTGCACCATTGTCTCAGGAGGTTGCGCTGCTTCTTCCCTTCACGTGAGGCTCTGTTGGGGCCTTGCACATGCTCAGTGTCTATCAGGTTTCACCCTTGCCTCCATTCCCCAGGCTCCATGTCCCCATTGCCTTGTTGGAGGTCCACGAGCCTGTTCTGCAAGACTGGGTAGTGGGTGCGCATGAGATTGTGCAGGATGCAGCAAGCTTCCATGATCCTCCTCACGGTCTCTGGCAATGCTGCATGGTGGTGAGAAGTTCCTGGAACCTGTTGGCCAGGATGCCAAAGGTGTTCTCCACCACCCGTCTTGCCTTGGACAGCCTGTAGTTGAAGATCCTCTTTTCACGGGTGAGGAGTCTGGAAGAGTAGGGCTTCATGAGGTAGGTTGTGAGGGAGAAGGCGTCATCCCCCACGATGAAGTAGGGCACATCTTGTGTGTCGTTGGGCAGGGGTTCTGGATCTGGGAAGCCCACGATGAGGTTGCGTTCCAGCTCCTCCTTGAGGTGACTGGCGTTGTATACCTGGGCATCTGAAGATGAGCCGTTGCCTGAAGCATCGATGTACATGAACTTGTAGTCAGCATCGACCATGGCGAAGAGGATGATGCTGAAGAAGCCCTTGTAGTTGAAATAAGTGGACCCCGACTTGGCTGGAGCTTTGCAGGCCACGTGTTTCCCATCTATAGCTCCAACGGTGTGGGGGAAGTTCCACTTCTGATACCACTGCTGTGCAACTTTCTTCCATCCTTCTTCAGTGGAGGGGCACTGGAGGAACTCCTCCTTGTATTCTTCGATGATGGCCTGCACCACTTCTCTGATCACAATGCTGATGGTGTTGTGTGGCACCCTCCAGGCGTACTGCATGCTTCTGTAGGTGGTCCCTGAGGCCAGGTGGTGCAGAGTGAGTGCCACCTTGAGCCCAGGTTCCAGGCTGGGCCAGAAGTTGGTGTTTGCCTTGGTCAACCTGGGTGTCATCCGCTGCACAACTTCGTCAAACATGGCTGGAGGCATCCTCATGAAGTTTTGGAATGCCCAAGTGTCTTCGTTCCTGAGCTCCACCATCAGCTTGTCGTACAGTCCGTCCTCTGCTCTTCTGGAGAACCATCTTCGTACCCAGAGGCTTCTTGTGCGCCCCTTTTTCTTCCCGTAGTAGAGTTCACAGAGCCTGTAGATGGCTTTGTACTGTTGCAGAAGGATGGTGGCTGCCAAAAGGACTGTGGTACGATCCACGGTGGACATGACTGGATGCTGTGGAAGAGGAACAGGCAGATGAAGGCTGCAGAGGTCTGCAGCAGGGCTGCTGGTCTGAAAGTGAGATCCAGATTTGTTGCTCCCCCTTTTTATAGGCAGTATAGGTGTCCCTTTGCATCCTCTAGGCATCCTCTAGGCATCCTCTAGACATCCTTAATATCTGAGATAGGTCCCCTCTGTGGATGTTTTTTCCGTTTTAAACGCTTTGTTTCCACTAGGCATCCGTTCTGCATCCATTCTGTGTCCGTTCCACTTCCTCCCTGCGTCCGAGCAGATGCGAGTTGCGTGGATGTGCAGCGGATGCCTAGCAGATATAGCGGATACGTAATGGATGCAGAACGGATGCGTAGTGGATGCGTAGCGGATGCAGAATGGATGAATTGGATACATTTTCCGCGCAAAAGTTTTGAGCAGCTCAAAACTTTCTGAGCGGATGAAACGTCAATAAACGGATGCTGGACGGATAGAGAGGAACAAAACGGAGGCAGTGAGTACGTTGCGTTAACCAATGGATGGCAAGATTTTTTGTCCATTTTACATCCTCTTTGCATCCGTTGGTGCAGTGTGACAGGGGCTTAAATAAAAGGAAAAAAAAAAAGGAAGCTAAGTTGTATTATAATGGAAATGTAAATTTTCTGAAAGAACTTGAAAGTCATTAACAGAACGATGAAAGGAACCAGAAAGCAAAGCAGCAGCTAGATGTGACATATGATTAAATAGCATGGCATAGGGAAAATATTGGTATGGCAAACATGAGTTATTTACAGAAAAAACATGACTCTGTGGCTATAAGTTTTACTTATCGCTCAAAACTTCAGGTAGGTAGTATGCATGCAAATTTCCTGATACTTAGCTGGGACTAATGAAAGACTTAAGAGGGACCAAAGTATCACAAGCAATTCTTCTGGACACTGTGGCTATCAATGCAAGCAGAGGCATCTTGTGTTAAACATGGACAAGATGTATTAGTTCCCACATAGACTCTTAATTCATTCTTCCTGTTTTTGCAGATGAGCTTCTGTTGAGCCAGCTTCTAAAGACCCCCCCCCCCCCCCCCTTTTTTTTTTTTTTTTTTGACCTAGGAAAAAATGTGGTTTGGTTTAGGAGGCCTGCCAGAGAATTTTGTACACTTCTAAACAAACATGTTTAATTACACTTGAGTACAACCTGAATCTAGTAATTAAGATTCAGTAGACAAAATAGCAATTACATCTTTTAAATGAGAGTAAGCTAAATGAATGCAGGTGGAGAGAGAGAGAATAGTCAGGATAGCATACCTTTATTTACCTTTGAATTCCTTGTGAATGCAAGGAAGAATTGTGCTATTTTTTGCACTCATACTTTCTTTGTAATTGTGCTTTATTTTTTTCCCAAATGCCTCCCTCTTTGAAGGAAGCAAAGGAAATAATCTTAGAAAGGGTGAGATTTGGTACTGGTGAGGGAAGAGCTATAGCTGCACAATGACTGAATTCAATATGGACCAGAAGGCTGGGCATACTGGATGGGAAATAATTTAAACTAGGAGGTAGCTTTCTTTTTTCTTTTTTGGATTTGAGAATACAGAAAGGAATGGCACACTGAACAGTAAAGAGGAGATTAATTATAGGGAGGAAGGCAATGATAAGCTAAGACAAGATCGTGAAGGATAAGGATGCTTAAATAACCATAAACATCATAATAGTTTGGTTATTTTTTCCCAATAGCATCTGTAATGGACATTCTAGACAGAGAGAACTTCTGGTTTGAAAGAGTGATCAAAAAGACCATCTACATTAAAATTAAAGTTAAAAAAATTCAGTATGGTTATCTCTAAAAATGGTGGGGGTTATTTCTTTTGGCACATTTTAATTGGCATGGGTGGTTATTGAATACTAGAACCTGTAGTTCCACTAAATTTTAAAATTCCCAGACTAGAGAAGAATGTCTTTTAAAGAGTGTTGAATCTTTTCCTGAAGTTGGTGAAGCAAACAGAAGCCAGTAAACCAGTGCCTTGCGATTACACATACACATCTATGAACACTTAACTAGCAGTCAGAAGACACAATGAAAACTTCTTCGGACACATGAATTGATTCAACCACAGTTTCAGTCTAGCATCTTAGACGAAGCCAAATCCAAAAATACTAGGGAATTACTGGAAGTTTGGCATTCACACAAATCAGCTATCAATAGAGACACAGAGACAAATTACATTGACACACTATTCAGAAGAGATAAAAGAAGGAAAGAAACACACCAAGACGCACCCTCTTTATCCAACACCCACATAAGCAGTTATTAATACTAGACAATGATCAAGTGGAAAACAATATCCTAATCAAGAAACTGCATGAAGAAAACCATAACCACACCATAAGTGAGCACTAAGGTCTTTAATGTCTCTCCCACAAAATCATTTTTTTCTTTGTGCAAACTTCAAGGTCCTCTCATGGTTTTCTGTTCTCTGTTTTTCAGTGAATCTTTAGAATGAACTTCTACAGATGATAGTGTCTGGTTTTTTGTTTTTTTGTTTGGAAGGCATTTTTCCTTGTGCTGGTGCCTTCCATGCAGAAATAAACACTTGAGAGTATCAACTAACATTCACCATAATTATTTCTCTAGTGTGAACTGTGTAAACTCCACTGACCTGAAGAAATGGAGATACGGAAGTGGCCAAGCACTTGCTTAACTGTTCAGGAGTCAAACTCCTTTCCTGATAACATTTTATTGGTTCATCTCTCGATTCTACATGTAGCCTGAAAATTTCTCAAAAATAAGCCATCAGTAGCTTCCCCCCTCATTTTATATTATATGCTACAGAAAATTACAATGTTATATTATGTTTTCCTCCTTCTGTAGGCTTGAGATCTTACCTAATTGACACTTTTTTCTGAGGTATTATTCATTGTGGATAAAAACAAAAATAATTAATTTACAATATTATTTATGGGACCCTCTATCTCATCTGGCAGGGTAGGCATGCTCCAGGTCTTTTCTCTAAAATGGTATCATCTAATAGCAATAGCACTTAGACTTATATACTGCTTTATAGTGCTTTACAGCCCTCTCTAAGCAGTTTACAGAGTCAGTATATTGCCCCCAATAATTTGGGTCCTCATTTTACCCACCTTGGAAGGCTGGAAGGCTGAGTCAACTTTGAGTCTGGTGGGATTTGAACTGACAAAGTGCAGGCAGTCAGCAGAAGTAGCCTGCAGTAATGGGAATCAGAAGTTGCGGCTGCTTCATCACTGGAAGCTTTTAAGAAGAGAGTCTCAAATTTTATAGGTTCTCCTGCTTGAGCAGGGGGTAGGAATAGAAGACCCATTCCAACTGTATTCTGATTTGTTTGCCACTGAACCTTTCCTTGGAATGGCTTCTTCATCCAAGAGATCTGAATGACCCCATCTTATTGGCCTTCTGTAAGGTTCTGGAGACCTGTCCTTCTCCAATATTAGGGCCAGGTGGTGTGTGAATGATTTGTGTGTTCCCTGGATTATTTGATTATGTGGCCAGTATGGCTGTATGCTGAGGTGCACTGAATGCTGTTATCTTTCCATCAAAGTGGTACCTATTTATCTACTTGTATTTTGCATGCTTTTGAACTACTAGGTTGGCAGGATAAATACATATCTACTATTTTCTTAAGTGTTCCTATCTATATGTGTATGTATGTATGTATATATATATGCATGCATGTATGTATGTATATATATCCATCCATCCATTCATCCATCAAGAGTCTGCCTGCCTGCCTGCCTGCCTGCCTGCCCTATCTATCTATCTATCTATCTATCTATCTATCTATCTATCTATCTA
>BLBF01000049.1:5619046-5629109 GCA_015471245.1 Laticauda colubrina
CTATCTATCTATCTATCTATCTATCTATCTATCTATCTATCTATCTATCTATCTATCTATCTATCTAATCTTCCCCTCTCCCTACCTGTATCTGTATCAAATTTAGCAACTGTTTATCTCACAGAACAACTCTGGGTATTGTATGATTAAAAACAAAAAAACCTATTTAAATAGCTAGAGATTGAAATGTGGGAAATTTTGTTTTAACATTTTTTTTTCTGGTGAGCCACAATCAGCAACTTTCCAGAATAACCTAATACTCGATTGTGGGTAGATAAGAATTTTGTATCATTACCAATGGTCTCACCTTGGCACCCTCCAGATGTGTGAATTTCATCTTAGAGACTTTACCAAGCCATGTGACCCTTGCTAACCCCAAGCTGATGTAGAGCTAATCAAGTGGTTGGTCCAATTGCTGTTGCTGCTGTTGCTGATGGTGGTGGTGGTGTGTGTGTGTATGTGTTTATGCATTTTTTACATTGTGGCATTTTAATATTGTAAGCCATCCAGAGTCGTCATGGGTGAGTTGAGTGACCATATGAACAGATTTAATAAATACATAACTAACAATCTGAGACTTGAACTCTGTAAAAATCTTTGACATGGGCATCTGAACAGGACTCTTTAGTGAAACCTAAACAAGTTGTTGGAATTCAAATAGATTATTGGCTTATTTGACTTCATTGGAAAGAATCAGTCTTCTCAAGTTTAGCGTAATTTCATTAAAGAAATGTTTTTAATGTCACATCCCTGAGGAATTAATAGTTTCAGAACGTTGTGTGCTAGCTTGACCCTGTGCTTAAATCTGAACGTGTATGCTAATTAAATTATTTTGTGAAAGCTAATTTGATATATTGCATTTAATGAAGGCTTGCATCAGTTTGACAGACTTTCTTTCTCCTTTGCTTTCCTGTAGAATGCCATATTGACTTAAGACATATTTTTATATAGCCGTCATTTTCCAAGGAACAACAGTCATTGAAACCAGTAGAGGTTTGATGAAGTGAGATTAAATTAGCTCATTGTAGCTGCAGATGTTCTTTTGTGCTACATTGCTGTTGATCTTAAGTGCGAGGCAATCTGTTGGAAGGCATGCAAAACTATATTTTAGTCCTGTTTGGCCTTGGAGCAAGAAGTTGGAGAAAAGAATAAGAATTGTTTTTTAATTAAGAATGATGTATTGATAAATCTTCCAGAACAATGTTGGGACATTAAAAAAAAAACATGTGTGCTATAGAGAATAGAGAGCAAATTTGATATAGTGATTAAGGCAGAAGGCTAGAAACTCTGAGTTCAAGTTCTGTCTTAGGCATGAAACTTTGAGTTCTTTCATGTCCTAGGCATGAAAGATGGCAGATTGATCTTTGACCACTTGACTCTCTCAGCTCACGAAGTCAGGTAGTCAATTCCTTTCTCAATCAATGAATCACTGCTCAGTGGATTTGAAAAACTGGATCCTGCATTTGCAGGAAAATGCTAGGTTAAAAAAAGAAAGATCAGTATGGTAGTCATGAAAGGTTTATGCATTAGGCTTCTATAAATGATTTATATTGATGATGATGCAAATTTTATAACTAGAAGAAGAATTCAGAACTGCGATGTGTTTTCAGGGAAGAAGGGTTGGACTGAAAACATGCTCCACAACAAAAAGTGGCACCAATGACCACAGGGAAAGCAAGGGCTGGCTAGTAGACTGTTCTGACCCAAGCCTTGTTCAAATCAAATAAACACAAAGTATATATAAAAGCAAACCTTTTTAATGCATCTCTGTGAATTCTGTTCATTCACAGCAAAGAGTCATTAAAACTAATTGTCCCAGATAACAGCAAGTCCTTTCAAGGTTGTGAAAGGCTGCCAAGAACACAAGATTAATTGCAGGGAAATATCCAAAACTAAAACTCTCCGAAAACAAACCAGAATAGACAGGACTTCCACAAGAACTTGGAGTTGAAAGAACTTTGTTGCTTCCTGCAAAGAACCCTACCCCTGAGGGCTGGGTTTTATCCCTTAAGGGAGGGGCCATCACCTTGCAGCCTTATTCCCGAGTTGCCCATGCTGCTGCAGCTGCTCTTTCTTTCGAGACACCTTGTGCATATGCGCACTGGGCACAGGCTTCTCAGGGTCCTCTGCATCACTACTACCAGACTTCACAAGCTCCGAAGGCAGCACCGCACTCTCCTTGGGATTTCATCTGAGTCCTCGCTCTCAGAGACCTCAGCCATCCACACCTGCTGCCAGCGAGCCACACCATAGACCTTCATAATACCTCTCTGAAAAAGTAGAGATCTTGAAATCACCCGTAAGCACTTCAGATAGTTGTTTCTTGTGAGAAGGCTGGAACATAGCAGTCAGGCAGTTTTTGAGACCTGGGAGAAAAAGAAAATAGCTACTTTGTTCAAATTGTGGTTGGCATCCTTGAAAGGACACTAGGTTTGTATAATTCTTTTATTCTTTTATTACTTTTTATTAAAAATAACATGTACATGTTAATTTTTAATAAAAGTACCATAAAAATGAATTGTGATTAGCTGATTTATCTGTCCATTATAGACAGAACACAGCATTCCCTCTACTTCTTTTTTTCTTCTTCTTCTAATTCTTATGTTGATTGTTCTTCCCTCCATCTCTAGGTTCTAGGAAAGTATCTCCTGCACTTTCTGTTGATAATATGCTGGTTTGTTCAGTAACACAAACAGGATTGGGAAGAATGGGTTGAAAATTAGAACAACGTTGCTATGAGGAACAACAAGAAATTAATTAGGCTAAAAATCAAACTTATGTTTTTGGGGAAATGGCCCCAAATGCTTAAATGGCTTGCCAGAAAAAACTGCAACTTGACAGTGCCAATTGCTTTATCACATTATTCCTTATGAGAAACATTTGTTTGGTATTCATTGTTTTTGATACCTCCTTGAACCAATTAACAATGCGTTCCAGGTACCACTTTAAGTGCTTTAGTCAATATAGCCATCTACAAAATTCAGCAAATTTTAAGTTTACAACTATGACTACAGAAAGAAGCAAGGGTAAAAGACTATAGGCAGGGTGTAATAACTAATTCCATTACTTGAGGGGCTGTCAAGGAGGCGATTGAGTTATTCTCCTAAGAATAACTTATATCCCCTACCTGCGGGGAAGACCAAAAGTAATGGGTGGAAGCTTGTTATGGAGACATCCAACTCAGAAGTAAGGAGATATTTTCTAACAATGAGAACAATTATTCAGTTGAATAACTTGCATCCTAGAGTTGTGGATGCTCCATCATTGAAAGTTTTCTGAAACAGACAGATAACAAAAGACTGGTATAATGGCTCCTGCCTTGAACAGGGGGTTGGACCAGAAGATATCTGTGGTTCTTTCCAGCCCTATAATTCTGTGTTCTGTAGGATCATTCTCAAATTGAGGATTAATTGTGTTGTCATTTATATTGACCCTTATTTTAACCAGTCAGTGAGAAGAACATTAAAAAGAGCGGAGTTATCTCAGCTCAGTCCAGAGCAAGAAAAGGTACTTTATTTTATCTAATTTTAATGGCATTCATTTGCATGAGCAGCATAATAGAATAGTTTCAGTTATATAGAAATTAAATAGTATTAGTTGTGTGACAGTATGTGTTGAACAAAATGATCGTAACAACCTTGAGTGCACTTTTCATTTTGATGAAAGAGTTTACTTAAAATATATCAAATGAAAAGAGAAATTTGAAAAAAAAGTGCTTCAAAATTGTGCACCAAGACCACGTATTTCATTGTGCAGTCATTTCATTGCTTTTGTACAGTATCTTTGCTTTCCTGCATTTCCATTAAATCCCAAGGGAGACACTGCTGCCCATTTATGTCCCATTTTTCTTCTCAAATGACTATTTAAGACAGGTGACAATGATTAAAGCATAAAATACAGTTTTAAAAAATAATCTAAAATCAAAACTTGGCATCTCCATTTAAGCAAGTCTGTGGAAAGAGATGCATTTTAAGAAAATTTGTAAATGAAGAGTAGGAGCCAGTTTGGTTCCTCATTTTGCCCACCTTGGAAGGATGGAAGGCTGAGTCGACCTTGACCCTGGTGAGAGTTGAGCTGCCAATTGCAGGTAGCCAGTAGGCAGCAGAATTAGCCTGCAGTACCACATTCTAACCACTGCACCCCTGCGGCTCAACGGATGAATAACAGGACAACATTTTCACGCCAAAATGCGTTGAATACCAAATTCAATGAATTTCAAGGCAGTTGAGTACTGAGATTCCACTCACCTTGGGAGGATGGAAGGCTGAGTCAGTCTGGTAGGCTGATATCATGGAAATGTGCCAGATAAAGTCTCTACAAGGTACCTAGACAGGATCATAAGGGGATGGTGGTAAAGTCTTTAATAAAGCATCTGCATCTCCAAGCCTGCAAGAACAGAACAGATTGATTGATTGATTGATTGATTTGGCGTATGACGTATTGTACATGGACTATCAATCTATATTAATATTTCAATTAGATTAGTAGAACCCAATAAAATATGAATGTTGAAAGGATTAATGTTCAAATATCAATATCTAGACCATCTAATCATTGAAGTGTAGCATCGTTTATATTGGTGGACTTCAACTTGCAGCCGATCACAGTGTCATCCACAGTTTGATATGGGACCCTGCAGCCACACTGAAGGGAGGATACTATGCCTCATTTATACAGAGTCCCAGCAGATACCATGTAATGTATGAAGCTAGCTCTCTTCTTCATGGAGAGAGTGCCAATGTGAATTAAACAAACTAGCAACTGATGGTAGCCAGACTTCTCTGTAGACGTTTCCTGGTTTTCAAAATACATGGCAATGACAATGAAATAGAACAGAATAGCATCTGTTTCAAACATAACCAGCATTCATGTTACTTGCAACATTTAATCAAAAGCTAAGCCTAACAGAACTGAGATCTGTGCATTGCACTACTAGATTGGCTACCTTTTACATAACTTTCTCTTTTGTCCTTAAAAAAAAAAAACAGCTAAGCATGAATGTCCAGTGATCTAGCACAGGAGTAAGGTAATTTCCCTGTCTGTAGCTCCCATTGCTTTTGCTGAACACAGTTAGTCCTCAACTTACAACCCAATTGAGCCCAACATTTCTAAACTAAGCTTTCTAAGCAACACAATATGTGACTTTTGCCCCATTTTACGACCTTTCTTGCTACCATTGTTAAGTGAATCACTGTGGCTGTTAAGTTAGTAACACAGCTGTTAAATGAATCTGGCTTCCCCATTAACTTTGTCAAAAAGTCGCAAAAGATGATCACAAGCATCCAAATTTTGATCATGTGACCATGAGGATGCTGCAGGGGTTGTAAGTGTGGGAAATAGTCATAAGTCACTCCTCTTCAGTGCCCATGTAACTTCAAATGATCACTAAACAAATGCTCATAAAATTGAGGACTACCATAGATCCACTTAATAAGCATTCCATGCTGTATGCCTGATGTCGGATATCTCAGGGGTCACCAATCTTTTGAACCTCCGGAACCACCAAACTCATAATTTTAAATTTTGTGGACCACTAATATGAATTTTGACTGACGGTGGCTTGTTGACATTGGTGGGGGAGAGAGAGAGACTTTTGGCTTCATGCAAGGAAAGCAGCAGAAGCAGCAGAAGTCTTTCTTTCTCTCCCCCAAACTCTGCCAGAAATGAGTCTTTGCCGGCACAGCCTCTTGGAGCAGGATGCCTTGCAGGGTCTCAAAAGACTCATTTCTGGCAGAGTTTGGGGGAGACAAAGACTTTTGCTGCTTTCCTTGTGCACAGCCAAATGCAGAAGAAAGAAGCAGAAAGAAGCAGCCCAGTGGCCAGGCAAGGTGCGTGGGGTGTGTGGGGCAAGTTTACCCCCTCCACCCTTTCCCACTTCCCCCTCACCACCTCTTCTCAATGCAAGCAATGCAAGCCTTGTGTTCCCATGGGCCATGTGGGCGGTGCAGCCTTGTGTTCCCATGCAGCCTAGATTAATTACTTTGGGGGGGGGGCGCTTTGGGGTGTTATTTCTTTGTGGACCATCAAAAATTTCTCATTTTTCTCATTTCCCACCGGTTGGTGACCACTGTCGTAAGTGACCTTTGACTGGGCACTCATAGTGTAGAAAATAAAAGGAGAAGGAGCCTAAAATAAGCCAACATGATGCCCCAAATAGTTCAGAAAGAGAGTATGTTAAACATCAGGTTTGGATATACACTAGCACAGTGGACCCCAACCTTTTGGGCAACAGGGACTGGAACCATACAGAGAGGATTTTCCATGAGCCAGAGGATTGCATGATTTCTTGTGCTGCCTGCATCTTGTAGATGGGGCTTCGCTTGATTATGCAGCCCAGTTTCTGGCATGGCGTGGCCCTGTGCCGTTCCATGGACCAGGGGTTGCGTACCCTTGCACTAAACTATTCCAGTATATTGGTCCTCAATTTGTGATCATAATAGGGACCAGAACTTCCATCCCTAAACAACCATGCACCTGATTTTACACCCTTTTTTTGCATAGGTTCCCTGTGGAAAGCTACTTGGCAATGTTATAAATAGGAACCATGTGACCACAGACTCTGCAACTGCCATAGCACTAGAGTAGCACTTAGATTTATATACCTCTTTATAGTACTTTACAGCCCTCTGTAAATGGTTTACAGAGACAGTATATTTGCCCCTAACAATTTGGGCCCTCAATTTTTACTCACCTCGGAAGGATGGAAGGCTGAGTCAACCTGAAGCCTGGTGAGATTTGAACTGCCAAATTGCAGTCAGCCAGCAGTCAGCCAGAGTAGCCTGCAGTACTGCACTCTAGCCATTGCATCAATGTGGCTCATAGTCATAAGTACCTGCCAATTGCCCAGGTGCCTAAATTTTGATCATATGAGTGTGGGGATGCTGCAATGCTTATAACTGCGAAGTCTGATTGTCAGTCCCTTTTTTTCAGTGCCAGTTTAACCTTGAACAGTTGCTAAATGAATTATCGTAAGTCGAGGACACTCTGTAGGTGTTTAAAATGGGAAATTGAAACATCTAGTTAAGAGGTTGGACTTTTTAAAAATAGTTATTCCATCTCTACCAGTGAGTTACTAAGAGTAGCTTAATGAATTGAACTAGGAGAAATGAACCTCCATTTCTCAGCATTTTCAACCTAGAAGATAATAGATATTCTACCAGCAACTGACCTGGCGTTGAACAGCAGGTTTGGTGAAACGGAGATGCCCCAATTTAAATTTCCTTGGCTTGAAAGAGCTAACCATCTGCCTAGCTTTCTGTTCTTGCAACAGCTAGCTTAAAGCCTTCAGACTGCATTTCCTCTTTCCGGTTATTATTTCAAAGTTTAAACTCACTTTTCCATTCCTTGCACTCCGTTCTCCCCAGCTCTCCAGTGTTTAAATGTAAACTCTTAAAGAAATCCATAGTTCTCTACTATTAAAAAAAAAAAAAAAAACTGCAACCCCTCCCTTTTATCTGTATGTATATGTCGAGGAAACAATTTTTTTGTTGTTTTGGGCTTTTTAAAAAGTCAAATTCTTGAATATCTATCTAACGTAATCTCAGTGGATTGTGAAAGTACATTTTCCCTTCTAGGTTAAAATGCTAAACGCAGTCGAAAAACATTAGCAAACTTTTGTCTGGAAAAAACTCCACTTTGCAGGCAGCCCATTTGGCATATGCTGGAGGCATCATCTCTGCATGAATATTTATAGTAAGAATACATTTATGGTGCAGCAGATAGGAAAGGTTAAGGAGAAAATATGATCTCCAGCTGCCCTGCCCCCAGGGCTGTACATTTCACCACCTGAAAAGCAAACTCTGGGCTTGTTTGCAAATTGGAAAATACATTGAGGAAATTAGTATAATTGCTGACTATTTCTGTAACATCAAAATATACCTAAACTCACTTGCCCCTGTTGCAGAGGTGATGAGTACATTTTCCTGTTGCTTGCATCACACTTTAAACTGTCCTCAGGCCTTTTCACAGTCCCGTAACAATCCTTCTTCTTTTGCAGGTGTGCCAAGAGGTGGGGGGGAAAGTACATTTTGCTTCCCGCTTCCATTCTCACACCTTAAAGCAAATTGCAGCCTCTGCAATCAATCTGTAATAGGTTGTTTGGTCCTTGTGGATTGACAACAAATTTGCAGTTTTTCATTTTGCAATGATTTTAAGTGTAATGGTGCTGCCGGACATTGCTTCCAAATTATTTTCATTCAGCTGAGTAGGGAGGCAAAATGCTTGAGATTTTTCTTTTTACTTTCTGAAAGAAAATATTTGAGAATTTGAGAATTATGATGATTATTATTTGAGAATTCTGCAAGCATTACTCCAATGGTTCACTGTGTCTTTCAGGATGTCCTCCATAAGAATCTTCTTCCTTGAGCCCTTTTAATTTAGAAAATGGAACAACTCTATTTGTTTATTCAATTTGCATGGCTACCTGTCTCATCAGACTCTGGGCAGCGAACAAGAATTAAAAAAAAAAAAACAATTAAAAACTGTTATGATATTTAAACATTAGTAGCTGGAATAGTGGGGTTGTACAATGAGTCAGGACAGTTACAGTTGATTGGTTGGAAAGTGCTGTTTAAGGAAATCTGCACTGTGATTGGTTGCTATGGGTGTGTGTGGGAGTTTCCCTTTTCCCGCCTTTTTCTTCTGTGAATTTAGCTGATGATTTACCTCATGATGTAGTGATGTGGCTGACTATTTTATTTGATGTAAAATATATTTATATGTAAAAAAGCTTATGTCAGTGTCTCTGACTCCATTTGGACACCTGCTAAGCAATTAAAATGCACAGCAGCTGAGAATAAATCACACATCCTAATCACTAAATTAACCAAGAGACAAAGTCCCTGCACACACAATCTTAAACAGCAGTGAAAACACAACCAGACAACCTCTCTGCCATTTTGCCGGATTAAAGTTGAAGGGAATCCACAAAAGAAATTCAAACTAAATTCTAAATCCCCCTGAGAAGAATTAAACAGAAGCATCTTTTGCTGGAACAGGCAATTTTTGGGTAAAGGACAGATGTTACTATAGTATGCAAAGCTCTAAGGACTGGGCAGTTTTTTTCCCCTGAAGTGTGAAGACATTGCTCACATAGCATCTATTTGCAACTCAAATCGACATTAAAATGTCTTTGCTGCAATTGCATAGCACTCAGAAAAAGATGCAGTTACTTTAAAGAGTTTGTTGACAGGTGTGACTTGCATCCCAACACATCCTTTTCCCTTCACCGCCCCATACAGCACCAAACTTTTTATCTAGAAACAAAACAGCACCTTGGCTTTCAAAACTGTTCTTTCTAGATTTATTATCTACATTACAATATATTACAATAGTAATCCAGAAGTAGACTTCTTGGAAGAAAGAAGATAGCCATAAATCATCTTTCTGACGAGCAGTAGCACTGAGACTTATACACCACTTTATAGTGCTTTCCAGCCCTCTCTAAGCAGTTTACAGAGTCAGCATATTTTCCCCAACAATCTGGATCCTCATTTTACCCATCTCAAAAAGGATGGAAGGATGAATCAATATAAAAAATGTTAATAAAAGGAACAGCATTTATGAGCTTGTAGCTCTCTTCCTCAGGGGCTAAAAAGCTGGATTGAAGTAAGATTTAAATTGGGGTAAGCTGGGTGAGAAAACAGGTTGGCTATACAGATGGAGTTTACATGTGACACAAAATACAAGTACTTGATCAATTAGCAACTGTAAAGTGCTAAAATCCATTGTGCTTGTGGAGCCCTTTTGAGATTGCTTGAAAGCATTTGATTATGTGGATTCAGCAATCTCTCAATTGTGTGGCACTCAGGTTTCTTTTTGCTAAAATGGTTGTCTCCGAATTGTAATGTTCTGACAGGTTGAAATGTTCTGAGCGCATTTTGTTTTTTATTTTGAGGCCTGATAACAAACTTCTGTCCTTCACTTCTTATAAACGAAGTTTGAACTTTCAGTTCTACACCAAATCCAGGCAGATGATGATGATAATGAGGATGATGATGATGATGATGATGATTGTATGTAGTGTATGTTATTTGTGTGTGTGTGTGTGTGTGTGTGTGTGTGT
>BLBF01000049.1:5634109-5693606 GCA_015471245.1 Laticauda colubrina
AAGACATAATAGAGACCTAGAAGATCAACAGACCTATGGAACAGCTGTCCTGCCCTACATAAGAGGTACTACAGACAAAATCAGTAAGATACTACACAGGCATCACATCAAGACTGCCTTCAAAACAGACAAAAAAATAGAAGCCATCCTTAAAAGCCCCAAGGACAAAATTGACCTGGAAAACCAAGGCATATACGAAGTTCCCTGTGCATCATGCCCGGCCACATATATTGGACAGACCAATAGAAGAATAAGTAGCTGCCTGGATGAACACAAAAATGCAGTAAAAAAGCTGGAACACACCTCCTCACTAGTCCAACACATGAAAATCACAGGTCACAACATCAACTTGAATGGCACCAAAACCCTAGCCACTATAGAAAACCCCAGCCACAGAATCATCAGAGAAGCCATAGAGATTGAAAAAAGACCTGAAAGCATGAATAGAAGAGATGATTCCACCAGACTGTCAATCATTTGGAAGCCTGAACTCTCAAATAGGAAGATCTCCACACCACAAGCCAGGCAAACACCTGGGCATAAACAGACTCCCTCTGATATCTCCAGCTCAAACACATCCCAACCAGGCAGCTAGATGAAACCTAGCTTCCTAATAGATAAAAGTCGTCCTTTCACGTGAAGCCAAGCTGCACTGAAAGCCTCCAATACAGGAACACAGTGTTGCCAGCCAATCAAAGCCACAAAACAGACAGAAGAAACCAGAAACACCAATCAAACAAACTCCAAGTCCAATAAACACAGACCAAGATTTCCAACCAATCAGGATGAAGAAAAAAACATCCTGCCACAATAATAGGCTAGCCTCAAATTTAAAACCAACGGCTGTGAGAGCCTGACCCACATACAAACTCAATACAGAAGCCTGATGATGGCAGATGAGATTCTGTTGAAACATTGCAACAACTTTAAAAGCACTACAATGAAGTGGGATAATACCCGAAGGAAGCTGAACAGCATATATATAAGTTTTTACGGGTCCTTTCATGTGTGCTGTTCAGCTTCCTTCGGGTATTATCCCACTTCATTGTAGTGCTTTTAAAGTTGTAGCAACATTTCAGCAGAACCTCATCTGCCATCATCAGGCTTCTGTATTGAGTTTGTATGTGGGTCAGGCTCTCACAGCCGTGTAGTTTTAAATTTGAGGCTAGCCTACTGTTGAGGCAGAATGCTTTTTTCTTCATCCTGATTGGTTGGGAGTCTTGGTTTGTGTTTATTGGTCTTGGAGTTTGCTTGATTGGTGTTTCTGGTTTCTTCTGTCTGTTTTGTGGCTTTGATTGGCTGGCAACATTCAACAATCAATGCCACAAAACAGACAGAAGAAACCAGAAACACCAATCAAGCAATATATATATATAAACATAAATGGTGGACTTTGTGATGTGACACATGGCTATTCCCTTTCCCCAAAGGAGCCATGATGGGACAGTGGTTAGAATGCATAATGCAGGCTAATTCTGCTGACTGCCAACAGTTTGATCCAGATTGGCTCAAGGTTGACTCAGCCTTCTATTCTTCTGAGAGTGGTGAAATGAGGACCTAGATTGTTGGGGTCAATATACTGACTCTGTAAGCTTAGAAACGGCTGTAAAAACTAAGTGCTTTAGACTAAGTGCTATTGCTATTTGGCCTTCCCCCTAGACCTCTATAGTTAGGACAGTGGTGGTATTCAGCTGGTTCACACTGGATCGGGTAAACCGGTAGCAAGGATTTGACATGGGTCCCCGAACCGGTAGTCAGTTCTGGCTGGCCATGCCCCTGACTCAGTCTACAGGTCTCTGCTGGCTCGATTGCCCTGCCCGCATGACGCTCGCCTCTTAAGGTTTTTCTTTCTTTTTTTTTCCCTCCTGACAATCAGCTGTTCATACGATCAGCTATGCCAGGATTCCTCTTGCTTAGGCCCAGGAAGGCAAAAAATGGAGGGAGGGGCTTAGCCCCCCCCTCCATTTTTTGCCTTCCTGAGGCCCAGAGGAGCCTCCTGGGAGCAAAAACGCCCTCCCCAGAGGCTCTTCTGAGGCCCAGAAGGCCCCCAAAATGGGTAGGGGTGGCTGTAAAAATGCAAAAAAGCCACGCCTACCCAGTCACATGGTCATGCCCACCAAGCCACACCCACCAAGCCACACCCACAGAACTGGTAGTAAAAAATTTTGAATTCTACCACTAAGTTAGGGGCTCCAAAACTTTTGATGCTTTGGGTCTGAGAAGACCTGACAAAATGGTCTTGTCCTTATGGTCGCTAACTACGGAGGGATAGGGTGTAGGAGGCCAAATGGAAGAAAGGGATCGAGCATGTGTCATCTCACAAAGCTCACCCGTTATGTTTTTACATTTAATATGTGAGTCACAATGCAGGCATGGAGACATAACAATGCCCATTTCATGGTTTTGACATGTAGGTGTTGGCCTTGACAGTCATTTGTTGACCATTTGAAATTAAAACAGCACTGAATAAAATGACTTAACAATTAGTGGTCATCACACTTACAACTGTCATAGCATCTGCATAGTCCCAGGATCAAAATTCAGGTGTGTGGCAACTAGCATGTGTTTGCAATGGTTGTAGCATCCCAGAGTCAGTTATATGTTTGCCATTTGTAAACTTCCCAACCAGTTTCTGGCAAGCAAACTCAATGGGGGGGTGGGGAGCTGGATTTGCTTAACGATTGTGCCAACTCATAAAACATTTCTATGCCTGTTTTAGAATTGCCAGAAACAAAAAGGGGGGGAGGGAAAGAATTTGAAAGAGCAATGCAGCAGTTTGGAACTGAAAGTGCATTCCATTAGTATCATGCAAAGATAAAACTCAGTACCAAAGTTTCTGCTACGCAAATCTCTAATTGGAGAACATGACTTGGCTATGAACATGTTTCATTGGAGGATATGAATTATGATACACCCAGGGGGATGGGGAAAAACCAGGGTCAAGGGTGACAGTGAATTATGTGTCTTAGAATCGGCTACATACAGATCATGCCGACATGTTAACTCCCAATAAATCCTTTGAAGTTTGGGAAGTTTGGCTCAAGACTCATGATTTAATTGTGGTAACTGCCGGAATCCTGACAGATTGCATGATTCACTTAACTGCAATGATTTGCTTAGCAACTGGGCAAAAAAGGTTGTAAAATTGGGCATGACTTATTTAACAACTGTCTTGCTTAGCAGTATAAATTTTAGTTCCCATTGTGGTCAGAAGTTGAGGACTTTGTATAATTGTGGTTCGAAACAGACGCCTATGCTTCTTTTTTGATCTTTTTAGTCGGTGTTGACTCTTGGCTACTGCCTGTAAAAGTGCCTGCAGTTTTCTTGGCATGGCTTTCCAGAAGTGCTTTGCCATTGTTTCTTCCCTGGGGCTGAGAGAAAGAGACTGGCTCAAGGTCACTAGAACTTGCAGTCTCTTGATTTCTAGCCTGGTGCCTTAGCCAACATACTACAATAGCTCTTGCCTGTGCTCATAACAGTAATAAAATTTTTAAAAGGCAGTAAAGGGAGAGAGAAAGAGAGCAAGCAATCTTTAATTTCAGTCTTTTTAATTAAAAAAAAGGAGAGTGTCTGAATATGATTCTCTCATTGAGGTCAAGTCACAATGCAGGTACCTCTTCTGGCTTTCCGTTTGATTATCTCACACATTCTCCAGCAATAGAGAAAAGGCATCCTTGGCATCCTTAATAAATTTTAATCTGATGGAGAAATAGATAAAAAAAAAACAACCTAAGATCGGGAAATAATTTGGCTTTCAAAAGTGGGACTAAAGATTTGGTGTTAGAATCAGCTTTAAAGGAAGGGAACGAAGGAAACAGTTTTAAAGAAGGGAATAAAGCTTCAGCTTGGTGTTTGATTGATAATATCATTTTGAAATGACGAAAAACTAATTTTAAAAGATAGAAAATAGATTTAATTGAGGAATTTTCTTCCTCAAACTGAAGAGAACTCACTGAGGAAATAATACAGGTAGTAGTCCTCAGTGTATGATTATGACTGAGCCTAAAATTTCCTTTGCAAAGTGAGACAGTTGTTGAGTGAGTTTTGCCCCATTTTACAACCTTTCTTGCTGCAGTTGTTAAGTGAATCACTGCATTGTTAAATGAATAACATGGTTGTTAAGTGAATCTGGCTTCCCGGTTGATTTTGCTTGTCAGAAAGTCACAAAATGTGATCACATGACCTTGGATACTGCAACCATGATAAATACATGCCAGTTGCCAAACATCTAAATTTTGATCAGCTGACCATGAAAATGCTGCAATGGTCATAAGTGTGAAAAATGGTCATAAATTACTCTTTTCAGTGCAATTGTAACTATACAATTGGTTATAAATCAAGGACTTTTTATTTCTCCTCTCCCCGGGTTGTTTCCCACCTGCCCCCATATTGGATGGATGGGGATGGATGAGAAAAATATTCAGTGTTCTGAAAGCACTTTCTCTGGCTGGAAAAGAGATCTTTATTGTTTTATATTTTGAATGGAGGCCTGGAAGGATCAGTTGTTTCTACAGGACTGATGGCTTCAAAGTGGCAGTTAAAATAAGCCTTTTTGGCCTTCTGGCTGTCAACTCCGTAACAGTTGGTGTGCTTCACAGCAGGCAGTGCAAACACTTGCAAAACAAGTATTTTGTATGAGAGAACACAAAAGGGAAGGAAAATATACCTTGTTTATGGGAAAGGCTCATTTAAGAAATGGTGGCTACTCTTAAAGCAGAGGTATTGAACTGTGGAAATTTGAAGATTTATGGACTTCAACTCCCAGATTTCCCCAACTAGTATGGCTAACTGAGGAATTCTGGGAGTTGAAGTCCAGTTGACTTCAAGTTACCAAGTTTAGATACCTCTGTCTCAAAGCATGGGTTTGCTTTTGCACTTGAGGCTTAGAGAAACCCCAGTATGGTAGCTGCAAGCAAGCAATTGAAGCCTGCTCCTTTTTATGTCTGACAGATGGAAAACATGGCTTGATCATTCCATTGTGGCTGCCATTTTGACTTTTTAAAACACTGCTCTCCCACCCATCCCCAGTGGATGGCCCTGATCAGGGAAGAACTGAAAATGAAGCCCATTGAAATGAGGATGAAATGGAAGGAACCTGGTGTCCAGCCCCGATGATCGCATTATTTTACTGAGTGCTCAATTTAAAAAATGCTCCTTGGGAGGAAAGCTATAGGAAACATACACAGCATATTAAAAAGCAGAGGCATCAACTTTCCAACAAAGGTCTGTAGAGTCAAAGCTTTGGTTTTCCCAGTTGTAATGTATGGCTAAGCATGTTGGGCTATAAGAAAGGTTGAGCGTTGAAGAATTAATGCTTTCCAATTGTGGTGCTGGAGAACACTCTTGAGAGTCCCTTGGACTGCAAGGAGATCCAATCCAGTTAATCCTAAAGTAAATCAACCCTGACTGCTCTTTAGAAGGACAGATATTGAAGTTGAACCTTAAGTACTTTGGCCAGCTTATGAGAAGAGAGGACTCATTGGAAAAGACCCTGATGTTGGGAAAGATTGAAGGCAAAAGGATGGCAAAAGATTATTATGGTCAGATAGTGTCATTGATGCAATAAACATGGATTTGGGCGAACTCCTGCAGATGGTGGAGGACAGGGGGCCTGGCATGCTGTGGGATGTGTGGTTGTTACATGAATTAGCAACTGAACAACAACTACAAAAACAGAACTTTGAATAAAGGCTCCAACTTTATTTTTTTCTTTCTCTCAATATTTTCGAAGAACATAATTAAATTGTTCCTCAGCAGGGCTTTCCCCCCTCTTCTGCCCCTTCCCGGGCACATATTCATTAAAACCGCAGAGGGCTTAATTAAACCTACCTGTTGTATTTGTCTACTAGAGCCTCAGTTTCTAGCAGGCAAGAGAACCCAAGAATCAGGTTTCTTCTGTTATGCATTTCCTTTACCTTCTCTCTCTGCTTTTGTCCACTTTTGTACCAAAGAATGGATCCGTTTGAAAAGATCTGAAACCCAATGCAACTCTTTCTCAGCAATACCTGGTTTCTGAGTACTTTTTTTGTTTCCAGTTCTAACAGAGAAATAGTGTCCAGTGAGCAGAGCTACAGGACAATTCCATCTGTCCTAAAATTTCCCCTCACATTTCCCCCTCCCTTGCAACACAATATTCATTCTCTCATTCAGTTAGCATGTTAGCCTTGAGAAATCATCAAAATCAAATCTTGTTTGTGGTATCGCACATTTTTTTTTACAATTGCTTTTCCTCTGCAGAAAGAGAACTCTGCTTTGATGTTTGCCTCTGTTCGTTTTATATAGTTTGTATATTTTATTTTCCAATAATTAACAGAAGAAAAGGCATACGTGTGTGCCCAACAATATTAGCAATAACATTTAACCTGAGAATTAATTGCTGCAATGATTTAGAAAAAAAAGGAAAGGAAAGCAGTGACTGGAAAATTATGTTGTAAACTGAAGCCTTCCAGAAACATCAAGCTTGAAAAGTTTCCTTGACCATTTGTCCTAATGTAAACAAATGAAAAAAAAAAAAATCCAAAAAACCAATTAAATATGTGCTAAAAAATGTAGCGGTAGGAAATGTCATTTGCAGGTTGAAGGGTCCATTCTCTGGAAAGAATAAAAGAGAAGGACAGATGTAAAATAACCTTCCTGTCCCCTGGAGTGGAATAAGGTGGGGAATGAGATTGGTATAATTCAGGTAGTCCTTGACTTACAACAGTTCGCTTAGTGACTGTTCAAATTTACAACACTGAAAAAAGTGACTTATGACCATTTTTCACACTTACCATTGCAGCATCCCTGTGATCAAAATGGTTCATATTCATATTTATGATGGTTGCAGTGTCCCAGAATCATGTGATCAGTTTTTTGAGATCTTCTGACAAGCAAAATCAATGGGAAAGCCAGATTCA
This sequence comes from Laticauda colubrina, assembly GCA_015471245.1. Classification (NCBI taxonomy): domain Eukaryota; kingdom Metazoa; phylum Chordata; class Lepidosauria; order Squamata; family Elapidae; genus Laticauda; species Laticauda colubrina. The sequence continues at coordinate 5,641,006 of BLBF01000049.1, forward strand.
CTTAACAACCATGTTACTAGGTGAACACCTGCAATGATTCATTTAACACCTGTGGCAAGAAAAGTTGTAAAATGGGACAAAACTCACTTAACAAATACCCCACTTGGCCACATAAATTTTGGATTCGATTGTGGTCTTAAGTTGAAGATTACCCATACATGCCAGTTGCCGGGTGCCCAAACTTTGATCTCAGGATTATCATAGGGAATAGGATAGGATAGACTAGATTAGAATAAAGTAAAATAGACTGGAATAGAGTAGAACAGAATAGAATAGATTAGAATAACAGAGTTGGAAGGGACCTTGGAGGTCTTCTAGTCCAACCCTCTGCTTAGGCAGGAAACCCTATACCATTTCAGAAAAAATGGTTGTCCAATGTCTTCTTAAAAACTTCCAGTATTGGAGCATTCACAACTTCTAGAGGCAAGTTGTTCCACTGATTAATTGTTCTGATTAATTGTTCTGTCAGGAAATTTCTCCTTAATTCTAGGTTGCTTCTCTCCTTGTTCCGTTTCCACCTATTGCTTCTTGTCCTGCCCTCAGGTGCTTTGGGAAGCTGTTATAGTAGCAATTGTGAGGGCCGGTGAAAGGTTGCTTTTTTTCAGTTCCATTATATCTTTGAAGGATGGCCAATCAAATGGTCATAAGTCGAGGACTTCAGCTTTATCACTATCTTTCTCTCTGCCTTCTCTGCATTCTTCCATTGATTTCATCGTGCACTAAGAATCCTTGCATGCTTTGATTTTTGTAATGTGAAACAATGACTGAATTAATCTCCATTTTCTAAACAAGAACATAGAACAACTCTTTTCTACTAGTCTAGTACAGACGGAGTAATGAGGCAATTTGTTTTGCCTTGTTGTTTGCCATATGGATTTTGGCCTTTGGGTAGAAATGCAGATTATGAATCAATTAAATAAACATGTCCTGCTCCTTCTCAACTTCAGCTGAAATGGGGACTTTTCAACTCCAGAGTAAAAAAGAAACTCCATTCTGTTCAATTGGGTCTTGCACTGAGAAGTATATATAAGTCCTGAGGCATCTGTTTTATTGGTTTATGATCTTTAGAAAACCTAGTCTGGGTAACAGTTAAGAAGGATAAGTTGAAAATTACTTGGCCCTTAGATTAGCTTTCCTCGTGCATTTGTTGAATAAGACCTGGTTATTGCTAGTTTTATAGTAAATGAGGGATGAAATCTTTATTAAAAAAACAAAAAACAAGTGAATGAATCTTTGGGTATTCCAAATATGCTTTTCAAAAGATAAGTGGACTTTCTTGCTTCTTCTTTGAAAATGTTTTGCTTGTCATCCAAGAAGCTTCTTTCCTTCTGACTTAATGGTGGGGAAATGGAAGAATATACTCCCCACACCTACTTTCACTCTCATTCAGATGACCTTGAGGGTATAGATAAATTCCCAAGTGGCCTCAACTACTCTCAGAGAGCCCGACCTTCAGAGTAGTAATGACCAAATGACTGCAAAGAATATAAATTCTTCCATTCCCCATCATTCAGTCACAACTGTTGCCTCCCTTCTGGGAGGAGGTTTCAAAGTATTTCCAGCAAGACTACAGATTCTCTGACAGCTTTGTTCCCTATGCCGTCCACCTGGTATTCATTTTTCTCACCATCTACATGTATACATCTGAACTAGAGTGTATTGCTTCTCTGTATCATATAATACGTGTAGGTGTATGCATGCTTTTGTATTTATTTTGTCATGGTAATGTATATTGAAGGTGGTGACCCTTTGAGAGCTGTATACAACAAAATTTCATTTTAATGTATGCTGATTAGTGTACATTCAAAGTGACGGTATAGTTATTTTAAGTCTGAGTCTTCTAACTGAAGAAGCTTCTTGGATGACAAGTCAAACATTTTCAAGGAAAAAACCAAGGAAGTTCAGTTGCTTTTGAAAAGCACTTTCGGGACAACCATCAGTTTGAAGATCAGGGGTCTTCAAACTTGAAGCTTGAAGACTTGTGGACTTCAACTCCCAGAATTCCTCCTCCAATCATGTTAGCTCAGAAATTCTGGGAGTTGAAGTCCACAAGTCTTAAACTTGCCAAGTTTGAAGACCCCTGATGGAGATGATGGAGAATCTTCACAGAATCTTTGAGTAATTCATAATTTGTCCAATCAGGGCACTATCCAGATAGACAGAAGATATGCACCTTGTTTGGGTTGCAAAAAATAGAAGATTGCTCTGAATCCTTCTTCTAGTGCAGGGGTCAGCAACCTGCGGCTCTGGAGCCACATGTAGCTCTTTCATCCATCTGCTGCAGCTCCCTGTCAGCACCATTATTTTGAGAGGAGCTTCCGGTTGGGCGGGAGGAAGCACGGCGTATCAGGAGGAAATTCTATGGCAAGGGGCAGGTTTTCCGGTCAGCTCCACAATTGATAGGGCTTTCGGTTAGGACAGGTAGACGAAAAAAGGATGCCGCCCTAGGAGGAGACTCTATGGTGGGGGAACCGGACTTCCAGTCAGTTCCAGAATTGAATGGGGTGCTTCTGGTAAGGATGTTTGTGGTTCTTTGAATGTTTAAGGATTCTGTTCTAATGTCAGGTGTAAACAACCAGATCCACGCGTGAGGAGTTCAATTAGCTGTTTTATTGCTCAGGCCTACCCAAAGCAATCTTCTGAGACATACACCTTGTAAAATTAAACAAGGTTCAGCAACGTACAAGGGTTGGTGGTCATACTTTTCCCTTTTGTGCCCACATGGGAATTCCAGACTAATACCCCATTTGACTCCTTCCCCTGTCTCAGCCACTCTCTCTGCAACAAGCATCTACCTCTTTTATCATTTTTGTTTCTGGGGTCGTATTTTTTTCATTTCTGGTCTCTCTTCACATACTAAGTGGACATCTAGGTCTGCCTGAAGGGCTGTCATAAGAGAGACTAATATTGTCAATGAGAATAGCAGGCCATAATTGTGAAGGGATGCTTTGTTTGATCAACAAATCCATTTTCATTTGAGGAGGTTGCCAGAATGCTTCATAACAAGAAATTGGATGGATGGGGCTACAGTCCTGAGGGCACCTATTTAATTGGTTCTGTAAGGAGAATGGTATCTCACATGCTGGGGGCATATTAAATGTTTCAGTTTATGATTTACTCTTCCAGCTGCAGATTATCAGAAGGAGCAATGCCTCTGCAATTGGAACTTTTTCCAGAAATTATTCTACTTACAATACTTAAAATCTGAGGAGCCAAATGTAATTAACATTAATCAATATTCTAACTGGTGAACCAGCATTATCTGAAACTTCTGTGAAATAGTGGCAGCTCTGTTGCAATCTCTGTTTGGGGATTTTATTCCCTTTTCAATTTGATGAATTTAAAAAAAAGAATGTGCAGGAATTTGCATGCATTTCTTCCAGCTCTCCTTGAACATAAAACTTTTAATTTTGGTTCCACTCTGGACTGCAATGCTCAAAGAATTGCAATCTCAGTGTGCAAGTGTATTCAAGCTTTAAAGATCTGAAGGCAACACACTGGGAGAGGGAATAAATCAAATAACACTAATCTTTCATCCATCTTCAGGTATAAATCATATTCCACATAAACAATCATGAAGCTATATCCTATAGCTTACAATGCTTATTAAGGATTTATTTTAAAGATAGTTGCTGAAATTTCCCAATTGTGAGCAAAGTAAATATCTGGGTTTAGAGTTCCTAAAGGTTGGAAGATTTGCAGAAGTTTAGTCTATTGACCATTAATTTCAACAAATACAATTTAAAAACATTAGTTTGCTTGTAAATAAATATAAAACACATTGGAACAAGGCATTCAGATTTTAGATAGTACTCCATACTTGACTTACAACCACTTGACTTACTGCATACTTCACTTACAACCACTTGAGCCCAAAGTTCCCTTTGCTATGCAGAACAGTAAATTAAGTTTTGTGCCCCATTTTATAACCTTTTTTTCCTACACTTGATAAATGAACCACTGTAGTTGTTAAATGAATCATGCAGTCGTTGAGTGAATCTAGCAGAGTTTTGTTTGGTTGGAAAAGTATTAGTTGGTACATGATGGCTTCTTACTATGTTCTAAACCAGAATCAGTATATTTTAAGTATTGTCCCTGAGAAGCAATAGTGGAAGAGGGATTTCATCTTGACCTCTTATTCTTGACCTTCCTGGATTGTTTCTAAGTGAAATTATGCCAGACTGGTCTTCTTGTGTAATCCTGCAGTGCTCTTTTTGTGTCCTTAACAACTTTTTTAGAATGATAGATTGGGTGTTTGCAGGGGAACAAGTTATTTTGTTTAAATAACACAACTTTATGGAGAGGAGGGAGCCAATGCTGCAGACAATGGATTTATTTGCAGACACAAGTTATGAGCAGCCACTTCTGCTAGTAATTCTCTAAAAGCAAACCTGTGACAGTATAAAAGCTTTTTTAACAGCGCTGCATATTGGACCAGTTCAGAAAGCATTAAAAGCTGTAACAACAAGGAAAAGACAATGAAAAAAGATGCATCTGCCGACTTGTGGGGAAAGTTCTTCAAATAGCTGACAGGTTCGTTTTTACTTGTTTATGGGCAAATTACACAGTTGCATCTGTTCTTCATTTCTCTAGATAGTTGAGCATCTTGGTATTTTCAGGTGCTCCTTGAACACCTTCAAAATGATTCTCTGGGTTCAAGACAATTTTTTATTCCTGCACCCAATTTAATGAGCTGTGCTGTAAACATCAAGGCAAAAGTGGGATGGCTAACAATAGAAAAAAACTTCATATGGTTATAACATTGTGAAATAAAACCGCTTTGTCATAAATTGGCCACAGGCAAAGAATGCAAATGATTCAACATGCTCTCAAATAATAGGGGGTAGTTATCTCACGTGGATCATTCAGCTGCTCTTTCTGGATTAACTATCCTTCTCTTCCACCTTGGCATTTATTTCCCATTTAACCCCATGCAGGCTAAGGTGTTAGACTGACTTGATGAGTAGAGCACGGCAATTCGAAGGAATTGGTCCAATTTTGTGACCCATTTCCCTATTTTAGAAGTCCATAAAGGCTTCAACAATATCCAGATGGATTGAAATCCCTAAGATCTGTTGGGAATTCGAATTGTTCAGCCACCAGCGTGGGTTCGTTGTTTGTATCCCTAATGCTGCCTAGTGAATCACACTTCTGCAATCATTTACCCATATCCAAGATGGTAGCCATATGGCATGGAGGAAAAGGAGAAGAAAGAGAAAAAAGCTTGTGCATATGTGCAAGAGAGAAAGAATGGTGGGACCTCATCCATTTTGTGATTCCATCTTCTTTTGGGGTGTTGCCAGCCCCCACTGGCAAACGATGTAACTTTGATAGTCATAGATATTTTTTCCCCTGTGTCAGAGGCACCAAGGCATTTCTGTAGTGAAAGGCTCAGCCAGTGACATCACTATTGCTGAGGGATGCCCAATTGGGTGCTCTTTTCTTCTCCCTGTTAAGTTGCTCACCAGAATAGTGCCCATCTATCAACTCATGGTCACCCACTTTCAAAGTGCTGGGTTGGCAGGGGCTGCAGCAAGTGATAGGAGCTCACCCTGCATTGCGGGAGCTACTGGGTCTCCAATGCGAACCTGCTGATTGTTAGCTTTGTGTCTAAGCACGTGAACCACCACACTCCTTTTAATCAAAGAACTGAGTAGTACTTCCAAGACCAGAAGACCATAGTGACTGTTCAGCAAGGTGATTAAGGGTATCTAAAGTATTAAGTATTGCTGAGCTTTTGTCAGGGAAATACTCTCTGGTTTGAATTGCGGTAACTTGTGCAATTGCATCAGGATCCATCCAATCCCATGGACTATTATTTTATTACTGCATTTGGAAAGGATTATGGATGCAGAAGACCAAAAAGTTGGTGGACATTTTAAAGCCTTCATCTATCCCCATTAATCTGTGGTGTCTGTCTATCTGTCTGTCTGTCTGTCTGTCTGTTTCTGTCTCTCTGTGTGTATGTCTCTCTCTTTGTGTGTGTGTGTCTCTGTGTGTCTCTCTCTTTCTCTGTCTCTCTGTCTCTCTCTCTTTGTGTGTGTGTGTGTTCTGTTTGAAACCCTCTTTAAAACTCTTAGCTGGAAGAAACGGGTGGGGTGGCGATCAGTTAGTGGATTCCTGTTTAGTAATTGTTTCATCCATTCAATACTATTGAAAAGCCCCTTGAGCAGAATATCGCTGCAGGGGAACAACGTTCTCTGAAGCAGCAACCTAATTAATGAACCCCAATGCCATTTAGACCAGCATTAATGCAGTTTGCTTTGCTTGTCAGGAAAGATCTGTCTCTGCCACATTATGTTGCTGCCACCCAGGAAAGAGATTGTCTGAGAAGGAAGAGGAGCTTCTGCTTGAAGAGCAAGGCAAGGGAAAGTGGCATCAATGGCCTCTTCTCGACTGCAATCTTCAGTCACCAAAAATGGTTATACTTTTTCACTCACATGGTCTTTTCTGAAAGGTCTTCTGATTCAAACAGAAAGTAGAGTGCTTCACACAACCTGGGGAAAACCATCTCCAGGTAGTCCTGGACTTATAACTGTTCAGAGTTACAATGGCACTGAAAAAAAGTGACTTAATGACTGTTTTTCTCAGTTTATGACCATTGAAGCATCCCCATGGTCTCATGATCAAAATTCAAATGCTTGGCAATTGACTCATATTTAGGATGGTTGCAGTGTCCCATAGATATGAGTTATCTCTTTGGGACTGTCTGATCAGAAAAATCAATGGGGAAGCTAGATTCGCTTAACTGTGCTACTAACTTAACACTTGCAGTGATTCACTAAACAATTCTCTTAAGTGAATTTTACCCCACTTCACAAACTATCTTAAGAATTGTCCCCCTTAGCGACAGAAATTTTGGGCTTGATTGTGGTCATATGTTGAGGACTATCAGTACTGCAAATATGGAAAGCATGGAAGATTTACTTTTGTTCAGAATGATACAAGTGGTCCTTGACTTATGGCTGTTTATCATTAAGAAAAAGGCTTATCAATTCAATTCAGTTCAGTTCATTGCAGTCATAGACCAGGGACCAGAACAAATAAAAACACTCCAAATTAAAATTTCTAGGATAAAATAATAAATAACAGATAAAATCCAATCTGTCAGTTACGCATGGTCTAACTATATACTAACATTACAATCCATAAACTGTGAGGCCCCTAGTCAGTTTAATACTAAAAGGGGAAAGGAATAAGCAGTGCAAAGGGTTTGTTGTATAAAATAGCTATGGTGAGTGTGACTTATGACTGGCTGTTTCATGACCATTTGGCATTTTGATGGACCTTCCAGGGAGCCACTTACAACCTGGATTTGAAGTTCTTATGGTGGTCTCCGACCCACACCCCAAATGATCAAGTGATTGCATTTCAGGCACTTGGCAGCTGGGTAACATTTATCACCGACCGCAGCATCCCACAGTGATGTGATCATATTTTATGATGCCTTTCTTTAAAACTGACAGTTACTTCTGTTTTTTGTTAAAAATCACGCATAAGTAACCATTGGTTTGCAGAATGAATGCCTCAAGAAAGGTCATGAAATCCTACGTTGGTCATGTGACCGACCTGCTTTATGACCATCATGACTTGCTACTATAATGGGCAGGCTCCATTATAGAGCCTCCATTATGGTCGTAACTTGAGGATTACCTGTATCCATTTCTTGGTGATTCCTAGAACAACAGGAGTTAACATGCTTTTGCTCTCATTTTGTTTACTCATTTTTTAAAATTCAAAATCTGCCCAAAAGCATGATTTTACAGCTCCCCCCACCCTAGATTGGCCTAAAAAATCAGCCTGTGTCTTCAGTTTAAAATGATGTGGGATTTGAATTGTTCTATTATGACATCTATTGAGCTTGTTGGGGCACTATCCTATGACACTTCCGAAGAAGTCAATACACCATGGCCAGCTCACTGTGGCCAACTCACTGCAACCAATTCACTGTGGGACAACTGGCCAAAGAAAATTCCATGGAGGATAACTTAACACCATAAATGTTATTTTCCACTGATTCTTTGACATTATTTCCATTTTTATCAATGGAAATAATGTCAAAGAACCAGTGGCAGATAACATTTATAGCATTGAATTATCTATCCTAGGTGGAAATGTCCTGCAGAGAATTGGATGCAGCAAGATGGCCATGGTGAGTTGGCCATGTCAAGATGGCTTCAGTGAATTGTCCTAGACCCCCCTAAAGTTGACAGATTGTTGGACCTTCAACTTTTGTAAAGATCTCAGGAGGAAGGAACTTTGAACTGAATGCCATGATATACAATATAATCTGTTTATTTTCCTTTTTCTTTGGCTTCTTTGAAAGTTTGAAACCTTTGTAAGAAAAAACCTATATAAGAAAAAGTGTTGGATGCTATTAATATGATGGGGATTATTAAATTCAAAGGGGAAAATCTAATTATGGGATAACTGTTTCTAAAAATAACACTGTTAGTGAGGTGAGTATCACAGTAAACACTGAATCTGCCCTAAAGTGGATTATCTCTCCATTTTTTAATATTCCCTGTTTTTGTTCTTAATGTGACAACCAGTGATGATGCTAATATATTTTACTCTTAGTTAAATAGAAAATAGTTTATATTGTAGGTATAAATTGGAATTTATCTGAGATGAGAAAAATGAGCTATTTTGTGGGATTGTGCAATTCACTGAAAAATGTGTGGATGCAAAGCAAGAACTGCTTTCCAAATTATTAAAGCCACATCACTTAGAAGGTTTATATGGCTGCTTTGAACATTGTTCAGATCGAAGTGATCAAAGTGCAAATGTGAGCTTTGCATAATGCTCCTGTGGACAGCAGGGAATTGCCTTCAAAGTAGCCAGGTTAATGTGTTCTCAAAAGATGTGGTTGCTTTATCAATGTGAGAAAAAAGCACTTTCTTGATTCAGATATTTTTGTGACCAATATCTTTGAAATGCTTTATCACATTGTGGGGAACAAGGACATACATTCAATTTTGCAGTTACTAAGATTGTTGGACAAGCAGTTAAGGAAAAGATTGAAGCCTGGAAAACGGGCCCTTGGTCAGTCAACAGGAATGCTGATTTACCATCAACTTATCAAGTACTTAGGAGGTAAGGGCTCAGCAGCAGAAGGAAACAACAGCCAATGGCTTAATAACCATCCATCAACACCCCAATCAGCAGCTTAAAAACCCACGCACAGGCATATAAAATAATAGGTAAAGGTAAAGGTTTCCCTTGCACATATGTGCTAGTCATTTCTGGCTTTAGGGGGCGGTGTTCATCTCAGTTTCAAAGCCAAAGAACCAGCACTGTCTGAAGACATCTCTGTGGTCATGTGGCCGGCATGACTAAATGCTGAAGGTGCATGGAACATTGTTACCTTTCCATCAAATTGTTCCCTATTTTTCTACTTGCCTTTTTACATGCTTTTGAACTGCTAGGTTGGCAGAAGCTGGGACAAGTAATGGGAGCTCACCCCATTACATGGTGCTAGGGATTCAAACAGCTGAACTGCTGACCTTTCTGTTCGACAAGCTCGGCATCTTAGCCACTGAGCCACCGCGTCCCTTTTATATACAATAATACCATACACAGAATAGCCCAAAGCATACACTCTGCTAGAGGGAAGTTCACTGCTCTAGTACGAATCCAAAAGCTCAGAAGACAAAACCTCTGGTCCCAGTGATTGACCCAGATTGGATTCTGCAACATTATCCTGGGATATATATATTTACCTTCATTTGCTTTATACAGTCCTTCCGTTCTGTTTGTAATAAAATGCACCACTCTGTGGTATGTATTCTTGTCCAGTGTTTCCATTGTTATCCGCATCTAGCTGATTTATGATGAGGAAATAAAATTGGCACCAGCTAATTTTTACTATGGGTATGACTGACACTGCTGTGAATCTGCTTAGTATCAAGACTTACATCCAACTTATACCATATGACTTGGGGCATCACTAGTCATTTTGATAGTTTAATTTGCATGCAAACCATTTCAGTATCTCATCACTGTTTCTGGGATGTCGTGAGGTTTGAAATTGTAGAGAGATCAGAGCATAAATATTTTTGTTTGATTTTTTTTTCTCAGAACCTTCAGCCAGCCCTTAAAACGGCTTGGTCTCCAGAAATTGCTGCAGTCTTAATTATCTACACTTGCACAAAAAGTTATAGTAAATCTTATATAATGCTAATTTCCTAATAAAATGAGGTAAGAACATTTTTATCTCTGAGGCATTGTATTAAAATAACCTTACTAAGCTGGTACTATTAATCATCAGACATATTCTGATAATCATGACAGATCAGATGATCAATTAAAAAAGACATTTAAATGCTTCAAGAATGCTAAAAACAAGGGTAATACATGTAGTCCTCTTCTTACCACCACTGAGCCCCAGATTTCTGTTGCAAAACAAGACAGTTGTTAAGTGAATTTTGCCCCATTTTACAATCTTTCTTGCCATAGTTCCAAAGTGAATCACTACATTATTAAATTAGTAAAATGATTGTTAAGTGAATCTGGCTTCTCCATTGACTTTGCTTCTCAGAAGGTGTTGTGGTTCGCTGCCAGTTGGTGCAGATGGCAGCAGAATTGGACAGTAGGGAAAAACAAGGACTAGTCTAAAAGTCTGAGGAGGACTTGGGTGAGGGTCCTGCATCCGATACAGAGATGGAGCTAGAACCATCTGGGAGTTATGTGGTGACTCCAGAGCCTCCTGAATCTGGCAGCAGTGAGGCAGAGGAACAAGGGGAGCCTGTTCCCAGTGCATGTGTGTAGAGCTGCCAGAAGGCAAGAGCAGCTGAGACAAAAGGGGCAACTCAGGAGTAAGGCTTGGAGGTGATTGCCCCTCCCATAAGGTATAAAGGAAGTGCAAAGGTAGCAAAACCTTTGCAGGAAGCAACATTGTTCGCTGTGATCAGTTTGGACTCTGAAAGCTCCATGGTTAATTTGTTCTCTGATTTTGGAAAGACTAATAGGCACATAAGTCGTTGGCAGAACTTCAGGTAAGATAAGTGCGTCCTTATCAGACATCTCTTGAAGAACTTTGGCAGACATTCCTGGGACTAATTATAACCAGTTAAGACTCATTCTGGGCTGTGAATGACGATAATTCACATTATCACCATTGAATTAAAATAAAAGAGTTTTGGATTTTATGTGTTTTTCGTTGGTGTCTCAGGCAGCCTTGCTCAGAACAGAAGGTCACAAAATGTGATCACATGATCCTGGGACAGGGCAACTGTCATAAACATGAATTAGTTGCCAAGTGACCAAATTTTGTTCATATGACTATGGCAATGGTACCTCAGTCGTAAGTGTGAAAAGTGATCATAAGTCACTTTTTTCAATGCCATAGTAACTTCAAATGATCTGTTGTTGTAAGTCAAGGACTACCTATATGTGGTATAGATCAGAAACTTAGAAGATTAGAATTTGGAGATGTTGAAGAATCTTCCCAGTGATGTGACAAACAGAATCGGAAATTAGAAGTGACACTGATGTATGATAGAAATGGGTCCTATAAGGTGTGAAAAATTCAATTTGAGGTGAGCAAATGTGATATACCAGATTCTTCTTTGCACGTTTCTTGTGAAATACATATGCCTGAGAGATTAATCTTGCAGTGGGCAATGAGAACTTTTTTAGAGCATGTGAGACACAATTAGACTGACTTAGACAAAAGTACCTTTCAGCAGGAGCATCAACTCTAGGACCCATCCACATAGCCTTGTTGTGTTGTCCTCCTGGTCTCAAGACAGGAGGAAATCAGATTCTTTTGAAACTGTCTGCCTCCATAGCCGATGATAAGACAACTCACAATGACCATCTCACTTCAGCCAACTTGTTATCTTGCTGCAGCCATCTTTCATCGGCCAGCTCACCTCAGGAAAACTCACCATGGCCAATTCGCCATGGGACAAAGCCACCGCAGGGCAATTTCATGTCGGATAACTCAACCCAATAAATGTTATCTATTTCTTTGACATTATTTCCATTTTTTGGCAATGGTAAAAGGTAAAGGTTCCCTTTGCACGTATGTGCTAGTCATTTCCAGCTCTAGAGGGTGGTGCTCATCTCTGTTCCAAAGCCGAAGAGCCAGCGCTGTCCGACATCTCCATGGTCATGTGGCTGGCATGACTAAACGCCAAAGGTGTACATGGTCCCTATTTTTCTCCTTGCGTTTTTATATGCTTTCGAACTGCTTTGTTGGCAGAAGCTGGGACAAGTAACAGGAGCTCACTCTGTAACATGGTGCTAGGGATTCAAACTGCCAAACTGCCGACCTTTGTGATCGACAGGCTCAGCGTTTTAGCCACTGACCCACTGCATCCCTTTTGTCAATGGAAATAATGTTGAAGAAACAGTGGCGGCTAACATTCATCACATTGAGTTGTGATAACATGGAATTGTCCTGCAGTGAATTGTTCTACACCAAGTTAGCCTAATCATCTTACTGAGATGGCCATGCCTGGTTAGCCATAGTGAGATGGCCATGGTGAGTTGTCCTAGACCCTGCATAGCCTGCCATTTACTCTGCATCAGTAGCAAGGGTATCATTTTTGCTGCCACCAGAGGGGGGGAAATGGGATATGAAGCCTAGATGGCAGTTCTTAGTTTAAAAATTCATATTTTCTCCATAGGAGTATGAGAAGGAAACCAACTTGGAGGCCTTGGGGGCACATGAACTATGCCCATCTGGTCCCAGTGAGTAGTATGGCTTCATTATTCCACATATCAATAACAGACTTGGTCTAAGCTTCCTAGTCCAGCTTCTCCTTAAGTTCCTCCCCTCCGGGTGTTCCTTGTGAGGAGGGGTTGGGATGACCTCCTCCTGAGTAGCCTTGCAGCCCTTCTCTTGGGCTTGCCTCCACTCCACTTTCCATGTCCTTAGATCAAGTGGAGTAGACAGCTGTTCCTCATCAGAGGAGATTGACTGACTATCTGCACCATTGCCAGCCAGCAACCGATCCTCCCCTGTGTCTGTACAGGCAGGCAGTTCTCCGTCTGGTTGACCACTTCCCCCAATACCTGAGGGGCCCAGGTCAGCATCGTCCTCATCCCTGGCCTCTCCAAACATCCCTAGGAAGACACACTCCCCTGTCAGATGGTCCCAGTTCTAACTCCACCTCCTAACTGGACCCTAAATGGGGTCATGACACTGGGAAAGTCATGAATCCTGATTGACTAAACAAAAGATGCTGCAAATAAATTTGTACTGGCGACAAATTCATTGTGTGTCTAACCCAAGGGTCCTTAAACTTGGCAAGTTTAAGACTTGTGGACTTCAACTCCCAGAATTCCTAAGCTAACATGGCTGGAGGAGGAATTCTAGCGAGTTGAAGTCCACAAGTCTTACAGACTCCTGGTCTAACCAAACTTATCCAAATAAATAAAGTAGAAATATAAATACATGCAGTTCCAAGTGCCCAAGTTGGTTGAAAGTTGAAGGATTGGTTGTAAGTCAGTTTTCTTCAGGGCCATTGTAACTTTGAATGGTCACTAAATGAATGGTCATAAGTTAAGGGCCACATATATTCTCTCCCATCTACTCATATAGATCAAAGTTTACTTCACAGCAAAAAACACAAGGATCAGTGTTGCCATAGAGAATCAAAGTTACAAAATAGAAGAGACTTACATAGCTCATACTGTGGTGTCCTTAGTCTCACTGAGGTTTCAGGTAGATAATTTGTATAGTCAGGTAATGAAACATCAGCAAGCAAACAACCATGCTCAGAGAGCACCAAGGACTTCACAGAATCACGGTTACTACAGGTAATTGTCTACATACAATAATTCATTTAGTGACCATTTGAAGTTACAACGTCACTGAAAAACGTGGCTTACAGTATCCCCATCATCATGTAATCAAAATTCAGATACTTGGCAACTGGTCCATATTGATAACAGTGGCTGAGTCTTAAGGTCACGTGATTCTCTTTTGATTTGCTTCTGACAAGCAGTCAACAGAGAAGCCAGATTCACTTAACAGCTGGGTTACTGACTTAGCAACTGCAGTGATTCACTTAACAACCAGGGCAAGAAGGGTTGTAAAATGGGAAAAAACTCACTTGACAAATATCTCATTTAACAACAGACATTTTTGGCTCAATTGAGGCACAATTTGGTGTCTGTAAGACACCGAAAGGCCTTTGTCCTACAGCCTTGATTCTTTCTTAAACCACTGTTGATGGTATGATAACTTCAAGTCAATTTCTGCCACTTCCGAATTGTTTGAATAGGTAATTATAAAAGGATGGTAATGGCCTATCACTTCATCTTCTTTTTTTCCCTGTGATTTACAATAATAAAGAGACTCACATTCCAAGGTCTCTTGGGTTGATGCACTGAGACATTGGAATTTCTCCCTGCAAATAACAGAGGCTGGGGAATGTCAGCATTCTATAACAATATTACTGAGAGGGGAAGGCTGATAATAAAGGACATTAAAATGTATAAAAAGTTAGTCGTCCAAGAGGAGGGAAGATTACCTGGTACTCCTCTGGCATTTCCCATCCAACCAATCTGTTGGCGCCTTACAAATATTAGCTAATTAAGCCAAACATCATCCTGTGAAGTAGGTAAAGGTTAATAATCACTTCATTTGCCATTCTCACTGGTGGAATATAATAACATTTCAGGCAGCAGAAAACAATGCAATAAAGAAATAAATGTATTCTGGTGAAATGAAAGGGTGGCATTTGGGAGGGGAAAATATGTGTTCTGGAAAAAAAACAAACCTACAGCATTACATTTCTAAGCCAGCTGTCTTTAGAAGGGTTATCTCCATGGTCACTGGGGAGGCTCACTTTCTGCTTAATGCCCAATAAGAAAAAAGTCTTTATTTAGAACATAGTACATAGAATAACAGAGTTGGAAGGGACCTTGGAGGTCATCTAGTCCAAATCCCTGCTCGAGCAAGAGAGTCTATACCATTTCAGACAAATAGTTATCCACAGTCTCTTCTTGAAAGCCTCCAGTGATGGGACACCCACAACTTCTGAAGACAATCCATTCCACTTGTCAATTGTTCTCACCTTCAGGAAATTTCTCCTTAGTTTTAGATTTATTCTCTCCTTGGTTAGTTTCCATCCATTGATTCTTGTGTTGCCTTCTAGGGCTTTGGAAGGTAATTTGTCGTCCTCCCCCCCTCATCTTTGTGGCAGTCCCTCAAATACTGGAACATTGCTATCATATCTCCCCTAGTCCTTCTATTTCACTAGACCAGTGAAAATACTAGACATAACTAATTCCTGCAATCTTTCTTATGTGTATTAGCCTCCAGACCTTAATCATCTTTGCTGCTCTTCTCTGTACTGTTTCCAGAGTGTCAAATCTTGTTTATATTGTGGTGACCAAAACTGAATGCAGTAATCCAACTGTGGCCATATTAAACCTTTGTAAAGTGGTACTAATATTTCATACTTGATTCTATCTCTCAAAGGAGGCATGGCCAGAATTTGATATTGGATTTGAAATGGCTGATGAGGTTGGCTAAACTGTTTGCTTTGTTGGCCAGCAGTGTGCAGCAGCAGCCAAAAATGCTAATGCAATCTTAAATTGCATTAACAGAGGGATATAATCAAGATCAAGTGAGGTACTAATACCCCTCTATAAAGCCTTATCAAGATCACACCTAGAGTACTGCATACAGTTTTGGTCACCACACGATAAAAAAAGATGTTGAGACTCTAGAAAAATTACAGAGAAGAGTAACCAGGATGATGAGGGAACTGGAGACTAAAACATATGAATTGCTACAATTGAGTATGTCTAGTTTAGTGAAGAGGAGGACCAGGGGAGACAGGATAGCAGTGTTCCAATATTTGAGAGGCTGCCATAAAGAAAAAGGGGTCAAGCTATTTTCCAAAGCACCTGAAGGCCAGACAAGGAATAATGGATGGAAACTGAACAAGGAGAGATTTAACCTGTAAACAAGGAGAAACCTTCTGACAGTGAGAACAATCAACCCATGGCATAGCTTGCCCTCGGAAGTTGTGGGAACATTATCAACTGAGACTTTCAACAAAGGATTGGACTCCCATTTATCAGAAATGGTGTAGAGTCTCCTGTTTGGGTGGGGGAGTTGGACTAGATGACCTATGAGGTCCCTTCCAACTCTGATTACCTGTTATCTGTTTCATCTTATTGTTAGGCATCCAGAAATTGTCCATGGTAATCAATCACTCCGAGACAAGTATAATCTCCAACTGATTTATTAGGAACAGCTCTGGTACTTCTATGGCATTTCCAAAAGTGAAAGTCATTTTCAGCATGTTTCACAAAATCCATCTTCTCTCCTCCCACTTCTACACTTCATTAATCATAAGAACCAATTAACTACAGCTGGAATTTTTTAATGCGACATACAGAATAACCTTGAACTTTCCAGCTCCTCCAACCTCTTTCCATTCGTGGCAGCTGAATTTCAGAGCTGACATATTATTTTATTTTTCAAATGTATATAGCTGCTCTTCTCATGTGACTCCTTTTGTCTGTGTGTGCTGCTTCTGATTGCAGAATGGAGATGTGATAGGTTTATTTATTGAATTGTTTATTTATTCATTCGTTCATTTCAATCATCAGTCATCTCAAATTCATGAACCTGGGTGGCTAACAAGAATTAAAAACTGCATAAAAAGCATAAAACAATGGCAGACACATAAAAAAATGTAGCTGAACTAAAGGCCATGACATAAATCAGCACAGCCATTGCAGAGGTTTGGATATACATCCGGATCCCTACCCCAATAGAACAATCCATTTAAAGGCTTACAAAAGGCTAATAAAGTTGGTGAACCCAAAACAAGGAAACGGGAAAATGGAATTATCAAAAATAAAACTTTATTAGATACATCATATTGGTACTGAAGAAACAAAACCAGCTTTGGTTTCCTTGAACAAATGCTTGCCTATTTAAACAATAGCTTCCTCTTCTCCCCACCTCTGGGTTATCACATTGTCCAATTATAAGATGTCCTCTTGTTATGGGAACAGTCCATCTCTTTCTCAAGCACGTGCAATGGTGACCTTGATGGTTTACAGACTCTCACAATTTCCACATACATTCTCAGCATTCCATTTCCTCCTCCTCTCCCCTTAGTTCCTCAGCAAGTTGAAAAGCATTAGCATTTGAAAGAAGCAAAATGATTTAATCTTGATAATTGGGGCCAATTCAATGTCCATTTAGAGGAAAGCGAAAATGGCCTTGAAAAATAGAAGGAAGAACTGATGCCAGGGTAACAGTCAGATAAAAGAACCCTGTTGGGAGCAGATGTGTAGTCTTGAAGACATCTCTCGAACATGACCCTCCCTAGCTCTCACAAAAGATAAAAGCAAGTCGGGGAGAAACAGATTCAGACTTGTAGAGTTACTGTGACTGTAACTTGATAATAAAAGTAGTATTCACACAACACAAAGTTGTATAAAGGCTCCTCTGGCCATTGTTGCCACTTGCTTCTTGAGCTTCCATGAGTCCATGAAGACTTCCAAATTGTGAACTAGTTCTGTCTGGAATAGTTCAGGGCATACTAAGAATGGAAAGGCCCTCCAATACTCACAACCAGTCTTGAGTTGAAGTCTGTTGTTTCCCAGGGTATGTTTAGCTTGATGAAAAGAAGGACTAGGGGTGACATGATAACAGTGATCCAATATCTCAGGGGCTGCCACAGAAACAAGGGAGTCAACCTATTTTCCAAGGTACCAGAGGGCAGGACAAAAACAGTGGGTAGAAACTGATCAAGGAGAGAAGCAACCTAGAACTAAGGAGAAATTCTCTGAGAGTTAGAACAATTAATCAGTGGAACAACTTGCCGACAAATGTGGTGGATGCTCCAACACTGGAAGTTTTTAAGAAGAGATTGGACAACCATTTGTCTGAAGTAATGTAGGGCTTCCTGCCTAAGGAGGGGGTTGGACTCGAAGATCTCCAAGATCCCTTCCAACTCTGTACATTCTCTTCTGTACACTAAATGGCATACATTAAAATGAAATTTCATTGCAAATGTCTTCTTTTGATATAATGTAGGTCTTCTTTAAATAATTATTGAAAATGGAATGCCATGGATACCACAACTTACTTGGCTATGTCCTCTTTATCAGGGACTATATTTATGGTAGGTAAATGGCAGTTAACAGTGTGGCGCATTGAACATTGTTATATAAAATTTACCATGCTTAGACAAGTTGACTCTCAGCTCTTCTCAGTACTCATGGCAACACATGTATCTTGGCACTCAAAAGACTTCTATATGGTGGAATGCTCTGGAATGGAGAATGGCAATTATCAGTGAAAAATGTCTTTCCCTTTCTATGTAAAAATAAACCTTTCTTCTTTATATAGAAGCTACTATTGATTTTCAAACAAAATGGATGTTTTCCACTTAGTTTTCAGAAGTTCAGACAAACAACAGCAACCTAGTATAATATTTTGAAGTGTATCCACCTCCAGGCTATCAGAAACTTACCACATCAGGAAAGGGGAAAAAAATCTAGCGTGACTTTTTTACACTGCTTTCCATTAACTTGTTGAATGCTGCACTAACTCTGTGCAGCTCCAAAAGTATCTTTTTCTTCACCCTTAAGAAGTGAAAATGGATTAAAAAGCTTAAAGTCTCTAGCTAAGAATCTAGATACCCACTCTCAAGCAGATCAATCCACAACATTTGAATCCATTTCATTGGATCAGAAATGGTCCAGATTCTGATCCATAGCTTCTGAACTAACACCCTTTTCTGGAGATCCATAAGTCTGGGATCATAAGTTTTCTAAACTACTTCAGCTTCAACCACAACAATACAAGAGCACACAACAGATACAAACTCAATGTAAACTGCTCCAAACTTGATTGCAGAAAGTATAATTTCAGCAACAGAGTGGTCAATGCCTGGAATACACGACCTGACTCTGTTGTTACATCCTCTAACCCCCATTCCTTTAACCTCAAATCATCCGCTATTGACCTCACCCCATTCCTAAGAGGTCCTTAAGGAGTGTGCATAAGTGCACCACCGTGCCTACCCTCCCTATTCTATTGCTCCCATTTATTCATACCTATTTCCTGTATTCTTGCTCATGTTTATACTTATACCAATTATTTTGTTACTGATTGACAAATAAATCAAACAAACAAACAAATTCACTTTTTTTTGGCCTGTGCCTAGATTCTGGCTAGTCTGGTATAGGTTCTTTCCCTGCTCTTTCTCTCGGTACAGGTAGTTCTCGGCCACAATGAAGCCCAAAATTTCCATTGCTGAGTAGGGTAGAAGCAAAAAAAATAAAAATCTAATGAGACCTGTGCTGATCTCCCATTTCATTTAATAGTCAAAAGAAATTGCTCCCCCCCCCCAAATATCTTAGTTATAAATTGGCTCATTGTGTTTGTGTGTGGGTATGTGGGTGCATCCATCTTGTCCTTCTTCCTGCCTTAAGGTATGCAACCTCCCTGACCTCTTATGAGAAACACATGGAAATAACATGGAAATAAAATCAGAATACCCTACACCACTAGGCTTGAGATTTTGGGCTTGGAAATCTAGAACTATGCCACCTATGGTTGGAATTAAGCATAGTACACAAAATGATCTGCTACAAGGTCCATCAACGATTACTTCAGTTTCAACCTCAACAATACAAGAGCACACATAAGATACAAACTCAATGTAAACTGCTCCAAACTTGATTGCAGAAAGTATGACTTCAACAACAGAGTGGTCAATGCCTGGAATACACTACTTGACTCTGTTATTACATCTTCAAGCCCCCACTCCTTTACCCTTAAACTATCCACTATTGACCACACCCCATTCCTAAGAGGTCTGTAAGGGGCATGCATAAGTGCACAATCATGTCTACCAACCCAGTCCTATTGTCCCCATTTATTCGTACCTATTTCCTGTATTAATACCCATGTTTATTCTTATATCTATTATCTTGTAAGTGATTGACAAATAAGATAAATAAATAAAATGAAAATATAGAGACATATACAATAAACCTCTGGGATTCCTTGTGGAATCAGTGGCAGAGAAACAACTGATGTAATTTATCTTTGAAAGAAAAACTTATATCTCAGCCTGTTTTATCTTGATCTTGGTAGATGATCATCATATCTTCTGCTTACTTGATTCACACAGACACACAGACACATATATGTGAAGTGGGGAGGACGGTTGGGGAGAAGGGAGATTTTTTTTTCTCCCAAGGCAACTGGTAATTGAACTTAGCTATGCTAAGATGTTGTTGAAATCTTAAAATTTCACTAATTATCCCCCAAGGGGACCTCAGTTGTCTGGAAACCGAAGCCAGCTTGTTGTCATCATTTTCTATGATTTTGCATTAGCTACGCCATATACAACATTGCTAATTGGGCAGGCATCTTCCATCATTTGAAAGGAAGGATGGGAAAAAAAAAACATTCAAACACTGAAGGCTGAAGTTCCCCTGCTGAGAAATACATTTCTGTCTTCTGTTATGCTTGTTTTCCTGATCGGCTTTTTGGAAAAAGGCAAAATAAAATTGGGTGGCAGAGTTTTAGTTATGTGTTCATTTCAACAATGGGACTGAAAATGTGAGGATTTCTTGTACAAGAAGAGGCTGAAGCTCCCTGGTAGTGGAGAGACTTTCCGTGAGGTCAATTTTGACATCTCTGGAGATGAAAATAAAATCCATTCTGAAAAGCTATTTGCACTCAAAATCGGCCACAATGTGTTTGATGATCCACTGGTCTTTCTTGGTACAAGTTGAATTCCTATAATCTTGAAAAAGTTATAGGAACAATACTACATCCCGTTTTGGTTGCTACAATATAAAAAATATGTTCAGACTTTGGAAAGAGTGCAGCAAAGAGCCATAAGGGCGATTGGGTGTTTTGCGTGGAGGCTAAAGCCTATGAAGAAAGATTGCAGGGATTGGATTTGTCTAATGAAATGTCTAATGAAAAGAAGGACTGGGGTGACATGATAGAAGTCTTCCAATATTGAAGGGGCTGCCAGAAAGATGACGGGGGCAAACAACTTTCCAAAGCACCAGAAGGCAAGACAAGAAACAATGCATGGAAACTAAGGAAGGAAAGAAGCAACCCAGAATTAAGGGAAAATTTCCTGACCTTGAGGACAATAAACCAGGCTTGCCTTCATAAATTGTGGGTGCTTCATTACTGGAGGCTTTTAAGAAGAAAGCCACTAGTATGGAATGGTAAATGACACGTATATATATGATATAAATATATATCAGTTGCTTTGCAGGAGGTTTTAATTTCAGGATCTGTTTGGCCAAAGGTAGAATTAAATGCTATTAGCCAAATGGTAATAGTCTTTGAACTCTTCCTTATTGCTTGTAAACCAATTGCCAATGTATCATCTTTTATCACAAGAGATGATAGAAGAGATGAGCAAAAAGAATAATGCAGGTAATCCTCAATTTATGACCACAATGGACCCCCAAATTTCTATTGTTAAGAAATACAAGTAAAGTAAGTGAGTTTTGTCCTATTCTACCACCTTTCTTGCCAAAGTTGTCAAGTGAATCACTTCAGATGTTAAGTTAGTAACGGTTGTTAAATGAAGTGAAATAAATACATGCCAGTTACCAAGTGTCCAACTTTTAATCACACAACCATGGGGATGGTGCAACAGTGTTAAAAATGGCCATAAGTCCCTTTTTTTAAGTGCCATTGTAACTTTGAATGATCACTCATTAAATGAATAGTTGTAAGTCAAAGACTAGCTGTAGTTTAATTTATGGGTTTAAGACCTGGATTTGGAGCTCACCTTTCCCATTTTAAAGCATGACCTTTGAATACAGTTCAAAGTACAGTATTACAAGGAATACTGGTGTCCATCGGAGGACTAGAGAAGAAAACAATATGACTTAAGAGCAAGAAGGATGTAAGGGAACTCCCTGGAGAAATTCGGTCTGATGGGGCATGTCTGTTAAGTTATAGTTACATAATGAACTTCCTCTTCTCCTACAAAGAAGAATGTAACTGGGAAAGATTAATCAGAATGTCAAAACATCCTTTCTCACACTGATACTTTCTCCATATGGTTGCAACCTGCACATGTCTGAGGGGCACCAGGTTTGTCTGGAGAAAAACAGCCAAGCAAATTGATTTAAATCAAAGCAATTGAAATTGTCCAAGGGAAAACCAAGACAAATTAAATAATTGATTTTCTTCTCATTGCCATTCTTTTTTCCTCTTCTCTCCCTCTCTTTCTCTCTCTCTCTTTTTTAAAAATCTGTATGTTTCTCAAACTAGTGACCATTTAACAGGAGTATTTGAATAATTTAAAACATTGGTTTATAACTATATGGAACCTTTTATGCTATAGTAAATTAACTTTAAAGTATTGTGTCAAAAGAAGCCCTGGGTCTTTTGACACTTCAGATTTTATAACTGCAAGTTCAGGAAGCTTTGAGATTAAAGTCAAAATCCTTCAAATTGAGAAGCTTGAACCTAAAATAACATCTGGGATTTTGGGCATAACTGGGTGGAGTCAGGTTAGAGAGGGAGTCAGGTCAGACACATTTAACATGCTAAAAGGGATTAGATGGTAGAATCATAGAGAATTATGGAGTTGGAAGGAACCACAAAAATACCTTGAGTGAGACAGACACAAAGTCCTAAGCAGTTGCAGGCTGCATTAACAGAGGAAAGAATCAAGATCACGTGAAGTGTTAATACCACTTTATAATGCCTTGGTAAGGCCAAACTTTGAATACTGCATCCAGTTTTGGTTGCTACAGTATAAATAAGATGTTGTGACTCTAGAAAAAGTGCAGAGAAGAGCAACAAAGATGATCAGGGGACTGGAGGCTATAACATAAAGAACAGTTGCTGGAATTGGGTATGTCTAGTTTAATGAAAAGAAGAACTAGGGGAGACATGATATCAGTGTTCAATATCTCAGGGGATGCCACAAAGAAGGAGGAGTTAAGCTATTCTCCAAAGCACCTGAGGGTAGAACAAGAAAGCTATGGATGGAAACTAATCCAGGAGAGAAGCAACTTAGAACTAAGGAGGAATTCCCTGAGAGTTAGAACAATTAACCAGTGGAACAACTTGCCTCCAATAGTTTTAAACGCTCCAACACAGGAAGTTTTTAATAAGAGATTGAATAACCATTTGCTTGAAATGGTATAGGGTTTCCTGCCTAAGCAAGGGGTTGGCCTAGAAGACCTCCAAGGTCCCTTCCAATTTTGTATTCTATCCTATCCTATCCTATCCTATCCTATCCTATCCTATCCTATCCTATCCTATCCTATCCTATCCTATTCTTCTCAATAAACTCTTAATTTCTAACAATTGTATCAATTCCTCCTATCTTAAATATTATATTTTTAGATATACTTTTAGTTTATCTATATGAAAAGTTGGGACCTAACCAAACTTAACATGATAAAACCAAGCTCAACTTATAGGCTTGTCTGTTTATAGACAAAATATGGAATGAGTTTGTCCTTGTTGTATACTGTGATATTTTTTGACTTCGCAGTCTATTCTAAAAAAAACCATAATCTTGATGGTCTTCTGTCAAAATACGAGCTCACTTCAACCATCCCTAGCTTCTTGTTCCCCTGAAAGCAAACTGAGTCTAGCCTGATTACTGTACTCAAATGGGAGATTTCAGAAAATCCCAGAGCTGAACTTTTCAAAACAAAAAAATATAGAAGAAAGAATGACAAATCATTTCCAAATTCTGCCAAAACAAAAAAACAAAAAATGGCACAGCTGCTTTTGGGTGGTGACTAGAAGTTTATTTGTAAGTAGCCCTTGATTTACAACCACAATTGAACCCAAAATTTCTGTTGCTAAGCAAGACACTTTTTAAGTGAATTTTGTTCCAGAACTACAGTTCCCAGAATTCTCAAGGGACCAGGCATTTTAAGCATGAGGGAGTAATACCTTTTGCGTTCCTCAGCTTTATTGAAAAACTTTTATTGCTTTAACCAGATGATCTGAGCCAACAATCCTTGTCAGTATTAAATCCAGCCCTATTTCACAATTCAATGCCAGAGGGACCTAAATAAATCTTCACACTCTTTATACTGTTTTTTTTTTTTTAATCTCATCTCCCAAGCAGGTCACGTTGAAAAACTTTTTCTTCTGATTACAGGATTATTATTTTTTATTGAATGCACATTATACCTATAGACCATAATTGAGGGAAAAAAGACTATTAAGATTTTACAATTCAAAAAATTACAGGCAACGGGGAACCAGTGTTAAGGTTGGTGTTATTTTTCTAAGCATCATATCTGCTTTATGAAGATAAAGGACAATTTAGGAAGATTACAAATGCCATGATTTAGAGTACAACGTTAAAAAAAAATCTGCAGAGAATAATTCACAATGCCAGCTGCTACTAAGCTTCTTAATCTTTATCTAGTTCAATTAAAATCTGAATGTTTGGGATTTCATTAACAACTGGGGATCGGAAATTACATGTGCTCTTAGACTATCGTCAACTGCTATAGTTTGGCGCTTACACAATATTGCTGGAAATAATTTCCTTCTAATGTTTTCAGGTAGGCTTGAGATATAATTAAAACTTAAGTACTTAATGGATAATGCCAAAGCGAAAGAAGATTATTTTAATGGTGCCGTTGGATCCAATTGACCAAAAGGAATGTGTTGGCATGTTAAAAGAGCTTTGCAGTTTAGTTTAATCCCTCTAGGTTACATAGCAAGGCAGCATACTTTCACTGCTTGGGTGTCAAAAAGTAAGGTTCTACATTTAGGTAAGAGAAACCAAATACACAGGTATTGTACAGGTGGTACCTGGTTCAGCAGTAGTAACTGTAAGAGGGATCTTGGACTTCTAGTGGACATTCTGTTAAATATGAGCCAGCAATGTCCTGTAGCTACCAAAAAAGCCAACACAGTCCTAGGCTGCATTAACGGAGGGATAGAATCAAGATTATCTGAAGTGTGAACTCCACTTTATAATGCCTTGGTAAGGCCACACTTGGAATACTGCATCCAGTTTTAGTCACCTTAATATTAAAAAGCTGTTGAGACACTACAAATAGTGCAGACAAAAGCAACAGAGATGACTAGAGGCTAAACCATATCAAGAACAGTTGCTGGAACTGGGTATGTCCAGGTTAATGAAAAGAGGTGACCTGACAATAGTATTCCAATATCTAAGACAGGGTCTTCAAACTTGACAGCTTGAAGGCTTGTGGACTTCAACTCCCAGAATTCCTCCTCCAGTCATGTTAGCTCAGGAATTCTGGGAGTTGAAGTCCACAAGTCTTAAACTTGCCAATTTTGAAGACCCTTGAATAGAATAGAATAGAATAGAATAGAATAGAATAGAATGGAATGGAATGGAATGGAATGGAATGGAATGGAATGGAATGGAATGGAATGGAATGGAATGGAATGGAATGGAAAAGAATAGAATAGAATAGAATATAGTGTGATTGGACACACAAGGAATTTGTCCGGGTGTAAATACCCTCAGTATACATAAAGAAAAGGTACATTAATCAAGAATCATAACGTACAACACTTAATGATAGTCATAGGGTACAATCAACAATCAAATCATACCAGGAAACAGTCAAGTGGGAGGGGATGGATGATAAGGAGGGTGAGAATATTAATAGTAATAGTAGTATACACTTTGTAAATAGTTGAACAGTGTTGAGGAAATTATCTGTTTAGCAGAGTGATGGCTTTTCGGGAAAAAACTGTTCTTGTATCTACTTGTTCTGGTGTGCAGTGCTCTATAGCATTGTTTTGAAGGTAGGAGTTGGAACAGCTTATGTCTGGGATGTGAGGGGTCTGCAAATCTTTTCACAGCCCTCTTTTTGACTCGTGCAGTATACAGGTCCTCAATTGAAGGCAGGTGGGTAGTAATTGTTTTTTCTGCAGTCCTAATTATCCTCTGAAGTCTGTGTCTGTCCTGTTGGGTTGCAGAACCAAACCAGACAGTTATAGAGGTGCACATGATAGACTCAATAATTCCTCTGTAGAACTGGATCAGCAGCTCCTTGGGCAGTTTGATCTAAGGAATTGCCATAAAGAAGAGGAAGTCGACCTATTTGTTTCAAAGCACCTTAGGTCAGGACAAGAAGAATGGATGGAAACTAATCAAGGAGAAAAGCAACCTGGAATTAAAAGATAAACTTCCTAACAGTGAGGACAATTAACCAATGGAACAGCTGGCCTTCAGAAATTATGGGTGCTTCATTACTACACGTTTTTAAGAAGAGATTGCACAACCATTTTTCTGAAATGGTATCGGGTCTCCTGCTTGAGCAGGGGGTTGGACTAGAAGACCTCCAAGTTCTCTTCCAGCTCTATTCTGGTTGAAGAATTGTTGCAGAGAAAACCCACCATCTCTCCGGATGTTTTTTTAAGAGCTGCAGGTTTATCCCAAATTAATCCAGGAACCACCTGGGTGGTATCAGAACTGAGATGCTGGCTGAAGGAACAGTCTGATATTTTCTTTTGCAGAACAGCCTCCCCCTATTGCTCACTTTATTTATTCGATTTATATGCTGCTCATCCCACTGTTCCAGTGAGCCTGGATGGCTTACAAAATGATAAAGAGAAATAAAAGGGCAATAGAAAATGCTCTTCTTGAATGAGAAGCAAAATGTTTTCAAGGGGAAAAAAAAGACAGAAGAAAAAACAGTTGCCTTTTGGAAAAGCACTTTTGAGACCAACCATGACCTGGATGATTGAGAATCTCCCTAGGTGATCATACAAAATGATTCAAATTAAACAGATTAAATAAGAAAAGCAAAAGGACAGGCGACATGGAGGTGAGATTTTCTCTCTACCCCACAGCCACCCTTAGCATAGAGCACCTGTGTTGGCGTCCCAGGTCAGCAGGAAGAGGCAAGTTTTAAAGTTGTTTCAGAAGGCCAGGAGGTGTAGCAACCATCTCTAGTGGGAGAATAGTTTAAAGGACAGGCCACAGCAGAAAGGGCTCTTCTCCTGGATTCTGCCCGGAGAAGGTTCGTTGGCAGCTGGGATCCAAAGTTGGCCTCTTCCTCTGGAATGAGTGGGATGGGCCAAATCCTGTTGGGGTGAGACAGCTCCTGAGATACCTTGGACCCATGCCATAAAGGGCTTTTATAGATAATAACCAACACCTTGAACTGGACCAGGAAGCAAATTGGCAACGAGGGCAGCTTGCATAATAACAGTGTTACATGTGTCATTGAGGCCACCAGAACTGTATGTGCCAGTGTGTGTTCTGCACCATTTGTATCTCCTGAATCAAGGGTAGTCCCATGTTGAGCACACTGCATTAATCC
Source organism: Laticauda colubrina (assembly GCA_015471245.1). NCBI lineage: Eukaryota > Metazoa > Chordata > Lepidosauria > Squamata > Elapidae > Laticauda > Laticauda colubrina. The sequence continues at coordinate 5,668,276 of BLBF01000049.1, forward strand.
AAATGAGAAATAACCAGGGCATGAGTTACTGTGCCCAGGACCTCACAATCTGGGAAAAGACATAACTGATGCAAAAGTTGCGAAAAGGCTCTTCTAATGACTTGTTGCAGTTTGCAGCAGAAATTCAAGTCCAGAAAACACATAGATGACTGATTCAGCAGGATCATTAACTTCTTGATAAATGTATTAATTTCAGTAAAGTTTTTACAATACAATTTGTAGATTCTTTAAACGTAACATAAGCAAAACACAAGCAGCAGCTCAGTGGGCTGAGAACAGATACCAGTTTTAGCAAGCAAGCAAGTCTAGTTTCACTTTCAATTCTCACCAAAACACACAGAGCCAAACCATATCCAGGCTGTCATCTCCCATTGGCTGGTCTGTTGCCATGCTTACTTTGTTAACCATGTCTCTGCCAGTTAATGAATATACTCTGACATGAGGTATGCCTATGAATTGCATATTTTGATGGATTGTTAGCTGGCCCTTTGAAAGCCAAGTTTACAATCGGGAGACAGTTGGTGTTGTTGTGATTTTTAATCTTGCTGCAGTCATCAGAAACAGTTAGATGGCTTTGAACCAGTCATTGTTTCTGAGCCCTAGGAAGAAAGTGATTTTTTTCAAAAGGCAACTGGACTTTGTTTTTCCTTGAAGACTTTTTGCTTTTCAACCAAGAAATTTCTTCTGTTGGATGAGAAGCGAAACATCTTCAAGGAAAAACAAAGTCCAGCTGCCTTTTGAAATAAGCACCTTTGGGATGATCATGACCTGGATGACCGAGAATCTCCATAGATACCTATAGAAGAAAAGGCAATGGCAAACCACTACCAAAACAGTTGACAATAAAACTGTATGAGCTTGTCTAGGGAGCTGCCGGGAACCGAACAGTGTCAAAGGCACCCCATTATCTTCATCAGAAAAAAAAAACATCAAGGAGCAGTTTAATATTTGTATTTCTAGCCATTCATTTCCACTGTGTCTTCCAGGTTAATTATGAATTCTTATGGATTTTTTTTTTGCTACATTCCTCATGGAAAAAAAATAAAATTAAAAAAAGGGAACTTAATACCTACTGCTCACTCTCCATATAAATGCTTGTTAATTATACATTTTGGAGGAACTTCCAGCTGGCCTTTCTAAAATTAAATTTAGAATTTAAAGTGACAAATGTTTAACAATTCCATGGGGAAAAATCATTCCATTGGATCTCCCACACTAATTTCAAACATCATTCTTTTCTCTACAGAGACAGTTAAACATTCATGGCCCCTTTTCTCCTTGTTCACTGGAGCTGAATGGAAAAACAAATAGTTGTACTTGCTTCTTTTCCAAAAGAAGGGAACCAAAAAAAAAAAAATTGTAATGTGATGGAGACTTCACAAAATTGTAAAGTTGTAAAATTCAAAGTTGTTCTTCTTTGAATCAAGCTTGATTAAGAATAACTACATGAAGACACTCATATTGTTGCATTTGGGAACACTGTGCTGTTGTTGGCTTGTTGATGAGTTCTGGGATGCTGTTTGACTTGGTCATATAATCCAGCGTTTGTCAACCTTGGGATCTTGAAGATGGGTGAATTTCAACTTTCAGAAATAAGAGAGTTGAAGTCCATTCATTTTCAAGGTGTCAAATAACGATCTAGATGATAGTCTTGAATTTTCCATTCACTCTCTCCTCCAAATAATCACCAGGTTCAACTCAACTCACTTTTCAGTATAGAGACTAAGGAAGATGATTGTGACAGAAGTATGGAAGATGTTTTATCAAGGGACTGAAACTTTCTTTAATATCCAGAGCAATGTGATAACATTTAATGAACCACGGTGGTGCGATGGTTAGAGTGCAGTACTGCAGGCTACTTCTGCTGACTGCTGGCTCTCTGCAATTTGATAGATCAAATCTCACCAGGCTCAAGGTTGACTCAGCCTTCCATCCTTTTCAAGGTGGGTAAAATGAGGACCCAGATTGTTGGGGGCAATAGGCTGACTCTGTAAACTGCTTGGAGAGGGCTGGAAAGCACTGTGAAGCAGTATATAAGTGCTATGTTATTCAGAAGTGAGTGAAGCAGAAGCGTATTTTGCATTTGCTTGAGTAAAAGAAATGGGAGAAGGTTCAGCACAATCTGACTCAATGATTAAGTAGATTTAGCTTTCTAGTGAATATAGTCTCCTAGACTGATCTATTAGTGGGCTGACATTTTGAGGTCAAACATGGTTAGATGTTGCCAGTTTACATTTGAATAAGTCTTAATTTCACAACTCTGTGTGTGTGTGTGTTTATTCTTGTCCAAAAACAACTAAAGAATGGGGAATATCTAATTTGAGTGGAGAATGTTTCTTAGGAAGAAGCCTGAACAGCAGCAAGTGATGTGGTCCAAGTGATAAAATGGCTTTAACAAAAAGTCTTTTCTCCAAATCCCAAGAAATCCAGATGAAAACACGCAGTCCACATCCTAAAGAAAAAGAACAACAACAACCCAGGACTGAAAGGAGGAAACATAATAAAATAACAAAGGGAGCTATGCATTTAGCCCTATCCCGAGTTAAATACTCTAGAGGATTTGATGCTTCTGAAGTAAGACTGTGATCAGCATCATTGTAGAGAACACTTCTATGCTTTTAAGTTATCTAGAATCCCGATTAACATATGAATAGATCCATGGTTGCATTCTTTTCTTCTCTGAACAGGCTTCTAAATCAGGAGTACTGTATCAATCTCTGGGCAGAACATTTAAAAAAAAAAAAGATTCTGACAAATTGGAGGGCATCCTAGGATGGATTGTGGTTCTTTTCTCTTAATCTTGTCCCAAAGGTGCTTTTTTTCAAAAGGCAATTGGACTTTCTTTGGTTTTGCTTGCAAAACAAAGTCCAATTTGCCTTTTGAAAAAGCAGCTTTGGGACAACCATGACTTGGATGACTGAGAATCTCCAAAGATATTTCTCTTAATACAGGTTGTCTTAGCCTGGATAAGGCTATCAATCAATTCACTGGAAGGGACCTTGGAGGTTTTCTCGTCCAACCCCCCTGCCCAAGCAGGAAACAGTACTGTATACCATTTGAGGCAAGTGGCTGAATGACTAGAAGAACATGAAGTTTATTAAAGGGCTCCTCAAATAGCTAAATGGCCATCATGCAGAAGATGGAAACTGAGTTGTTTCCTCTTGCCCTAGAAGCTGTGACTGGGTGTAGTGAATGAAAGTTGGAACATGTCATCTATATTTTTAAACAGAAGGATTTCTTACTATATAAGGATGTATATTAGACTTCCTTGGCAAGAGAAGACTCATCTTTTGCTTGATGTATTTCAATGCTGGCTGCCTATTGTATTATCTTTTGATCATTTCAAGAGCAGACATGTACCAATGGAAATATGGATTTATTGATATTCTCAATGTGTTCTTTTGTCATTGTTTGCTTTATTGTTCTATTATTTTGTTCTGTTTACGTGTCTTTTCATTCTTCTTTCTTTTTATTATTGTAAGCTGCCTAGAGCAGCCTCAACAGCAAGATAGGTGGCAAATAATTTTAACGAACACATAATATGACATAGACCAGGGGTGTCAAACTTAAGGTCCACAGGCCAGATCTGGCCCATGGGGTGCTTGCTTACATCCAGCACTGGAAACAGCAAAGGACTGGCCCAGGGTGCCTCAGCCAGCAAAAATGGATCTCAGGCTCCATTTCCCACTGCAACAGCCTCCTGCAGTTCTCTGCCAGTGAAAAGAGGGCACCATTTTCAATGGCAGAAGGTTGCAGGAGGCCATTGCAGCCAAAAATGGAGTCTGATGGGTCTGTGCAAGGCCCCATGAGCTCCATTTTTGCTGGCAGAGGATTGCAGGAAGCCATTGTGGCCAAAAACAAGGCCCAGGGGAGGGCATGTGGCTCCCCAAGCTGTTTTTACTAGCAGAGGGCTAAAAAAAAAAAAAAGTTTCTCCTTTTTCATTTGAGCATGCAAAAAGGGACAGAAAAGGAGAAAGGGGAATTGGAAAGCAAGGAAAAAGAAGGGAAGATGGGAAGAAAGCAAGGAAGGAGAAATAAGGAGAGAGATGAAGGAAGAAGAAAGAAGAAAGAGGGAAGGAAAAAGGGAAGGAAGGAAGGAAGGCGATTATAATGAGAGTGAGGGAGGGTCTGAGGGAAGTCCTGCCTTAGTACTTGCCAACAGGTGCCTCCAACACAAGTGATATTGAGCTGGTCACACCCACCCTGGCCATACCCCCCCCCCCCGATCCCCTGAGATCAAACACAACCCTGATGTGGCCGTCATTGAAATCGAGTTTGACACCCCTGTCATAGATGGTCATGGATGTGGATTAAATAGCATGAGTTAAATGGTGGTGTAATGGTTCCCCATAGATTTGGTTTTGTGATCAAAGTTTGTTCACGAGGAATGTCATACTTTTGTTGGTAACATCAAATTGTTGGAGCTTCCAAGTTGGTATCTTTGAAGCATGCAGAAGAATCTCATACAAATACAGTTTACTTTTGAAGACAGAACCAAAACCATGTCTGTAGCAACATTTAATCACATAAAGAGAGTGTAACTTTTACAAGTTAAAAAGAATGATTATACAAGATATTGATCGAATGCAGCATTCTTTCCTTCCTCTGTCTCAAAGTTGGAAATAAATAAGATGAGAAACGATGATATATCATAAACGGTTCCTGAACATGATTCACTGGGGGATAATATGAAAGTTTAAGCCAGCAGACAGAATTGCAGAAAAGGTTTCTATGTGTTTTGGAATTAAGGTGAGAATATCTATACCAAGAAAATGAGCCTGTAGGAACAATAAATAAATAGAACAATAAATAGAATCCCATCTGTAATTATTCTTTAAGTTCATAAACACTACACCTTTTCTTGCCTTATTGATCTTCTTCTTATAACTTCCCAAACCAAACAAATTAGTTTTCATTGAATGCAAAGCATAATAATGTGAAGTAGTTTTAAAAACCAACTTGTAGCTGTTATTTATACTTGACATGATGCCACAAGAAAAAAAACATTTACAATGATCTGTGGTCCCACTGGTACAGAAAGTCTCTTCTCATAGCTGGCCTAATAGAGTTACAACCAAACTGTGAAATGTTTCTTGAAGAAGAAAGAACCCAGAGAAAAGGGAACCTTTTAAAATAAACCTTATTTGAGACTCGGATCCTGCAAGTTTAGGTACCCAGCATCTGATGAAGTGAGATGTCACTCATATAATGTCTGCTTTTAATGAAATGTGTCCGTCAGAAAAGGTGCAGATAAGCTGCTACCAGACTCATTCTGATATTTTTTTTACCATCATAGACTAAGGTTCTCTCCTTCCACAACCGTAATTCTCATATGGTCTCTTAATATATTATATCTCTATCTATCGAGGGATGCGATGACTCAGTGGCTAAGACACTGAGCTTGTTGATCAGTGCCACATAATGAAGTGAGCTCTCATTAGTTGTTACTGTTAATCATTTTTCACACGACCGTTGCAGTGATTCACTTCACAACTTGTGGCAAGCCAGGTTATAAAATGAGGCAAAGTTCACAGCCAACGTTTCGCTTAGCAATACAAATGTTGGGCTCAGTTGTGGTTGCAAATCAAGGACTACCTGCATTGTATTATAATACCCTTCCTGTGATGACCTAGGGCATGGCACAAAGGCAACACAGATAAACAGTAGGAGTCCCTTTATTAGCTCCAACTTTGCCCCCAATGTCCTGGTTACCTTCTGGCTGGAGAAAAACTCTCCCAGAAACAGCCTTTGGCTGCAGAGAATCAAGTCCAAAACGTGGTCAACAAAAACTGTAACTATAAGTCCAGTCAAGGCAAAATGAGGTAATTAATCCGGCAGGGCAGGTGAAGGAATTCCAGACGTGAAGGCAAAGCAATAACGCAACACGGTTGGGAAGACACCAGGAACAGATAACTAAAGTCAACATAAAATAAACTCATGATTGCTCCTAGCAGCTGTTGCACTCAGCATGCATTTTTTTTAAACTCTCTTCCCAACTGTGGCTAATGAACGGAATCAGGGCCCTTTCCTCCCCATAAGCCATGCAACCCACATTGCTCTCTTCTCCATTCCTTCCTGCATACCGTAAGATGAAGGGGGGGCGGGGCTTGATCTTCATCTGAACCACCTCTCTCTTGTTATACCTCTTCCCTGCTCTGCCCTGCCGGACCTTGCTCTTTCCCAGTTTCCTCCATAACCAATGGAGCCACATTCCCACTCCCTGTCAGCTGTTTGTCTTCCTCCTCAGATTCAGACTCTGACAGGGGCATGACACTTCCTCCAGATTTCTCCCAGCTCCCCAGAATTTATTTTGTGTCAAGAAACCCCCCTGTTAAAATGAAAATAGTAATATGGCTTTCTACAAAATCTGTTGAGTGACACATGCAAAAGGCTTGGGCCCTGCGTCACTGGACTTGGCATGAGGGAATGCAAGTAAATTGAACATTCTTTTGTTGCACGAGAACATTCCAGCAACCCAATTAAACACTAGTTACTTTGCTGTTGTTCTTGTTTGTTCAACCTCATTACCGAAAGCATTTCAAGTCATATTTTTCTGTAGCATTCATTTTATAAATATTGGCTTCCTCATTGTACTAATTAGTAAAAAAAACAAAAAAACAACTACCATAGTTTTGCTTTTGGAGTCTAGTTGGAGCTCATTTCTCTCTGGTATAAACTCCTGAGCTAAAGAACTATTTAAAAACTGGGGGTGGGGGAGGGAGAGAGAGTTCCTGTTATGGTATATTCAAGCATATTGGGAGTGAAAAGAGAGGTGTGATTGACAAAACAATGACTGGTTACTCCAGAAAATGGCACCTATGCATATTTTCTTTGTTTTTATTGTTGCCTCAATTATCTTTAAGTGCCCCCAGATGCCATCCAGATGACATCATCAGTCTGCACTGCACACTTGCCAACTGCCATCAATTGGTTGAAATGGCAGGGTGTTAAAAAAACAACTTCCCTAAAACCCTCCTTATTACTTGAGGAGCCAAGGTTTTGGCATTTCGATGCTCCAAGTCGGGCTTCTTTGGGAAAAGATTGCCAGTTTCTGTGGGAAAGGTAATGCCTTCTTTATGGAAGGAGACTGGATAATCTATTAGAGAGCCAGGAATGATTAGGTGGGGAAAGTAGTTGAAAGGAAACGGTGTGGAGATTTCTTTTTCTTCTCTCAGGATGACACTGATACAAAAAAATGGGCAGCAAAATTAGGACCCCTCTTTTTAAAGAACATCCCGTAGGAGTTTGACTTCAGAGTCTGCCTGATATATATAGCACACCTGTTTTGAGTTAGAAGACAGCTAATTTGTGCAGTGGGTAAGGTACCAGGCTATAAAGTGGAAAACTTGAGTTTTAATTTGCCTTGGGCATGAAACCAGCTGTTTGGCATTGGCCACTCACTCTCTCCCAACCCTAGGGAGAAGAGAATGGCAAGCCACTTCCAAAAATCTCACCAAGAACATTGTAGGGACTACTCCAGTCAGTCAGCATGAGTCAACACACACAATAGAACCAAGTTGAGGATTTTATATTCTATCTATCTCTCTTTGATATATTATCATTGCCAGTGCATGCTTCAAGATCTTTTGATAATATCCTCTTCTTCCCACAGAACACAGTGATACAAATAGGACTTAGCTAGGTGGTAGCACCTAGCTAACCTCGGCTAATCTCACAAAAGCAGAGTTGGACTTGCACGAGAAGCTATCAGGGGATTTTAGGACTGCATGTTTGTTCTGACCCAAACTTTGTTCCAAGGAAACGAACACCAGATAACAGCAAAACCTTTGAATGATTATTTACAAATTCCATTCCTTCCCGGTTAAAAGGCTGTTTCAAACTAATTGTCTCTGATAAGAACAAGCTTTGCTAAGGTTGTGCAAGGCTGCCAAGAACACTAGATAGAGTTGCCAAGAAATATTTCAAACACAAAGAATCACCAAATACAAACTAAGATAGTCCACAAGGCTTGAGTACAAAAACCTCTTTGCTTCCTGCAGAGAACTCTGGTTTCTCAGCTGGCTTTTATCTCTTAAGGGAGGGACCATTACCTTGCAGCCTTACTCCCGAGTCGCCCTTGCTGCTGCAGCTGCTTTTTCCTTCAAGCAGCCCTGCATGCACGCGCACTGGGCACAGGCTCCTTGGGGTCCTCTTCATCACTGCTGCCAGCCTCCACAATCTCCAAAGGCACATTCCACTCCCTGATAGTCCTGGCCCCATCACTGCATCACATGCAGGCCCCTCATCTGAGTCCTCACTCTCCGAGACCTCAGCCATCTGCACCTGCTGCTGGTGAACCACAATAATGCTAGACTGGGGAACGAGAGGAAAAACAAAAACAAATCTGAAAGAAGGCAGCAGAAAACGATTTCTGAAAAGTTTCTGACACTCTTTAACAACAAAAAAAGAATTGTTAGAGTCCTTGCTATCAGATTTATTGAAAAAAAAAAAGAAATTAAGTTAGAGAAATCATAACAATTAGACACGTTTACATTCACAGTCAATTTATCACTGGGGACATTAGGATATGAACTTTCTTGATCCTCTTGCTGTTTTCTTCTTGAGCACTGATAATGTTACCTGGTTGGATAATGAAACGTCTGCAGGAAAACAACCAAGCTTAGAGAGCACCAAGGACACTTCACTTCTTGATGAACTGGAGAGACAGCAGCAAATTTTTCTGATACAGGAAGAATACATATATGTTCTGTGCTTAAACGGTCCAGAGCACAGGTTCAATAAATCATCAAATAGTTTTTAAATAAGACTCACTTTGCTCTGAGACATGGGTATTGCCTGGTAGAAACTGGTCCTTCCCTAACAGAGGGTGAAAAAAGAAAGGAGTCTAAGGAAAAGTTACATTCTCAAAAGAGCTCTTAGAAGAGCTCTCGAAAGAGACTTGCTTTTTACCCCTCTTCAATAAAAGATTACTTTGGAAATACAAAAAGTTTTCAAGAGTCTGTACTTATTTTTGAATGGGTGGGGGGGGGAGGCTGGTCCTTACGCTTTGTTTGCTTAGTTGATTTAATTAAGATAAATTGAGTTAAATCAACTAAGAGTTGGAAGGGACCTTGGAGGTCTTCTAGTCCAACCCTCCCCTCAGGCAGGAAACTCCATACCATTTCAGACAAATGGTTATCCAGTCTCTTCTTTAAAATGTCTAAGGTTGGAGCACCCATAATATCACAGTATTCAATACTTTTACTTCAATTAATACTTCAATTTTTTCTTAGTATCTACCACTCAAAGGATATTGCCATGAAACTGCACAGCTTTCCAGGAAAACAGTGGAAAATAAGACTTTCATCCCATACCAAAAGCTATTTTACTTTATTTAATCATTAGATTTCAGAGAGATTCAACTCAGTTGCCATCTAATCAAGAGCCAAATGGCTTCTGGTAGGAATTAAAGCATGCAAAAGCTCTTTTTGGAAACTAGAAAGCAACAGGTCTCGAACAGAGAAGCCCAATTTTTTTCCAAATGTTGAAGCTGTATTTCTTGCTTTTTCTTTATTGTATATACAAAGTGAAATATTTCTTGGAAAATGTACTTTCTCTGTTGAGAAAGATATATTTTTAGAATTGATCACTGACATTATCGGTATAGATTCCCCAAGTAATTCAGTGTGGAAGCATACAATACTTGTTTACAAAGGAGACAGGAAACAACGTGAGCTGGTCTAATTAACAAAGTTCTAGAACATGCCGTCATTTTTGGACATTGGGTGGGTGAGACTGCAGCAATTTTTCACTGTAGACCACAGCTATGACAGCAAAATAAATTCATCTGCCTCAAGGAAGACTAAATAAATCTTTATATAGAGAAGAGGATAAACTTATCAATATCTCTGTGATTAAGGATTCCTTTATTTTTTAAATTTTTATTGGTTTTTAAAACAAACATAAATAAACAAAACAAAAAAACATCAGGCCATCTTCCATATATGTACATACAGTGTGCCGGTTGGTTTATAAATTGCTTTGCACTTCCATTTTGTAGTCTTCAATTACAATTACATTGTATATGATCTCGTATTTTCAATCCAATATTAAATACATTGGTATCATTATTAATCATTTGATGATACTTTTATTCATTCATGCTTTAGGAAATAATCATATATTACTTAATTTATTTTGTAACAATTCATATTATTATTCCAAATCTATCCTAAAATCATTTTGTAGATATAATAAGGAAAGAATACACTTTGATATATTTAGTATTTTCTAAAAGTCTACACATTTAATTACTATATTTTATTGTCTAAACATTGATAAAATAGATCCCAAATTTTATAAAATTGTTTTATCATCTTGTTCTCTAATTTCAAATCTCAATCTACTCATTTCAGCACATTCCAATATTTTCTTAATAATTTCCTCCTGTGATGGTATTTTCTCATTTTTCCAGTTTTTAGCAAATACAATCCTAGCCACTGTTAATTCATTTACAATCAGGTATTTCAAGTATTTACGATATATTTCAGGTAAAATTCTCAATAAAAAATATCTCTGGTTTCAAATCTATATGTTTTTTTTGTCATTTTTTCCAACCACGTGTGGATTTTAGTCCAGTATTTTTTAGCATCTGCACAAGTCCACCACATATGGTAATATGAGCCAGGTGTCTGATGACATTTCCAATATTTTTTGGATTTATTCTTGAACATTCTTGCTATTCTTGTTGGAGGGAAATGCCAGCTGTAAAATATCTTATACAAATTTTCTTTATATGCTGTTGACATTGTCATTTTATAATTTTGAGACCACAATTTTTGCCATTTCTCTAGGTCAATACCATATTCAAAATTCTTCCCCCAAGCAATCATAGTTTCTTTAACTTGTTCTTCTTCTAGTTTAATTTCTCATAAATATCCATACAATTTTTTAATCACCTTTGCATCAGTACCCGTCAAAATCTTATCTAAGTCAGTCAGTTTATCATAGAAACCTTCTGTTTTGGAATCTTTATTATACCTTGAATGTATTTGCGCGTATGAAAACCAATTCATCTTTATACCTTGTTCCTCTAGTTTTTATATAGATTTAAGTTCACCCTTTTCATTCAACATTTCATCATATCTAACTGTTTGTTCCTTTTTGTATATTATAGAATAAGAAAGTGCTTCAATAGTCGATAGCCAGACTGGAATTTTCAAATAACATTGTCTTTTAATCGTCTCCCAGTTTAACCACAGAGACTCCTGTATATAATGTCTTCTAAAGTACCCCTGTATTTTAGTTCCTTTGTGCCATAAAAAAGCATGCCACCCCAACAATAGAACATGTCCTTCTAATCTCAACAGTTTAGTATTTCTTAATGTTATCCATTCCTTAACCCACATCAAATTTGTAGCTTGGCAATACAACTCCCAATTAGGCAAACCAAATCCTCCTCTTATTTTAGCATCTTGCAAAAGTTTTAACTTTATTCTCGCTTTTACCTTGCCATATATATTTCAACACAATTTTATTTAAATCTTCAAAGTAATCTTTTCCAAGCCTAATTGGAATTGTTTGAAACAAATATAAAATTCTGGGTAATATATTCATCTTGATTGTTGATATTCTCCCTATTAATGACAGTTGTAAATTTTCCCATTTTGCCAAATCTAGTACTATCTGCTATTTAAGTTTGATATAATTATTCTCTTTTAATGTACTGCATCTTGCTGTTAAATATATCCCCAAGTACTTGATCTTGTTCATGACCTGAATTTTCAATAAGTCTGCCAGTACTTCCTTTTGTCTTGATAACATATTCTTTGTCAAGATCTTTGTCTTATCTTTATTTATTTTCAAACCAGCCACCTTACCATATGTCTCTATTTTTTCTATCAATTTTGATGCTGTTTCTAGTGGGTCTTCTAAGATAAAAACCAGGTCATCTGCAAATGCTTGCAACTTAAATTCTTCCTTTTTAATTTTCACCCCTTTTATATTCTTTTCATCTCTAATATTTGTATTTAGCACTTCCAAAGTTAACACAAACAACAAAGGTGACAGTAGGCACTCTTGTCTTATTCCTTTTCTTATATCAATAGAGTCTGTCAGTTCTCCCTCTATCATTACCTTTGCCGTTTGCTTATGATATATAGCTTCTATTGCTTGAATAAATTTTCTAGTAAAGCCCATCTGTTCCAGCAGTAATAACATGAATCACCAATTCACATTATCAAATGCCTTCTGTGCATCTAGAAATATCAGAGCCATTTGTTTTTCAGGATGTGCCTCATAGTATTCCAAAGTGACCAAGATTATTCTCATATTGTCTTTAATTTGTCTCTTTGGCAGAAATCCATTTTGATCAGGATGGATAAAATAATTTAAGTATTTTTTAAGTCTTTCTGCCAATATTGAAGCAAAAATTTTATAATCTACATTTAGTAGGGAAATAGGTCTATAGTTCTTGATTTGTAATGGATCGGCCTCCTCTTTTGGAACAAGTGTAATATAAGCTTCTGACCATGATTTAGGCATCCTCTTCTTTAACATAACTTCATTCATAACTTCTAGCAATGGAAGATTCAACGATTCTTGTAATGTTTTGTAAAATTCTGCCGGAAGTCCATCTGGGCCTGGTGCTTTTCCATTATTTTGCTTCTTGAGTGCTTCAGTTAACTCCATCATCATTACATAGGGAGAGTCTTTCTGTTTTGCTTTATTGTTTTCTGTGCTGTATAGTCCAGTTTGTTGTCTACAATTCCATTAAAATCTACCATTATAACTATTTTAGCATAGTCCAGTTCAATTATTTTCATATGTAATTTTTTATAAAAATTCTTCTTATTTGTCATTCGGAGCATAGATTGCAATCAGGAGTGTTTTCGTATTATTATCCATTATTTCCACCATTAGTATTCTTCCATCATCATCAGTATAAATCAATTTCACTGGAATGGTCTCTTTAATATATAAAACCACTCCTCTTTTCTTGCATTGTGTCAAGGAGGTAAATATTTTCCCTAGTTTTGGCTGTATCAACAATTGTTCATATTGCTTTTTAATATGTTCTTCTTGTAGGCAGATTATATCAAATTTTAATTTCTCTAATTTATGGAAAGTTTTCCTTCTTTTATAGGCTGAATTAAGTCCATTTATGTAAATTGTAATCAATTTTTTCTCTTCCATGGTTATATTTTATAATTAGGTTTGGCAGCTCTCGTGGATCTTGGTTCATGTTGTTCTTTGACTTCCTCCTTTCCACCTACTGCACCTTCCTCTTTTTCAGTCATCATTTGGCAATCCTCTTGGAATTCAATTCGTGAAATTTCTTTTTTTGCCTCTTCCTCTTTCCCTCTGAAAAATTCTGTATAAAATGATTCAGCTTTCTCAATTGAATCAATTCTGTATCTCTGTTCTTGCCATGTGAACATAAAACCTTCTGGAATCAGCAATCTATAATTCACCTCTTTTTTAAGTAGCAATTTGGTCAAGAATCAGTATTCTCTTCTCATCTCTCTCACTCTTCTGGGTACTTGTTTCAAAACCACAATCTCCTTATCTTTACATTTCAATGTTTTCCTCTCTTTGCCACTTGAAATATTTGTGTTTTAATGGCTTTCTTTGTAAATCTGATGTGAACTCTTGGTAGGCTATTTCTCATTGCGTATCTTGTGAAAACTCGATAGACCTCATCTATTCCCTCTATCATCTTCTCTTCAGTTATTTCCAAACCTTTAGCCAATATTTCTATCATCTCAGCTAGATTTTGTCCTTTTTCTTCCTCTATGTTTTGGAATCTAAGATAAAATTCTGATCTGTCCATCTCCCATCTCAGCATACCACATTTATCTTGTTCAACCACAATTGATCTGTTATCAATGTCTCCAACATTCTTATCTCTTTGTTTATCTTCTTCTTCAATTTTTAGTAGTCTCTCATCATACTTCATCATCACTTGTTGGATGTTCTCCACTTTTTCATCGGTTTTCCCTGTTCCTTGTTCAGTGTTCTCTGTTCTTTGTTCGATGTTCTCTATTCTCTTTTCAATATTCTCTGATCTTGTTTGAATGTTTTGAATTCCTTGCATAATCATCTGCAGGGTCACTTTTTCTTTTTTTTTCTCTTGCCTTAACATTGTCTGTATTGAACGTTGTCCTCCAGATGGTGGAGAGGAGGAAGTAGAAGTTGAAGAGCCAGGAGCTGTTAATTTCCTAGTCATTTCAAGCAATTCAAAATCTTTAGGTTCTTCTAGACCTTAATCCAATTGTAAAATAACCAATTACAATTCCAAATAAAAATAATAGGGAAAAAGAAGCCAAATAGTAGTAATAATAAAAAAAGAAAAAAAATTATTCAGGTTCTTGTATACCTTAATCCAATTGATTGGTTAGATAACAGTGAAAGTTCAAAAATGAAGGAAAAAACCATAAACACACACAAAAGAGAAAAAGTTGTAAAATCCTAAAAAAGATGGAAAAGTGAGGAATAAAAAGCTTTAAAAAAAAGAAAAATTATTCAGGTTCTTCAACACCTTAATCCAATTAAGAGGTCTCAAATATAAAACGGTGCATAAGAGAAAAAGAAAAAAAAGGCTAGGAAGATAAAAAAAGAAAGAAAAAAACAGTATTGGAGGTAGATGGAAAAACAAAAGTACCAGAAAGGCAGTAAGAGAAAATGAAAAAAAGGCTACTCCCTTAAAAAGAAAAGGAAAGGAATCATTTATACTAAAACTTTTCTTTTAAAATAAAAAGCAAATGTAAAAATGTAACTTCCAAAGGCAAGCAAAAAAAAAAAAAAAAGCAAAGACAAGTTCCAAAGAACTAAAAATCCAAATAGCTATTTCAAAAAGTAAACCATTGAGGAGGGGTAGCCCAGCTCAGGAAAAATCAAGAGAACACACTTTGTTTAGTTATCAAAGACTCTTGTTATAACACTCTTCTCCAGAAACTTATCACCTTTTCTTTACCTATAAACTTCAACATCAGACTCCAGCTGTTCATAGAAACCCAGAAGAGCACCTGCAGTAATACTCTCCCATGCTCTTCCCTCTGTCTTATCAAATAGCAATATCCTTGAAAAAAAAGAATCAGTTCTTTCTTTCTCCGCTTCATCTTGTCACAAGAGTAATAGAATATTTACAAGTCTCTAGTTGGCTGCGTTACAGTTTCTTTGCTTTCACCTTCCCCCTCTTTTTCCAAGCAAAATATAATAAGAATTAATAAAAAAAAGAAAGAAAATGATATTTTTTAAAAAGAAATAACTAAAAGGGAGTCTCTAGCCGAAAATGTTACAAAATAAAGGAGAAAAAAAATAGATGGAAAAAAAAACCAGTCCAGTTTCAAAATATAAGATCATGTGAAAAAAAATCCAACAATGAGAAAAAAAATAAAAAAAAATATTTTGACATTCCTGTTTAAAATCGCTGCTTAATCACTTCTGTCAAAACTTTTACAGATTCTTTCTTTTCCGTAGGGTGTCCTTTCAGATCTTAGAATAAAGGAAAAGTTCTCACCAAACCGGCACACTCTCTCTTTTTGTTTTCTTTCATTTTGGAGCTGTTCCAACTTCAGCTTTAATGGCTGCCTCTGCTGCTGGCAAGAAGAAGATTCTCCTGGATCTACCAGGGACTTTGTGGTATCCCTGGGATTGACAGGATGTGGTCTTCACTTTCACCGTCTCTTTGGGACAGCTTAGATTCGAAAGAACCATCCAGGAGCAAAGTTATTGGCACCAATCTCAGACCTCCAAGATCACATGACGTATCATCTGGATGCCAGCTCTGCCCTCCCAGGGATTCTTTTATTTTTATGGTAAGATTACCCTTATTCATCTAGGCTCTGTCAGGTTTGAGAAATTGAATCATGGGGCCTGCACAGAAGAGAGAGAAGCTATATTTGGTTCTGGTGATTAAATGTAGAAGGAAATCTCTAGACTACAAACACCTGGACTTTGCAGGAAGTGTTCCTTTAATGAGCAAAGATAATACTTCATGAGGGTTTAGATTAGAACCGTGATGGTGAAACTATGGCACGCATCAGTGGTGGGATTCAAATTTTTTTACTATCAGTTCTGTGGGTGTGGCTTGGTGGGCGTGGCAAGGGAAGGATACTGCAAAATCTTCAGTCAGATGTGGCATTTGCCGGTTCTCCGAATTACTAAAAATTTCCACTACTGGTTCTCCAGAACTGGTCACAACCTGCTGAATACCACCTCTGGCATGCATGCCAGAAGTGACACACAGAGCTATTCCTGCTGGCATGTGATCTGTCAGCCGGAAGTGGACCACTGCGCATGCATGTGCACCCAGCTGATTGTCAAATATCTGCCATGCATATGCAGGAGGAGACGCATGCATGGAAGATGCAGGTGAATGTGCAGGGGGTTGGGGTGCACGTGGGGGCAGGGGTGGGATTCTACCGGTTCGCACCTATTTGCTAGAACCGGTTGTTAACATTCTAAGCAGTTCAGAGAATTGATTGTTAGAAGAAGTTACTGGCCTAATCCTGTAAGGAAGGCAGGAAGGAAACATTCTGGTGTTGCTTACAGAAACTGCCTGTCCATTAACCTTTATTACATTCTTGGCAGGACTTGACTTCCTGTCTCAGGAACCTCTCTGGAGTTTTTTCCCCCTCCTTTGCTGGTACTTTGCTTGTGTGGAGTGACCAATCAAAGTTACACTGGCACTGAAAAAAGTGACTTATGACCATTTTTCACACTTGCGACTGTTGTGGCATCCCTACAGTCACAAACAAGAGAGATTGGACTGCCACCTGTCAGAAATGGTGTAGGGTCTCCTGCTTGGGTGCTTGTTTGGACTAGATGACCTACAAGGTCCTTTCCAACTCTGTTAACCTGGCTGCCTGTGCTACATAAAATAACATCCACAACTCAAAACAAGTCCAACATTCTCATGGATTCTCCTGCATTCCACTGGTGTCTTTCTGTGACCTGTTGCAAGGATGTGTTAAGACACATTACTGCAGGATTAAACTTGTCTTAGCCATAATTTATAACCATGCCATACAGCATGGTTATTTTTTCCACCTACAATTTTGTACAGAGGTGTATGTCTTCTTCCTGGTTGTTTTCTTCTTTCTTACAGTACCTTATTTTATGAAAAGTTTGAAAAAAATGAAATACATTCTCCATCACTGGAAGTTCTTAAGAAGCAATTGGACAATCATTTGTTGAGGATGGTGTAGGCTCTCCTGCCTGAAAAAGGGTTGGACATAGTCCTTTCCAACTCTGTTATTCTGTATTCTGATTTGGTCTACTTCCAAGGGCTGGCATTGATCTGATAAGCCTTCCTGCATTTTTCCTTCTCTCACTCTTATGCTCCAGATCTAATTGCAAGACCTGCAATACTTCCAAATGGGATTTCTTTTGTCTCTTTAGTATACTCCCTTCCTGTTTATTGCTTACACGTCAGCTTACAAATCGTAACAGATATGAAATATTAAGAACGTTTGCCACAGGAGAGATTTGATTTTATCCCATTCCCTCCCCCCAGATTTTAAAGAACATGAAAGCTTTAATCTTTTATTACTTGAGCATTGTGTTGCCTGATTCTGATTGGAGTTAAACAACTTAGTGGGATAAAAATTCAGCTGCAAGAAGGCTATTCTATTATCATTTGCTGCTATTGTTAATATACATGAAGAAATCATTGTGTTTGAAACAGAAATGCAGGCCGCGACCTTCAGTCCTTCTTCACCCCTTCTTTCCATCCATGGTTTGCTTTCCTTGTGTTTCGACAACTCTTTCATTGCTAACAACAAAGGAATAATTGTTATGCAAGGCAGTGAATGAGATGGGAAAATCTGTACACAAAAAGATGCTATCAAATAATTCTATAAAGGTAAACCTAAAGGCCTTGTCCACTCATGTCTGAGTATTTCTCATCTCCATTTCTTAGCCAAGGCAACCAGAGTTGCCTGGAGACACTTCTGTGGTCATGTGGCCGACATGATTATATGCTGAGGTGCACAGAACGCTGTTAGGTAAAGCCCATGTCACACTGCCCAACGGATGCAAAAAGGACACAACGGACGAGCAAAATGTTCCATCCGTTGTTATCCACTCTCAAAAGGGGCAAAAATTTACATAAGCAGAGCGGATAACACGAAAAGGAACAGACGTGGGGAGGATGCAGAGCGGATGTTTAGAGGATGCAGAGCGGATGTATAGAGGATGGGTAGAGGATGCGTACAGGATGCGTAGAAGATGCAGAGCGGATGCATAGAGGATGCAGAGCAGATGCAGAGCGGATGCGTAGAGGATGCAGAGCGGATGCAGAGCGGATGAGCTGCATCCGCTTTCATCCTTTCTCCATCCGTGCTACTAACGCTGCGCGTCCGTTCTGCTTCCTCCCTGCGTCCGTTTACCGCTGGAACGGATTTTAGTTGTGCGGATGCACAGCGGATGCCTAGCGGATATAGCAGATGCATAATGGATGCAGAACGGATGTCCCCCGTATGCCTAGAGGATGCAGAACGGATGCATTGGATACATTTTCCGCTCAAAAGTTTTGGGCAGCTCAAAACTTTCTGAGCGGATGAAACGTCAATAAACGGATGCTGGACGGATAGAGAGGAAGCAAAACGGAGGCAGTGAGTACATCGCGTTAACCAATGGATGGCAAGCTTTTTTGTCCGTTTTACATCCTCTTTGCACCCGTTGGTGCAGTGTGACATGGGCTTAAAGATAAAGGTCAAGGTAATGGTTCTCCTTGCACATACGTGCTAGTCATTTCTGGCTCTAGGGGATGGTGCTCATCTCTGTTACAAAGCTGAAGAGCCAGTGCTGTCTGAAGATGTCTCTGTGGTCATGTGGCCACCATGACTAAATGCCGAAGGTGCACAGAACGCTGTTACCTTCCCATCAAAATGGTCCCTATTTTTCTACTTGCATTTTTACATGCTTTCAAACTGCTAGGTTGGCAGAAGGTGGGACAAGTAACAGGAGCTCACTCCGTTACCCGGTGCTAGGGATTCGAACCCCCAAACTGCTGACCTTTCTGACCGACAAGCTCAGAATCTTAGCCACTGAACCACCACATCCCCTCTGATCTACTCACATTTCCGTGCTTTCAAACTGCTAGTGGGTAGGAGCTGAGACCAGTATTGGGTGCTCACCTCATCATACAGTGTCATATCTTTAACTTGGGCTATCAGCTTTCTAGCTCTGTGTCTTTAACCACTGAGCCATCATGCCCCCTTAAATTGATAGATGCTATCAAAGAGATCTATATCCTTATGGAAAGTGCTTGTCCCCAAAGAACTTGGAATAACACTTGGATTTTTTTTCTCCAGGAATATGGATGTTCAAAAGTCCTTTTCTGCTTTACGTGACAGCATGATATTAACTGTTCCTGCCTTATCCTGTAGATGTACAGAATAGGGATCATCGGGGCCTTCAGTGAAATGACTTTTCCACCCTGTTACACAAAGATGCAAACAAATATTTAAACACTTCTCTCAAATCCTGGCTTCTTTGCTTTGATTGAAATAATAGTAATAAAAAAATATTTCCCTTCTTGGTTAGCCCAGTATCAATATTGTATCTGCTTTGTTGTTATATTATTCAGACATCTATCCAGTTGTACTTATCTCAGATCTTTATTCTATTTTTATGAGTATGGTTAAGTGTTTTTGGTCTTTGACTGTGAATACAAATGACAAGAGCAGCTCTGTTGTGGAGTCTGTAATCTAATATTATATATTCTAAAATTATCTTGGCCTGGTGCCCCCAATTAAAAGAATTTGACTGGAACCATTGACTTAAAACCAGGTTTTAGGGAAAGAGCAATTGCTCTTCTGCTCTATCCAAATTTCAGCTATGCAAGGACATCTGTCCATCTAAGAAGAGGTGGTAACAGCATAATGTTGGCTACAATTCTAGGGGAAGCAATCCAGCTTGGAATTCAGATAGTATGAGGGTGAGATCTTAGGGAAGATTCTGGAGTTGTGGTATTTTGCTTCCATTACTCAACTAGGTGTCACCCTCACTGATGCATCAGTGATGTAATTCAGCTCTGAACTACTTATATTCTCTACTGTTGGAACAAATTGCTTTTACTCTTTAGGGATATCTGATGCACATGGATTAAATCAGCTTGGATGAGCAGCAAAACATCTCAAAACTAACAAGAAATAATTAATCCAGACTCCAGTTGCCATGGCTCAACATTCAGACAGTTTTACCTGGATGACTGAAAAATCTTCCATCGACATATTGCAACACACTTTGGAGAGGAAACCCCTGAGGCAGGAGTTGGTACATTCCAAGGACTCTCTGCCTAATTGCCCTGACTGCTGAAGATGCCTTGGATGAGCAGTGGAAGATCTCAAACTAACAAGAAAAATGGGTCCCGTTGCCATGACTTATCCTTTAAACACCTTAACCTGAGAATCTTCATCAACATGGATTGAAGCACTTCATCTGGGAAGAATGTGTCTTTTATTCATGTTACTGGGATTTTATATCAGTACCATTAAAGACCTGAATCTTTTCACTACAATCTTTTCACTTAAGTGATCTCTAATAAAGAGACTGGAGGCTAAAACATATAAAGAATGGTTGCTTGATCTGGGTATGTCTAGTTTGATGAAAGAGGGACTAGGGGTGACATGATCGCTGTCTTCCAATATCTCAGGGGCTGCCACAAAGAAGAGGGAGTCAAGCTATTTTCCAAAGCACCTGAGGGCAGAACAAGAAGCAATGGGTGGAAACTAATCAGGGAGAGAAGCAACTTAGAGCTAAGGAGAAATTTCCTGACAGAACAATTAATCAGTGGAACAATTTTCCTACAGAATTGTAAATGCTCCAACGCTGGAATTTTTTTTTAAATAGTATTTTTATTATTTTCTATTAATACAAATTAAAGTTACATTTTCAACAGTGTTTACATCCACATACATTATTGTCTCATATTTCTATCAACTATTCATACAGATTTCCAATAATTATTTTATATATATCTATAATCAGTGGTTATTATACACATATTTCTCATCAATAATTGTTAATATCAAACTCTGTTCTACATATCTATATATCTACATATCTGTGTTTCACTATCTTGAGTATTCTCCTATTTGATTATTCTGTTTCAATTTTTGAAAGCCATTTGTACCATCTATGCCATACTGAGTAGTAATCGGATTCCTCTGTTTCCTTTCATTTTAAGTGTGAGCATATCCATTTCTGCGCAATCTGTAAAACACTGGAACTTTTAAAGAAGAGATTGGATAACTATTTGTCTGAAATGGTATAGGGTTTCCTGCCTAAGCAGGGGGTTGGACTAGAAGACCTCCAAGATCCCTTCCAACTCTTCTGTTCTGTTCTGTTCTGTTCTATTCTATTCTAAAATATTTGTAGCTAGTAACAAGTGCTGTTTGCTGTCAGTTTATATTCTGGTGAGTTGGCTGTCTGTGTGGGCATGAGTGGTCTTAGAGATATTTTGGTTGTCTGTTTTCTGATGGCTGTTTGGCAGTTTCTTTATTGGGATACTGCTTACTTGATTGTTGGTCTGAAGTTAATCCTGGAGTTCATCTATGCTGATCTGGGTGCTGATTACTGGTCGAGAGGTACTGGAATAAATAATCTCTACTGCTAAACACAGGGTCTACCTATCCAGGTAAGCTACTGTAAAAAAATATATCATTGTGCTCATAGAGAACCTTTATGGACAAGAGATGTTTAGAAAAAGAGGCAGGTACCCACATGAACTTGGCCTGCCAGTATTCATGCCAAATCATTTTGTTGTCTTTGTTAAATGTGTGCCATTCCCATTGATTTTCCAAAAGCATGCATTCCAGGTCAATGGATTATCATCCCATGAAAATGTTGCCATCTGAGTAATTCACTATGCTCTAAGGGAAGTGGTTTTCAAAGAGAGCTGGGATGTTTTTCTGAAGCCTCCTATTGTCTCTTGTTCTATCCCATAATTCTTCATTGTCCAGAATCTTGCACACTATCCTCATTAGGGTGTTATCATCAATTAACTTTGCTCTCCACATTTTCTTGGGTGCATTTTTCACTTTACCTTACAACAAAATTATGTTGATACGTGCACAAAATACATTTTGGCCCACAGACACAGGGTATTATTCTTCATGTCCAAAACCTCATTAAAGAATGATGAGTGGGGGAGAAATTTCCAGTAATGAGCACAACTTTGCCATAAAGGTTTTGTTTTTATGGGACACTACCCACAGTACAGTCTTTGTCTAATTAACAGTCAAAGACTCAATGTGTGGATCAGTATAGCAATTCAAGCCTTGTCTTAGAAAAAGTTAAGAGCTGAGTTACACTGGTAAGATACAAGATCAAGACCAAGGAGAAGAACAAGATGAAATATAAGGTAGTTATAAGAAATGAAATTCTGGTGCCCTCTCTCAAAAGAAAATAAGCCAAAATGTTGAAAACCCATCCCAGCTAACACCACCATCCAGGACTGAATTCTTTAAATGAAGATTATGTTGCCATTATGACACAGTAGTTTCTCACTTCCCAGTTTAGTATTAATGCTAGCTTTGTGTAATCCATTTTAGGCTCGAAGAAGCACATTAAGCCCCTGTCACACTGCACCAACGGATGAAAAGAGGATGTAAAACGGACAAAAAAGCTTGCCATCCATTGGTTAACGTGATGTATCCGTTCTGTACTCACTGCATACGTTTTGCTTCCTCTCTATCCGTCCAACATCCATTTATGGACGTTTCATCCACTCAGAAAGTTTTGAGCTGCTCAAAACTTTTGCGCGGAAAATGTATCCAATTCGTCCGTTCTGTATCCGCTAGGCATCCGCTATATCCGCTAGGCATCCGTTCCACATCAGTGCAACTCGCATCCGCTTGGATGCAGGGAGGAAGCGGAACGGATGCAGAACGGATGCGGAACGAATGACTAGCGGATGCAGCACGGAAACAAAGCATTTAAAATGGAAAAAACGTTCGCAGAGGGGACCTATCTCGGATATTAAGGATGTCTAGAGGATGCCTAGAGGATGCAAAGGGACACATAGGGGAAAACCTATACTACCTATAAAAAGGGGGAGCAACTCATCTGGATCTCACTTTCAGAACAGCAGCCCTGCGGTGCAGACCTCTGCAGCCTTCATCTGACTCTTCCTCTTCCACAGCATCCAGTCATGTCCACCATGGATTGTAACAAAGTCCTTTTGGCAGCCACCATCATTCTGCAACAGTGCGAAGCCATCTACAGGCTCTGTGAACTCTACTACGGGAAGAAAAAGAGGCAGCCAAGAAGCATCTGGGTATGAAGATGGTTCGCCAGAAGAGCAGAGGATGGACTGTACAACAAGCTGATGGTGGAGCTCAGGAACGAAGACACTCGGGCATTGCAGAACTTCATGAGGATGCCTCCAGCCATGTTTGACGAAGTTGTGCAGCGGCTGACACCCAGGTTGACCAAGGCAAAACACCAACTGCCGGCCCAGCCTGGAACCTGGGTTCAAGGTGGCACTCACTCTGCGCCACCTGGCCTCAGGGACCACATACATGAGCATGCAGTACGGATGGAAGGTGCCACACAACACCATCAGCATTGTGGTCAGAGAAGTGGTGCAGGCCATCATCGAAGAATACCTGGAGGAGCTCCTCCAGTGCCCCTCCACTGAAGAAGGATGGAAGAAAGTTGCAGAGCAGTGGTATCAGAGGTGGAATTTTCCCCACACCATTGGAGCCATCGATGGCAAGCATGTGGCCTGCAAAGCGCCAGCCAACTCAGGGTCTTCTTATCACAACTACAAGGGCTTCTTCAGCATCATCCTCTTCGCCATGGTCGATGCTGACTACAAGTTCATGTACATCGATGCTTCAGGCAACGGGTCAGCTTCAGATGCCCAGGTATACAACGCCAGTGACCTCAAGGAGGGGCTGGAACACAACCTCATCATGGGTTTCCCAGATCCAGACCCCCTGCCCAACGACACGCAAGATGTGCCCTACTTCATCGTGGGGGATGACGCCTTCTCCCTCACAACCTAACTCATGAAGCCCTACACCTCCAAATACCTCACCCGTGAAGAGAGGATCTTCAACTACAGGCTGTCCAGGGCAAGTCGGGTGGTGGAGAATGCCTTTGGCATCCTGGCCAACAGGTTCCAGGTACTTCTCACCACCATGCAGCATCGCCCAGAGACCGTGAGGAGGATCATGGAAGCTTGCTGCATCCTGCACAATCTCATGCGCACCTGCTACCCAGTCTTGCAGAACAGGCTCGTGGACCTCCAGCAAGGCAATGGGGACATGGAGCATGGGGAATGGAGGCAAGGGCGAAACCTGATAGACACTGAGGATGTGCAAGGCCCCAACAGAGCCTCACATGAAGGGAAGAAGCAGCGCAACCTCCTGAGGCACTGGAGCAACTCCCCAGCTGGAGCAGTGAAGTGGCAAGACAGGATGGTAGATGCTTAATGGATGCTTCCTTCAGCCTGTCTCATCTCACGGATGAGATTGGGCCATGTATGTTGGGTGGCCCTACAATGAACAGGGCATTTAATAAAGAGTTGTGTTTATGTTGACATGTGTTGATGATTGATTACATTGTTATTGATAATAAAAGGCCATAAGTGTGGCACCTGGGAGGGTGAACCATCCAGTCCCACTATGCTTGCACTGGAGGTTTATCTATCCCACAGCTACTACCCATCCCAGAGGTATCCCTGCCCATCCCACAGCTATTCCCCATCCCAATGGTATCCCTGCCCACCCCACTGCTATCTTAACCCATCCCACAAGCATGCAAAGGCTTAAACCATTTCTAAAAGTTTCCACCAAGACTTTATAAAAAAAAAGAAATGAAGCAAGTGTGTGAATCAAAAATAGACTTTATTAACAACAAGCTATAAAACAAAAATGAGTCTCTGGCACTCCTCTTGGTCGCTCAGTCTCAGGGGTGAAGGGTCCAGGTGCTGTGGAGGTGGCTGGTGCTGGAGTGCTTGTCATCAGCTCCTCCAGAAGCAGAAGCAGCAGAAGTCCCAGCCCCAGAAGAGCGAGCCTGTGCTGCAGAAGCCCCAGCAGAACCAGATTGAGGGCCAGGGGGCGGGATGGTAGCCCTGTCCCTCTTGCAAGGGCTGGCAGCAGATGGCTGAGGCTTGCTGTTCTTCCACATGGTTGTGGGGTTGCTGGCTGGCAGGGAGGCTGGCAGGAACCAAGGCTTCCAGGAAGGCTGGCAGAGAGGCAGGCACCAAGGCTGGCAGGAAGGCTGGCAGGGAGGCAGGCACCAAGGCTGGCATGCAGGCTGGCAGGCACCAAGGCTGGCAGGAAGGCTGGCACCAAGGCTGGCAGGAAGGCTGGCAGGGAGGCAGGCACCAAGGCTGGCAGGAAGGCTTGCAGGCAGGCAGGCACCAAGGCTGG